>VZRS01004361.1:447589-517520 GCA_013398055.1 Ifrita kowaldi
GCGGGCAGCGCTGCCGGCACCCCCGCCCCGCCGCCTTCCCCTGCGCCTTCTAGCCTGTGGGGACAGGCGGGCTTTTTCTCCCTCCTCCCCCTCACTCCTTCTGCTTCCTCCATATGTGGTCCCAGATTACTCCTTGTTTGACTCAGCAGTCGTGCTTATCTCACTCCCGGTTTTCTGGTTATTTAGTTAAGCATCTTTTTTAGTGGCAGTGCCCAGGCAATGCACTCCAGGCAACCATCTCCAGCTGCACCTCGGCTGGGCTCGGTCCTTTCACAGGCTCCGGTTCAGTGCAACTTCATCCTGTGCCTTCGGGAGGTAGATTTCAGGTATGCTCTGGGTGAGGTTCTTGAGAACAAACCGAAGGAAACCAGTTGCAGAGAGCTCTGACCCAACCGGTGAAATGGTAAGAGAGACTCCAGGCGGACTGGCACTTCCCAAAACAGAAGGTGGAACAGACTGATGGTTTTGTAGGCTTCATTACCTGAAAACAAAGTCATGCTTTGTGACAAGCTAATGAAACTTCAGCAAATTAATTTATGGGAAATTCTTCATGGAGCTTCATGGGAACTCCTCCATCTAATCCAAGTTGCTTGGCAGATCTTTACGGACAGCTGCGATCACTTTTCTTTTCCTTGCATAGCTGTAGTTGATGTGTACACAGGCTGTATACGTATGCAGATAAATAGACATCAGTATCTGATGCATTGCTTTGGGATGTAGAAAGTTGCAATGAAAAGTGTTCTATCTTGGACTTGATAAGTCAGTGGTATACTTAAAAGCTGGGTCTCTTCCATGTCGGTCTTTGGTGTTTTGAATGTTTTCTGCAGTCACTGATTTCTGTCTATAAATTTTTGGAATTCTGTTTACAGCATATGTCACATAATGTAGAAAAGTAACATTCAGTCTAAAGGAGTTTGCTAGATAGAATGTCTTTTTATTTTACCTCTGTAAAGTAGCATATGTATGTGAATAGCGTGTTATTTGTTTGGGGTTTTTTTTTGATTGATGCAGCATTCCTGCCTGTTATTTGTCCATTTTCAGTAACTAACTGTATCATTTTCAAAATTGAGTATGAAACTTCTAATTCATATCAGTCTCAACTGTGTTAAGTTGGTAGTAGTTAGAGTTCTGTGGATGGATGTTACTTGGTTAGTGAATGTTTTATGGAAACTTTTTACATTCCCTTGTTGCTTGATGCAATTTTGTATTGTTTTGCTCCAAAATTTTGTGGCTAGTTTTGGGATAATGACAAATAAAGCCAGCTACTTGGCTTTGCACTATTGTAGTGCACAGAGCATAGAGTTCTAGGTTAAAATCTTAAATTATTGTTGGATTTTTCTTTTAAGCTTCTTTAGACATGCCCAATAAAAAGTTTCAGGTATAGTAGAAGAGAGGTTGCAATTATGTGAGTCACTGAATATGTTCAGTTTGACTCTGCTTACCTAATGCTAGTAAGGTTGAATTTTCATTTGAAATCAGGTCTTTGATGTACCAGGGTTTGTGGCCCCACCAAGTGACTTCAGTGCCTTTGCTTATTTCCAGCGTAGAAGTTCAGGAATCAGTTACAAAACTGTAGAATAAAGATGCTGAGCATTTTCTAAGTGCTACAGCAACACAGATTGCTTTGTAAGAGCAACACTGTGATTGTAAACAGGAAACTCATTGGTTTGTTTGGCATGAAAAGCCCACTTGCTGTTTGGAGAGTCTGAGTGACTGAGAAGTGTATATAATAATTTTTGTACAGAAGTTAGTGTCTGTCTTACAGAAAGAATTAATTGTAGCCGGAGTTAATGATTTTTCATACTGCTTAGTTCTTCTCTTGCTATTTGGAGTGGGATTTTGAGAGTAAGAAAAATTAAGAGGCTGGTCACTTATGTACATTATGCTTTTCAAAACGTTGAGTGAAACCTACCCAAATTTTCTCAGTCACCCATATCTTATGCTACTGCTAGGGAAAACCTGGATAATTACAGTAGTCATTGTGTGGTCTTCCTGTCAGAGGAGAACTAGGTGTCGTGTGAAACAGTGAGTGAGTTCCTGGAAGAAGTGCAGAGAGAAGCTCTTACTTTACAGGCAGCAAAGGCATTAAGAGACTGGGGTGATGGTTGCTGCATTCTGCCATTGGTCTGTGTGGGCACTAGATCAAACGTTCCCCAAACTTTAATTCCGCCCTCACTTCAGAGCTTATTGGAAATATTCTAGAGTATTTCTCCACTAAATAAAATAATACTCACAAAACCGGAAAACATCTTGATGTTTTCTTTAGTGGAGATTATTGTTAGGCTCTGTGACTGTCACTAGTGTTAGTCACCAACTTACTACTTCCATGGGAATTCTACCTATTCCTCTACATCTTTGGTAATAGGGAAACTAAAATTGCTTGGAGTAAAGATGTAGTTTTATGTGCAAATCTTCTTCTTCTCCCCAAGATGAAGGTGAACTGAATAAGAAGTGTCAGCACTGGAGATTAGACAGAAGTATTAACTTTATTTTTTAACTCTTTCTTTCCAGATGTACCAAACTTTGCCATCAGAAGCCCTTGGATCTGAAAGATGATAACACCGAAATTCACTGTCCTATTACAGTAAATCCATGGCACATGAAGAAAGCTTTTAAAGTTATGAATGAATTAAGAAGGTATTACTTCACCATATACATCTGCCTGGAGTCCATAGTTCATTTTTACTTTCATTTGCATTTATTAAGTTAATAATAATAGTCTGTTTATTAAGAACATGCAATTTCAGAAGTATAACTGATGAGAAGGATTAAATACACAATGAAGTGATAGCTGAATGATAGCCATGTGATGATAGCTGTAATGAATGCAGTATATTTTTGCACCTGATAAGTTAGTCAAAACTAGTTTTATGAGACTTGAAAAATATTTACAGATTGTATTTAGGGAGTTACAGCTACTGATCCTGTCTTGTACGTAGTTGATCCTGGATAGATGAAAAGTGAATCTGGTTGAGCCTTAGGCTCTTTGTGTGGCTGTTGTTTATTTTCGTGGTAGGCTGTGAACCAGAAAAATGTTAAAATTTTCTAGTCTGGAGACACAGGTCACAGTATAAACCAACTGACTGTACATTTTCTTAGTTATCATTTGCTTGCCCCCTGGGAGAAATTGATGAACTCCCAAATCAAATGTTGAAAGTAACTTTTCTCAATAAAGTTTTGTAAGACTTTGAGGGATACTACCATCAGTTTCAGCAAAACTGGGAGTCTTAGCATCCATATTAATTTATATTTTACATATGAGTAGGTGAAGTGATGTTGAAAACTGTGACAGCTGGTAATTAGAGCTCACAACTGAGCTCTGGAAATCAGGACTCACAGCTATCACTGACAGTAATTCAACGCTATAACTAACAGCAACAATGGAGAAATTAAATAAATAAAAATACTTCTCTAGCAGAGACAGTACTGGAGGCTGTGAAAATCCTGTCGTTCTCTGTTATTTCCTGTATAAAATTAAAAATTGGAGAGGCTTCACAAAAAAGAAACACAGCAAGTGATACCCTTTTAATGTATGCCTCTGCCTTTGATCTTTGCTGTTCCATATAGGTAAATCTTTATGTACTGGATAGACTGACACTTGTTTCACCTAAGTTATGCCCTTGGCTTTTTCACGTGTCCCAGTAAGCAGATTTGGTGTCTCAAGGAGCATAATAGAGCCTGGCTAGAGTCAGTAGCAATGACTTCCTGAGATGAGCAAGAGTTTACATGGAGAAAGTTTCCCAGAATGAATCTTACGATAGTTTCGGAAGTCAGAAACCTTACCTGCATTTTGCTGTGTTGCAAGTAAAAGATTTGCCGTGTTCCAGCAGAGTGCATTTTTGAAGCCCATGGATTATTTTCAGAATATACTTTAGTTTCCATGGCTACCTAAATTCAAATTGCTGTAGAAGCAATTTGAGTAATTTTGCCTTGCATGTATAAATACTTAAAGTTTGAACAGGAGCTGTGCCATACAACCTTAACTAGTTCTCATTTAATAAGGTGGTTGATGCAAGAATGTTTACTATTTGAGTACAGCTTTTAAGATGGTAAGTGGTAATTAAATAAAATTATAAACATTTCTAGTTGCATTCATTTGTTTGAAATAATAAGCAGAAATATCTTAAAAATGTTTCAGATTTCATTGCTCTAAACAAAGATCTAATATTAATTAAGTAAATGATATTTTTGATTTAGAAACAACTTTAAAAATGTAGCCAATCTCAGTTCTTTTCATTAGTGTAGCACAAACAGGTATTTGCCAGGGGTATACTCTCCAGGAAGTGAATAGCTAGTGAAAAAATAATTTGCTTAAGCATCTAAATACACTTGGTTTTGAATGCTTAAGTCTGTGTATTTGTATTAAATTTTGGGCTGCTGTCAAGTTGCCTGGCTCTAGTAGCTTGTTAATGAGTTTTTATGTGCCTTCAAATTTTGACAAATTTGAGCAATTTTGTCCTTTGTATTTCTTGTCATTTCATTGCTCACCATCACCTCGACACTGAGAGCTCATTAGGGTAGCTAATTAGTTCTTGACATATGACAAAATTACACTTTGATATCTATCTTTTCACTTTATTATAATTTGCTTTTATCACAATGGAATTTGATGTTACCTAAATTTGTTAAAATTCTCATTCTCACAAACAAGACTTTACCAAAACCTTTTGAAGATGGGGTAATGAACTTTCTCTGTATGAACCAATAAAGAATAGCCTGCAAGCTGGTAAACAGTTGCTCAGTTATTCTTGAATGCATACTTTCTTGCCACTGTTTCTCCTTTTCTATACCGTGATGGTGTATCCCTCACAGCTCTGTTCATTCAGTCACTCTAAACAAGCAAATTTGTACAATACCACTTCAGAACACAACCTTTTCTAAAATAAATTGATGCACCCTCACGAAATGAAGGTGCTGAGTTGCTGTGGAAGCCCCAAGATGCTTGCAGCAGAGCACGTGGTTAAGTTTATAAGCTCTTTTCTTCAGTAGTTTCTTTGTCAGCTCATGAATATGCTCAGCAATGCAGAGCGTATTCATTCACCTAATGCAGTTCCAGACTAGAGATGTTACTATGTCTATATATGTGCAATGTAATTAGTTAACGCCAGTTGTGCATTGATGTAATGCTGTTGCTTCTGGCTTCATTGTTATCTTTAGTATTTCTGTGTAACTAAGTATAAAACTTTTTGTTCCTGTTGTCAGGATAGGTGTAGGTGTGTGATAAAGCTGGGTATCTGACGCCCTTTTATGTATTGCTTTCTGTTTCCATTTTTTTTATAATAAATGTAATGGTTGTTTCAAGGTCCTCTGAATTGTGTGTTTCATGTGGTATGGTCATTACCTTATATTGTACATATTTTTTGGTAATAACAATATTGCAGGCTAAACTTACGAGATTTAGATAGTTGCTGTAGGTATTAAAAGTGGAAAGCAGAAAGAGAATATTATGCCAGGATTGCAATATGGCCCCAAAGGTTAGCTGTGGCCACCAAACTTTTTGGTGTGTGGCCTCCACAAAGCCACTTTACTTGAGTCTGGGCTCATAAAAATTGGATGATTGCAGAACTGAGAGATCACAGAGTTTTCTTTTGGGCTGAGGTGAATATCTGAGCAGTATGCCTGAGAGCTCTAGTTCTGCCCAAGCAAAATGCAACTGCTCACCTGTCTTTGCTACGACTCAGTGTGGTAGTTGCAAACTATCTAAAAATCTTTAATATGTATTCAGGAAAGGTAAAAATTTACCTTTTTGAAAGTACTGAGAATAGAAATCACTGGATTGGTGTACAGCTCTAGCTCCATCCCTAAGGAATATGTTCTGTTAAGTCATATTTTTCCCTCTTCCCTGTGTTGCAGTGGCTGAGTTTTGTTGATTGCATACCACCTCCACAGGGACAGTGCTAGCATGAGCAGGAAATAAAAGGCAACTGTAACTATGGCTATTTAGATGCTGTGAAATTGCAGCCTTTTGATGTTGTGGTGTGTTTTTTTTTTCCTGTCCTCTTTCAGTCTAGAAAATTGGATTATAAAGAGTACACATGTTATTTAAGTGTGTACTTAAGTGGAAGAGGTATAGCCAATAGCTGTAAACTGCATTAGAAACACCTGTGGTAGGAATGGTTATAAATGAGATGTTACTTTACTGCAACTGAACAGGGAGGAAATGTGTATTACAGTCACAAAGGACAAGAATGCAAATGAATGTAATGAAGATACAAAGTCAGGCAAGATATGAAGTTAACCATAATAAATTCTAAACTGCTCAGACTGGAAAAAATAATTGCTATTGTGTGCATGGGCTGAATATGAAAAATGCTTGGAAAACAGTAAATATAGAGAAGATTGAGTAGCGGATTTGAACAATTAAGTAGGCATGAGTTTCCAGTGTAATCTGACACAGGCATCTCAGTTGAAGTTTGGATTCTTTGTTGTCTGTAAAGCCTTGTTTCTTATGTAATCTTTTTTATTGCTTATGTATATTAAATTCTGGTTTTTTTCTATCATAGTTGTTTAAAGGGGCCCAGACTTCCAGAGGGAATGTTTATAAATTGGGCTGATACAAATTATGGTTATTGAATGAAGAAAACTTCTGTGCAATGAATCACAATTCAGTTGTTTGATTTTGAGATAGTTTTGTGTACCCAAGCACCATCCGTAATCTGATTGAGTAATAGCCATGTGGTTGTGTAACACATTTAAAAACAATGCTTCATCAACATTGTCTGCCTGCCTCTTTTGATGGCATGGGAAAAGAAACAGTGTGTGATATGCTATACTTTTCTGTTGTAGTTCACTTATGTGAAATTGCCTTCTCTGATATTTCTAAATAGTCAAAACTTGCTGTGTGATGTGACGATAGTAGCTGAAGACATGGAAATTGCAGCGCATAGAGTTGTGTTAGCCGCCTGCAGCCCCTACTTCCATGCCATGTTTACAGGTACCAAATGCTTCAATACTTACTATGTTGTAATTCAGTCTAACTGTATAAAGCATAAAATTTCATGACTTTTGCTTTTTAGGATCTAATTTGATTTTTAGATAAGCCAATAGGAATGTTTGGGATTTTTAATGATTTTTTTTTTTTTTTTTTTTTTTTTTTTGCAGTCTAAGGACACATACTGCCAACTTAGTCTTTGCTAGCATGATGAATGTTTTAAAAAGTCTCCTTAATTAAAAAACAAATTAGATTTTAAGTAAGCCAGGAATAGACAAGTTGATATACCCTTTAAGCCTCTAGTAATCTCACTTGTCCAAAAGAAGGTTAAAATAACTTTCATGTGAATTTTGGAGTAAATTTTGTCCTTTAACAACTACTTGCTGCTACGTTCTTCAGACCATGAGCGCTCTAGGCTGTTAGTAGACGTGAAAGCTTTCTGTGGCTTTGGCAGCCTATAGCTGGAGTGCATGTTTCAGTATTTTTAGGGTAATTCTCCGTGACATATGTACTCTGCATCATTGCCACTGCTTTTCTGTACAGGCTTGATTCTACTTCTGCTCACTCCATGCTGGCCAAGTTACTGCTTTACTGCTAGAGCAGGAATGCTGAGGGCTTTCAAGGCTAAGATGGGTTCATGGGAGCCTCCAGCTGAAATTCATGTGCTGTGGGTTTAATTCCATCATAGTTACAAATCACATTGAAATAATATGAAATTCAGTGTCAAAGTAAGAATGCTACTAAATGCATGTTAAAATTAACTTCCGAGGTTTTGTCTATTCCTCCTCAAATCTTGTGCCAGCTTTGTAGTTATTGTCAACTGTCTGAAATTAAAAGACTTCTCTGTAAAGCATTGCTTCTGGCCACCAGCTCAGATGGAGGTAGAAATGTGACTCTTGGCCTGCCCATATGCAAACATGATTGGTGTTTTAATAATTTTAATTGTATTCATCAAGATGGATGAAATTTGAAATACTGTTGTGTTCTGGGGAAGCAGCTGATAATTCTTGATTTTATATTTTGACATAATCAAGGCTAGAAGTGGAGTCGCTTATACAACAATGCTTTGAATTTGCTTGTAAAATTAAGTATCTCTTTCTCAAGTAGTTCTTTAAGTTTGCACTTGTGGTTGAGACAAACATTCTGGGTGACTGATAAATTCCTTCTTGATTTTTACTGCTGTCTATAAAATTAGAATGAAAAAAGCTGCTTCTACAGTTCCTTTTTATCACCTTAGTAGCAGAGGAATGCAAGCCTCTTATGCTGGTTCTGTATTAAAGATTAACTGTTGTTGACTATCACATTGAATATACTCTTTACTCAGAGTATAGCTTTTTATTATGCTTTCTGTGATTAAGACATTTCTGCTTCCCCTGACTGCCCTTGCTGTGGAGAAGTTTATTACCCAGAGTGCCTGTGCAGCAGTGTCTGTAGCTGCTCTCCAGATAGAATTACTGAAATCTCCTCTTTCCTTGCTTCAGTCCGTTTTAAAATTTTTAGCTTGTTATATGTTCTTAAATGTAGGTGTTCTTTAACCCCAGTGGTGCAGGAGGGTGGGAACGCTCACCTGAGTAATGGGTGTGAAGTGTTTAAGTAATACATCTGTGGCAAGGTTTGTGTAGTTAGTGAACCAAATTGGTGGGAGCTTAAATAGAATTCAGTTGTTTCTTTAGGAGTTATCAACAGATTTTATACTAAGCTTATAGGTTGCTTACAGTACGGCCTAGCTGTGGTATTGGTGCATTTCAGCCATTCCCCACACAAAAAATCCTGAAGTTCATTGTAACTGTTCCCTCTGTGAAGCCCGGAATTCACACTTCTTAGGTGGATTTTTATTCTCATCCAGTAATCTGCAAGTTCAAATAAGCAAATTTGATGCCTTAACCAGGCACAACCAAATGGAAAAGTATCTTCTTCCATCCAGAATAAAACACGGACTGAAAAGAGTAAAAAAATTGCCCTCTTATGCCTTAGCGTTACTTCTTAACTAGAAATTAGAAGCTTATATTTAGACACGTGTTTGCAGGTTGGTTCTATCATTCTCTGAGTCATTAAGTATTACTGCAGTGCAGGCTGGGAAATGGCATTAACTGGGTTCGAACTCTCTCCCTGTTGTTTTTTTTTCCCTTTTTCCCATTTGTACTTGTAATGGTAGCCCGGAAAAATATCGAGAAAGAAAAAGTTACTGTCTTTTAAAGTTACAAAATATAGTAAGTTAGTAACAATTATCCGATGCAGAGAGGGGGGAAGAAAGTCCCTGCTGTTTAATCTATGTTACTAGGATTATTTCTTTCTTCTTATGCAGTGGAATTATTTAGAAATATGATTTAAATCTACTTAAATGTTTAGAGGAACTGATTATAAAACATCAGAGAAAGGACTCTTCAGTGGCTGTAGGGCCTGACTTCAGACAAGGGTGACCTGAGTTTAATTTTCTTTTCTGCAATGGCAGTTATCCTTAGGGACTTACCTGCTCTCTTTGCTTCCATTCTCCATTTGTAAAATCCTTGGGTAAAACAAAAAGAAGAAAAAAAGCCTTCTTTTTGTTACTTTGTGAGGAACCACATAAGCTTTTTAGGTAGCCCCTTTAGTATCTTCGATGCAACTGGTGCTTGCTGCTGCTTGGGAGGTTGGATCAGCTCAGTGCTTTCTTTCTGTTCATAATATGCTTTCCTGTCATTAAGAACGCTGTGGAGACATGGTGATGCTGCTTCCCAGTCATAAACTGAGTTCTTCAGCGGGTTGAATTTTAGACTGAGACTGCCTACTGAGTGCATCTATGGTTTCCTCTATATGATCTTTTAAACAGATATGAATTGATCTGGAATGGTGTAAGATTGCAGGTCTGTTTCACATGAAAGTTGGAAGCAAGTGTTTTTGGTGTTATTTTTGGTGGGTGGTTTGTTGTTGTTGTTTGGGTTTCGGGCCTTTTGTTTTGTTTTTTTTTTCTTGTTTAGAGTTTTTTATTTTTATTTTCTGGGCTTGGTTTTTAAACAGAGAAGGTGCCTATCCATGACTCTAAAAGCCTTGACACAAAATCTGAAAACAAACCTAATGTGCTTGCAGAATATCAAAATCTGCTTTCCCACACGCACAATTTTCCCAAAGGACCACCTCCACAGCAGCTTGCATAATAAATAAGTTGCAGCTTACATGCTCTGAAGATCAATAGGTTTAATCTGTGTCAAACCAGAAGCAGAAACTTGGAATACAGAGCCCTGCAGGGAGCATACTGCAGTCATCCTTCAAAGGTGTAGGGGAATGTCTCAGAAGTGCAGGTGAAAGGAGAAAGTTCTGTGGGGGCTGGATTTTGCTGGTTTTTATGTGGGTAGATGGTCTTTTGAACTTCCTGTCACTTAAAGGATTGATTTGCAATGCCATGCTTTACCCTTCAGCTCAAAAAAGGCACGAATAATGGTAAACAGATTTCTCAGTGATGATCCCTTTGCTGCAAGCACAGGGTGAAATGCATTGTTTGACACCAACCCTAGAGACCAGAGGGTAACCAACAATGAAAATGGGTATGACTTCTTAAGAAAATATCAGCAATGGTTAGCATGTTCTTGTTCACTTCTCCATCCTGTCTGCTTTTCTTGTTGTATACATTAAATTTATTCTGTAACCAATACCCTTATCTCTAGATGCCTATGCCTAAGGGAAAGAAATAATATCCAACATAGAAGAATAAGAAACTAATGTATTCAGAGATTGGGATATACTCTTCCAAAGTCAAATTTTATATATCTTCCAACACAACTTTTGTAGTACATGTTTTGTTTCTCAGTGAAAGTCAGTGCAAGAGGGTTTAAAGGTCTGGGATGACCTGATCTGGAAGTCATGAAGAAGGTTATAGCCATTACTTCAAAATGTATATTTGGATAATTATTTCAGCCATGAAGAAGATACTGCACTTTGAGAAACATCATATTTTGGAAGGTGGAAGTTACTTTGCAGGCCTTTCTATGAAGATCGGTTGTGGCATATGGCCAACATGTCAGCCTCCACAAAATGAGATCCAGCAAGTTTTCCCTTGCTTACCATTTTATCTTAGCTTCAGTTTGAGCTGTTAAACTGGATCTGTAAAAGAGGTGAAATCGCTAAGGGAATAATAAGTAGGCAAGCAAAGAAATATGTATGTTAATTCTTCTGCAGGGATATAACTTTTCTTATTTAAATAAATTTACTCCAGACTATGTTTGGTATGCTCCTTCAATTAAGAAGTTAATAAAGCTAGAGTATTTTAATAGCTTGCTTTCCCAGCAAAATGTTTTTGTATGCACTTCAACTGTCTTGTTTAGGTCTGATAACAATGTTTTCCTGATACTGTACACTGGAAAAAATAGGTCACCTGCACTAAAAGTATTAACCCAGGTGGCATGTGCATGATGGCTGCAACAAAATCTTCCTTTCTCACTGAAAGAAGGAAGGAAAGAAAGAAATTATATTATTATTATTGAAGTTTTTCTACTGTCACAACTGTCCATACACAAAATTTCTGCTGCTATTAAACTTCTACATTTGTGCTGTATTTCTGTCTTATTTACTTGACTAATGAACTGTATTTGTAGGTGAGATGAGTGAAAGCCGAGCAAAAAAAGTTCGAATAAAGGAAGTTGATGGCTGGACTCTAAGGATGCTTATTGATTATATTTACACTGCTGAAATTCAAGTTACAGAAGAAAATGTGCAGGTAAGAGTAAGAATATTGTCTGCAACAAATGAGATGCAATGTGCAGAGTCATTTATTTTGTCAGTGTGGTTCAACTCCAACATGGGAAATCTCATCTGCAAACTGAAATTTTTTCAGACCTTGTGCTTACAAAGCAAGTAGTCATGCTGTTTAAATTCTGGGTCAAATTCAAGGACAGTTCATGTAAATGAAGAGTTAGTTGACTTTAATGGGCTTTGCAGCCAAACCTTATGTAATGCAATAAAATAGATGGTCTACTCTGCCTAAAATTAATGCTGTCAGCCACCTCTGTACCACCCCTTCTCTAATACTTGAGTGCAATCTACATAAACAACATAGACTTACTCCTAAATGTGAAACCATGTTGTCCAATTAAGCTGTCCTGTTTATTTTTTTTCCTTTTAGCCTGCACAATAAAGTACTTTTTCCTGCCCAATCTCTGTAACTTGCCAGTGACCAACTGTGCAGAAATTTTTAGCTACTGCCTTCTTTTTTTTTTAATTAAATCAACCAATATCTATCATGAAGGTTTTATCCATCCCACACAGAGCTCATCAGTTTTTCCAACTGGCTGTACCTTAAGATGAAGCTTCAATTAGAATAAAACAAGCACAAGCTTAGAAAACATAGCCTCCTGCATTTAATATTTTCTAAATGCAGATGGACTTAAGATGGGCAGAGTAGATTTTCCTTCCAGTATCTTTTGAGATTTGTTGTAGAGGTTTGATAAGTTTAAAACTAGTCACATAAAGGGTGATACATTTAATTCTCATGTTTTTCTTTGTACTCCTGTGCTCTTCTTTCTACTCTTGCCCAATGCCAAATAATTGGTTATTAGCAGTTATTTTGCTGCTTTAGCAGGGTGCAAAACGATGTTGCTGTATTTGGCATTGAAAACTTCTGTTGCAATTATGTATTGCCAAATTAATTGCTTTTACTGGACATTAGGCTGAAATTAATAGCTTTTTATTGACTGCTGAATCCGATGGGACACTGCTTGTTTTAGCCATGCTTGATTGAATATTTCTCAAAATGAGAAATACTGCCATCTTGAAACAAAATATCCTACTACTAAGCCATCCATATCTTAGGTCATACCATAAGTCATTTAATTCTACAAGATTAATTTCATGTCTTTCTTAAGGACTTGTTTCTTAAGAATCCTCCTTTTTAAGGAATTGTTCTGGTCTGATGATGAATGTACATTGTGAAAAAAGTGACTGAAATTCTGTTGTATTTTACCAATCTGGAGGTTGCCCAAATCTCTGTATCACTGTGGAAGACCTTGAGCAAATCCAGAGCTGTCAGAGATTCCCTAACTGACCTCTTGCTGCTCGATCACTTTTTGTCCTTAAAGTAGAATATTCTGTCTTGCTGACAGAGCTTAATGGCCCTAATGTTGTACATTCGATCCATAACATCAGAGTGGACTTAACAGGCAGCCCTGCTGTATTTTGGCCATAGGTGCTGCCTAGGAGGAGACATTATCACCCATCCTTGGCAAAGCTGACTCTCCCATGTTAATGGGGAGGAAAAGCATTTCGTTTCTTCCTCATACAGGAGTTGTTGAAGGCCAGAAATCCACGGGTTTAACACTCGTGAGTCTAATGGGGCTTTAATTTTCATGGCTTCAGGTTATCTGTCTGAAGATAGATATCTGATGATGTTGGGGATGTTAGCGTAAATAATATGTCTTGGTGAGTGATATTACAAGTTTGTGGTTACTTGAGTACTGAGAAGAAAGTTGGGCTTCTAAGTTGTGGTTTGATTTTTTTCCAATATAGTTGCAATTTAATGTTGATGGTGAATATACTTGTAATATGACTGGTATTGAACGCAAATTTTTTCTTACTTTGTCACTTTCATTCTTTTTGCAGTATGATTACTAGATATGTAGCGTTTATTTGCATTACAGCAGAAATAAACACTACGGATAAAAATAAATATGCTGATGCAACTTCTTTTCCTTAAGTTTGAAAGCCAAGATGCAAAAAATTGTCACTGTGACTTCCTGGAAACCTAGAAACCTACTGCAGATTGTCAGGCCTTAGTTAAAAATGTGTTCTCTCCATAAGCATGTTGCATGCTCTTGAGACTAATTCTAGCTCTCAGTTTCTTGTCTATATGACCTAGAAGGTGTTCTGAAATTTTGGTAGTGGTTAGGAATTTGTCTTGTAGGAATACAGAACCGTGAAAACCTAAGATGCCATGTAATTTTGTCTTACATTATTTTATATTTGGACTAGTGTGCTGAACTGGAGTGTCAAGTTCTAGGTAGCTGGTTATGATTCTTATTCTGATACCCTTTATGGAATTTCAAGTGTATCATTCCATCTCTTCAGGTTATACATAGTAAGAATAGGTATTGAATTAATTTCTAATACATGATACAGTGTTTGAAGAGGATGTGCAAGCTTCATGTTTAAATAATGTAGAATTGCTAAGTAGTTCTTGGTATTAAAATAGCTGCATTGTATATTTATGAAAACTAATTATAAAGGAATACATAATCATAGCCCAGCTCACAGGTCTTTCTCAAGGGGCAGGTTAAGGCTGAGCTTCTTTCCTTAGAATCTTACTTGATCTAGATGTGGACAGGAGAGTGCTTCCTGACTGTGCCTTTCTAGCTTCTCAGTGAGAGCTGTCCATTTTTTAATTCCCACTGTGCTGTTCTCACTTATGTATGTTTTTGCGCAGGTGTGAAGGCAGAAAAATCAGGTGTAAGTCAGTGATTGAGGAGAAAACCACATTCATTTAGCCCGTAAACTATCAACACGGGAGGCCCTCATCACTGGCTGTTATCACTACATTAGTTAAATACAAAAGAACATTTGTTCTTTTCTTCAGTTCTTGGTTCAATAGGTTCCCCCAGCCTGCAACAATAAGACAGCTGGTATATGAATGTGTACATTCTTTTAGTGCTTGTCCTTCATTTAGAACGAGTTATTTTATAATTCATCTCCAGTGGCACTCACTTTGCATAGTGCCATACCAGTGTTTCTGCTGTATTTACATATTAAGTCACATTTTTCTGCATTCTTAACTCTTTGCTCTTCCTTTTTTTTTTTGTTTATTTTTGGTTAGGAATGAAATTAAATGTCAGACTTTATGCTGTATCTCATTCTTCATATTTTAAGAAGGGAACATCCAAGTTAATGTTTTCAGAAGGCAAATCAACTTTCTTGCATATCAAATCTTTTTGATGTCCGTATAGGTATTAATTACATGCAGTGCACAATGTGGGAGAGTTGGTTACTATAAGAAGCTCATGCGTGAGTAACTCTCCCACGCTATGCGTATGCGTTGCAGCCCCTTTTTAGTCAGCTGTACACCTCGGGCCTCTCCTGAGCACAAATATATTGGAGGAGAAATTCCTGCAGTTGTTGGCGGGCTGTGGATTTGTTATGGGCTTTAGAGGTCAGCCTGATACAGGCTGAGTGGAATGTGATTTGAATAAACACACATTAGTTGATTGGTTCCTTTCTGATTCCCTGCTACAGTTCTCTGTTCCTTTAATTGTGCTGACGCAACTATTTGCTGGACTGTTTTATAAAGCAGATCGCTGAACTTAAAAAAAACATCCAACAGCACAACACTCAGTATCTCCGCTTCCACCCTGCATGGCTTTTTGGGGTTTTTTTGAGTTATTCTTAACTTGGATCACAGCCCTGTCAGTTGTTTGTACCCAATACTTGGGGTTAGTGTATTGAAGTGTAGGAACATGCACCTATGTTGGGAGTAGATGTTTCCCTGCAGCCTGGGGAAAGCGTTACATGTAGCTTCACTTTGCTGCTACTGCTATCTTGCTTTTTAGCAAGATGAGTGCATGAGAGATAGTAGAAGAGAAAATCACAAAAAATTGTATTTTTGCAATTGTATAACTCTGTCCTAGCATATTTTTTCCTTAAAAGAATTTTGTTAGGTACAACAAACATGAATTCCAGAATCCTGAATAGAGTTGTTTTCAAAGATGTATCATTTTTTGTGCTCGTTTTCTGAAATTATTCAAGAACAATGCTTGCATAGTAATAAGCATATTATGAACAGTAATATGTATGCATTTTTTCTTTGTAACTCTTACTGTTCACTCAGATTACCATAAAAAGTACAACAGAGATGCTTCTATTTGTATGGTGTCATGGGGTGTGGGCATAAGAGTTGACAGCACATTTGATTTAAGGTGCTGTCAAAACAAGGTCCAAAAAAGCAGCTGATTTCCCCAAGGAATCCTCAAAAAAGATCCTCATGTTGTCCCAGCTATTTACTAAGACATTCTACAGTACCATGTTTGGTAGTACAGGCTTTGACTCTTCATGCTGCACCTCATCACCTCTAGGGTCTACTGGTTGATCAGCTTTGCAGGTTGTTGGATGCTGAAAAATCCTCTAGGCTGAACAGATACTTCACACCAAAACCCAGAGAAGTCCCACAGCTTAACAGATGCTTTTTAAGATGGTCAGCTTCTGAATTATATTTGTGGCATGACCCACAAGCATTGTGTCATGCCATAAGTTGGACTGAGGGTACGTTAAAGGAACACGAAGAAGAAGGAATGTGATGTTACAGGGAATAGTATAAAAGATAATTGCTACTGCACCCTGTAAAGTGGAATGGTGACTGAATGTATCTAGACTTGGCAGAACATATTTAATCTAACAGTGGAAACTTTATTATAATCCTTAGGTGGTTTATTCCAGTTGCTTTAATAGTTTTTCTAGTTCAAAAGGTAGGTAGTATCTGACTTAAATGTTCCTGGTCTATATTAGATTAATTAATGGTACTTCCTTCTGTCATGTTGTAAAGTGACTTGTTGCTGGTTTTGATGTAACAATCTTATGTATTGAGTGACTGTTCGTATTCATGTGCTTACATTTTTTTTCTTTAGTCTAAACATCATAGACTTTGGAGACAGTAGTTTCTAAATTTTTTACCATTCTTACTGCTTTTCTAGACTCTTTCCATTTTACCTATATCTACATATTTAACATGCAATGGCCAAAATTGGTCCATTAAAGCCTCGTTACTGCAGACAAGAGTGAAACTGTTATCTTGTGAATAAAAAATACAGTGTTTGATTCTTTGTCATTGATTTTCCAGTAACACAACACTGATTCTAGTAGTCACTATGTGTTTATGCTGGTAGGGTGAGTAAGAATGACAACATGAAAGTAGTCATCATACAGTGGGAGAAAGAAATTGTGGCACCTCTTCATTTTGCTAAAAGCCATTTTGAGGAGTTTGTTGCTTTAAGTATTTATGCTTGTTAGCATAATACTTCTAATGAACCAAAACTGCAACCAGTGGAGTAATTATCTGATTTTATAGTAGTTGAGTGTCTTTCAGGAAGTTTAGTGGGCACCACTTCAAGTTCACACCAGGAATTATCTGTTAGGAAGAGATGCTGATTTGCAAGTCTGTTTCCAGAGTACCACCACATGTATTGGTTGTACTGTATTGGTTTTAATAAAAAATGTAAAGAAATTAGGTATTTTTGTTTTGGAGAAACGTTCAATTATATTTTAAAATTCACCAATAATAGAAAACAAAAAGGCCTACTGAAAATCTTTAAAATTATATCTGATTTAGGGGTGAGGGCAGGAGAGAAGATAGATGTGTACAAGTCATTTTAAAACTGAAAGAAAAATGTAGAATATCTACTGAAGAGAGCATTACAGAAAAGTGAATGCAAAATAATGAACAGTCCAGACTTGTGTGTGTTGAGGAGGACAAAAACCCCCAACAAACCAGGAAGGAGTAGATACTAATTTCAATAAAATGTAGTAAAACTATGTATGATCAATAAGATGAAGTCCATGTAAACATAGGTTCTGCATTTGTCATGCCTAATCTTCACTAGATACTAATTTAGAGGCAAAAATAAAATTCTGTGCAGCGTGAAACATTCCTTATTTGCTTTTCTGCTAAGCACTAGAATAAACTCAGATAAAAATATTCAGAATAAATTGTTGTGTTGTACTTAGAATTGGTGTGCTTACAATGAACCCTGTGCAGTTTTATGTGGGTGGGACATGAAATAACCTGTTTAGGGGCTACCAGTTTGTTCTGAAACTTGTATTACCAGAATGTCAGATCTGGTGATGGAGTTGTTTTTTTCCTCACACCTGTGTCTCATGATGGTCTCCGATTCCCTCTTTCAGTACCCTTTCCACTAAGGGTCGTGTACACCAGTTCACAGGAAGTTAATTAAAAAGGGAGTTCAGGATCATGATGGAATATCCATTTTAACAACTTAATATTGCACATCAACTGAACAACAGCAGCTAGTTGTGTGTGCTTTTAGCTTGAAGTGAATACAGAATGACTTAATACAAGCCAGTTTATAAGGCTGATCTCTTTACTTAATATTTGCTAGAGTATTCGAGCACTTACATGATCAAATTATTAGAGCTTACACTCCAGTAATCTTCAGAGCCATACTACCTTTGTATCTGAGCTGAGAGTCAAAGTACTCCTAGGAATATTGTGATGCTTGTCAAGCTTTATCCTTGAAAACAAGTGCTTTTTGTATATGAAGAGGTGACTAAACTAAGCGTCTTTATATGAGTTAGCAACACTGTGATGTGTGGCGAGCATAAAGCATGTGTTTTGGAACTAGTGTCATTTTAGATATCTAACTTGGAGTGCTTTTCAAGAGTCTGTGAGGCCTGCCAATAAATTATATCTTCGAACACTACAGAACTTCTCTTTTCCCTTACTGGATCGCAAAATGTCCTTCTCCATTCAGAGGGGTATACCCAAAGAAGTATATTTTCTTTATGAATATAAGAAGTTTTCTGTGTTAATTGGGGTAGATTTTTCCTTTTTAGAATCCAAGACTGACTTTACAAAGGTTCTTTACAAATGTGTGATTGGGCATTGTAAGAGGAGGGAGTTGAATTCAGTACTTGAACAGAGACATGCATTCTGTGTCCTGGAAGTGTGCCTGCTCCTGTGTAAGTGGGTGGAAGAGATAAAAGAAATATTTATTCAACTGAACTGAATCCTGTGAAGCTTTCACTGAATCTTATAATGCAGTAGGTTCTGTTTCCAATATAAAATACATATTTTATATATGAAACTGGTTTGAGAGAAGGTAGTGCTGAAACTGCTTCTACAGGAATTGGCTGTTCTTCAGAGAACCTAAGAAAGAGATGTGTAGAAAAAAATGCCACACTTAGAAACCTAAAAGGGGCAGGAAGGGAATAAATCTGACCTGGATGCATTGACAGATGTGCCTCTAGCCACCTCTTCTTTAAAAATCTTTTGGTAATCAGGAGAAGTGAAACAGCTTAAATAAAAGTATATCTTGAGAAGGGTGAGTGCTAGGTAGGCTGGATCTAGGCAATTACATCCTTGTTGGTCATGATTAACACCCTGTATGTCACCAAGAGACCGACAGATACTTAATATAGGTCCAGTACCTCCCCAGTCGTGCACTCTACTGAAATGCAGGGCTCCTAAAGAAGAGTTTATTCTAAATTAGCAGCAATTGCTGAATGGTTTTCAAATATATGATGTTGTTCTAGACAGTGCAGTTTGGTGATGACAGCACGGGTTATGATAGCTAGAAGCAGTCACAGCATTCTAGCAGATGCAAGTAACTTAATAAAACTGTTACTGCTGTACCACAGGGTAATGTTGGCATCTCTGAGGTTTGCTGACTGGCTGTTGATAAAGGCCTTTTATTTACTTGCATTTGCCTCTATTTACTAACCACAGGTTCCTGATGAAAGCATTTAAAAATCATCACTATATTATTTACTAATTGAATACAATTTTGATGTATGTTTTAAGCCAGTGGGTTGCCATTATGGCTGTCCCTGTTCTGTCCCCCCCTCCCCACTGGTTCTTTGTACAGATTTCCTCTTGCATCTCCACAGTGCCTAGACAGTCACTTCATCTTGGTTTAGCATCCAAAGTCTTTCCTGCAGTACGTGACTGCTTACATGTTAGGTGCTAGACACAGAGTATTGGACCATGTGGATATTCCTCTGAGCTGGTTTATTGCTGAAGTCTGAATGCTTCTAAAGAACAATGCAGTTAGGTCAGACAATACCAATCCTCTTGAAGATAGTGATACTTATTTTGTTTTGGTTTTTTTTCTTTTTAGAGATAATTTTTTTAAATAAATGAGTGTAAGTTTTCTCTCTTACTGTCCCTAAAAAGGTGGATCAATATTGCACTGATTTCCCTGGCAATATCTGAAGTTGATTTTTTCAAAAAATGAAAATAGCTTTGACTTTAATGTAAAGTTTTTTGATAGCATCTTTAGAGGTGAAATCTGTGAATTTCTATTTCCTGTGACTTAAACTTAACTTGCCAGAAACTCTTAGCAAAGTATCCCAGTGCAGCACGTTCTTTTAGACAGACTGGTAGGCCAAATCTTCATTAAAACTGTACAGCTATCTTTTAAGCCGTTCGTAGTTTTATTTTTCTGAGCTGATACTGAAATCTGATTCCCAAATAATCTCCTATAAACTTCACATTTTGGACACATTTGGCTTCCTGCCTTCAATATATCATGAGTAAGGTGCTAGTTATTGAGCCCTGAGGTAACAGGTTAAAATCCTGCTTGTTTCTCAGATATTTAAAATATATGTCATAGCCTTTGGTTCCCTTATCTTCCATATTCTGGCTTTTTCTAGACTCAGATTAATCTTGAAACCACCATCATCATATTTCATTTTACCCTCACTTTTGCTTCGCCTTCATGAAAACGTAAAATGTTCTGTCCATAAACTCTTTTTTTTTCCTTTCTTAATAGGTTTCAGGCAACTGCACAAGTTCTTGAAAGCATTTTCTTTTCCAAAAAATGTTTTATGTAGTCGAGCTATTAGATTGTCAAAAACTATAGGTGGTTGGTGATCTTACTTCCCTGATGCAAATATTATTAAAGCATTAGGAGGAGATGGAGTTCTTTATTGGATCATCTTATAGAGCCTTAAAAATAAACAAGCCTTTGGCCTTTCTGCTCATCTCCATCATGGCTCCTGTGGCATAGGTACTAAATTATGAAAGCTTTGGCAAATTCTGAAGTTGTATTCAGAGTCATTCAGGTTAAAATGTTTTGTAAAACTGGCTCATCCTAATGACTTCATGATTAAAACAGGATTAACTCATGTTTTTAAATTCTGATGTGTGTTGAAACCACTCTTTACATGGTAATCCAAACTTCCACTTTTATGACAGCACAGTTCTAATAATATTAGGGGCTTGCTGACACTGCAGAGAGGCACTTAAATCCAAGCTGACATGAGTTTCATTAATGAACCCTATTCACAGAAACATGTTTAGGTCTTACTGGGCAAGAACTTAATGTTGGACTAAACAGCCTTATAGTGTGTTCTTTGACTGTGTGCTGAAAGACTACCACTGTGTTTTGCTATTGTATGTATTTTATACTTAAGGCTTCAAGGAACCATCTGGTTACCTCCTTTTGACCTATTTTTGTATTTATGACAACAGCTTTGAGGATTTTAATAATATGAGGGCACAACTAATATGTGGCATAGCTGGAGGAGAGACAGTGGCACACTTCTTGAATTTGTATGCATTGTAAGACATGTCAGGCAACAGTAAATGATCTCATTTTTCCAGTGAAATAATCTTAGTAGGCATTCTTCATTTGCTTATATGTGCCTGCCTGTCAGGGGAATGAGTGTAGGAGGGAAGGGAAAAGAGGAATGCGATCTTTTTACAGGCTTGTTTTATTACAAATATAAGCTTTGTTAATTTGCACTTAAAATGAGTAAGCTTCACATAAGAGCTGCTGACCAAAGTACTAAACAAATAGCTTTGCAGGGAAATTTAATATTTTGTTCTCTGACAATTTTTAAATGCATTTAAAATGTATTTTTCTCTATTTTTTTCATAGCATATCTTTTGTGATTTTAGGTATTATATATGTGCGAATTAGAACTGCCTGTTTTTTTTGGAGCACAATATTATTATGTGCACTGCAGAACAGCTATGGTTGTTATATTGTCACTCCCCTTTCTATGTTTTCAGCTGAGAAACTGGGGTTTTGATGTGGCTGAAGATGTATTCCAAAGCCTCACACTTATTTGATAGATGGTTGATGCTCTCTTTAAGGATTTCTGTTTCTGATCTGGCTTGCTTGGTGGTATGTGACAGGAGGAAATCACACTGTGCTCAGCGTGAGGAAAGCATTAAGGGTGGCTGAAACTGGTAGCCTGATAACAACTAGGTGGCTGCAGCTCCATATCTCCAAGCTCCAGCCTGGTAGTGAGGCTGAGCATGTCTTTGCAGTAGGTGCATGCACAATAACATGTGAACAGTACGTGTACTCACTGCCAGCCCCACAGATCAATGCAGGCAGAAACACTCTCCTGATGTCTCGATTCTCTCTTGGGCTGGGCTGTCTTCCTAAAGAGTCTCTTGGACATGTCTATTCAATATCTTTTGTGTTGTTTAGCCAAACTGAATAAATACAATTCATACTACTTCATTTAGGGATAAAATTCTTTCCTATGTCCTCCCCTGGGTTATAGAGGACAGTGAAGTTCATGAGGTAAGTAGCAAAAGGAGCTTGCAGAGAAAGCAACTGGTGTGTCTCTATAGCAGTAGCTGTGGGTAAGGCAGAGGGAAAAATGGTGGCAGGAGAAGCAGATGTTGCACAGATATGGCAAATACTCTCTCCTGAGGTATTCACATTTTTATGTTCCTGCCTTTTTTTCTTTCCCTTCTGCAGATATCTTACTGCTATTTCTCTCTGACCTCCAGATTACGCTTTTAATTTTTTTTTTTTTTTTGGCTGGCTGAATGGGGATCCCAGAACTTTGTTCGTAAAGAAAATTGAGTAGTCAGAAGGGCATGAGCCCTGTAAGAATGAAAAGATACCTGAATGGGCATTTGAGCTGTTGTACACTGGCTTGTAGGTGCCAAAGAGAAATACGTAACGGAGAAACAGAACTGAGCATGAGCACCAGAAAGAAAATTAATCTAAAATGTGGGTCAAAAGGTATGAGGAGTGAATTAAAATTGTCCCAAGGCTGTAAAAGACTGTCTTGGACTATGAAGTGCCAGTGTGTAGGAGGCAGAGAGTCATACTTCTTCCAGAGAGAGACTGTTGTCTTGTGGACTGAATCACAGATTTTCCCTGTCTCAAAATCTTTGTACCTTCAGAAAATGTTTGGGTGTTCTGGTTTTTGTGTTTTGGTTTTGCTTTGTTTTTTTTTGTGGGAGGGGGAATGTGGGCTGAGGTTTATGAAACCACTTGTTTCTGCTTATTTGGAAGAGAGACTTGTGGGCAAAGGCGGTGAAGAGGCTTGGAGCTTGGCTATGTCAGCATGGTCTAAGCAAGAGCCAAGGAATGAATCAGAAGCTCTTGGAGGAGGTGATGGGGTGAGAGAGAAGTGAGGTTGAGGCAGGAGTGTGTTACAGAAGAGAGAACTGATCTGCAATCCTGCACTTCAGAAGCATGTGATTCTGATTACTGTGGGAGGTGAATGGGAAGTCACCGAGGGATTTAAACAGGCATGTTTAATTTAAATGATAAAAAGAATAAAACACTTTTACTCAGCACTGCAGCTCTAAATAGAACATCTGTTAGTTTCCTGCATATTGTTTCTTTAATGAGTGATTTAGGAGAGTGTGTGGGCTGTCAGAGCCATGCACGAGAAAGGTGCCAAAAACTAATTAAGGTAGAAAGTCCCAGTTACGCCAAGGGACTGTGCAAGGTGCATCGTCTTACAGATCAAGGATAGGCTTAGAGAAAGGGTCAAAAGATGAAGCACAAAAGCAAATGAATAAAAACATCCAATCACTAGAGCAAATAGGATTTTGTAGACATATTTGTAAAAATAATCCTTGCATACCCACAGAAAAAAAAGTTTTAAAGTGAGGTGGCTGAGACTGTATGAAAATGTTACATTCTCTAGCAGACTATTCCTTGGAATTTCAGCTCATGTTTTAGTAAATCACCACGAAGTCATTAGTGATCCTGAGCATTATAGAGACGATCAAGGATTTGGTTTTTGTTAGTAGCAGGTGAGATAAGGAAAGTTCAAACTTCCCATATGTTTCAGAATTCTATTTATGAGTTGTGCATAGCTACTAAAATCCTCCTGTAATTCTTTGAGTGGTCCAGAAATAACCATATCAAAGGCTTTTGAAAGTCAAGTTGGTTATAGTCCCTCCTAAGTTGTCACATGATGAGCAATAAATAGATCAAAAGTCCCTAGGGAGAAAAGGAACAAATAGGAATAAATAGTTGGGTTTCACTGTATCAAAGTGATTGTAATGTGTCACAGGCTTCCAAAGGACCTATTTCCTTTAGTTTTGAAAAGTAGGTAGCAAAAGATGTAGGTGATGAACTGGTTTAAGGATTTTTTTTCAAGATCAGACAAAAATAGGAAACCTCACTGCTTTCTAGCTAAGCTAGATGTCAGGCTAGCATGATCACAGACCAAAATTAATGTTGGAAAGTGTAAAGTAATGCATGAAAAGAAAAAAATTGAATTACTCCTACGTATTGCTATGTTTTACATTAACAGCTTTTCCTAGTATAGAATAACATACTGTAGTCACCTTAGAAAAACTTCTGCTATTGTAAAATAGTGTCTTTAAAAAGGAGCATAAAAATGGCACAGCAGTATCTGTATGTCATTGTATAAATCTGCGTTATCACCTGTAGCACTGTTGGATGGTCTAAAATATGACAGGAATAGCATGCTCTCGGGAAAGGCTTAAAGCCATTAAAGGCATGGAGAAGCTATCATTTGAGAGAGAAAGGGAATTCAGGCCTTTTCTAGGCTGACTGAGAGTTGACTGAAACAGGACTCTCATTTGTCTTCCAGTGTCTATTTGTTTCCAAGATTCCACATACACTTGTAAAGGGTAAAAGGGTGAGTTACTAACTTATGCAGAAAGATAGTAAGTTTTTCTTTAGAATACCTAAAGAGAAGTGCACAAAAACATATGTGTGCATCCATGTAGTTGTTGTTGTTTAGGGTGGGTGCCTAAATGAATAGAACACATTGCTGCAAAATGCATGAGCGCAGCTGCCTAGGATGCCCAAGGTGAGCAGCGCTGCTTTCTAGCTGTGCTGGTTGGTTTGGAAATGATTACCTGGGAACCTTGGAAATGATACCTGTGTTTCAAAGCAGGTATTTGGACCTCTTAAGGTTTACCTCCCTAATTAGATGAGACCATATGAGGCCCAAATCTGTGCTGAGTTCACCTGTTCTACTCTTCTCAATCCTAGGTTTCCTTTCCCCTTTTCCTCGGAAGAGGGGAAGACAAGGGAAGGGATGGTGCTGGTGGAAGCAGAGCACTGCTCTGAAGCTTCGTTTCAGTAAATACTGGGTTTAGCCACATACTGGGGAAGGATGGAGGACATAGCAGATTCTGTCTTGAACCAGATGCCGAAATTGCTTCCAGTGTGACTCAGACTGTGGAGGAGATCCCTAGCTGGTTGTAGCAGAGCTAGACAAAAACTGTTCTAACAAAGGCAAATTTTTTGCCATTTCCTTCTGCAGAAGGAACCGGAGGTTTCTTTTTTTTTTCTTGTGTAGTTGACTAGGGAGATGTATTGTTTTTTCTTTTTAGAAGGCCTGGGTTTTACCTATTATTTGAACATTTTTCTGGAAAACTGTGAAGTTCTAGACTAGCCTGGAAAATACTTTTAACTCTTTGTTTTATGGGCCTGCTAGGATTGGGATTCTATTGAAAGGTGTTACAGCAACAAGCTCTTAAGTATGGTGTGGCCTAAAAGAGTTCACAGACTTGGACAGACTATTTGTCCAGAGAACTTGTGGCTGCCCTGTCCCTGGAAGTGTTCATGGCTGGGTTGGATGGGGCTCTGAGCAACTGGGTCTGATAGAAGGTGTCCCTGCCTGTGGCAGAGGGGTTGGAACCAGGTGATCTTAAAGGTCCCTTTCAACCCAGGCCATTCTATGATTTTTAAAAAAAGGAAAAAAGGGGTATCAGGTATGATGACCATTGGGTAGATCAGAAGTAATCAGGACTGACATCACAAGTTTTCTGATTCTAAAACCTAATTCTTTCATCTCGCCTTGCTAAGATGTGGTTGCCCTTTAGCTAAACATTAATAATTAAGGTGTGTAAACTGCCCTCTTGGACCGAAAGTTTGTACAACTTTCCTGAATCTTTAAAATCATCACACTGCTAGGCTGTGCTAGAGATGCTTCTATGCCAAGTTGGAGGAAAGCAGCTACTTTTGTCTCAGCTGCGACCTTTACCATAGGCATCCACGTCTCCCTTTCTCTGTATGATCATAAAGCTGCCTGTGGCAAAAGCTGAAAAGTAGCCCTTGCCAACTTAAAGTGCAGAGTTCATTTGCTCAAATGAATGCTTGTCCAACTCCCTGTAATATTCCAGGTGCTTATTATGAGTAAATTAAGTCCCTTAAAGACACTCCACAGTTGACCTCTCTTACTTGCAAGTAGGTTCAGGAGTATGCTGTGACACATAAGATGAAATTTTGGAAGCTGAATAAAGGCTTCCTTGAAAATGCTTCTCTTTTCTTGATATTGGTTGTGCTTTAAATCATGAAATATATGTACTAAACCTTCATCTGCAAGAAAAATCAAATGGGAAGCTATAGATGCTATTTACTTTGGGAATTTTGACTCTATATACCTGATTTTTTTAAGCACAACATCTAGATTAAAGTATTTATGAAATTTGTCACTAAGCCTAATGCCTTTTTTTTTTTTTTTTTTGAGGAAATCCTCTGCGACATTTCTAGAATATAATTATGGTCTGTTGGAGGAAACCGAATAATAAGTAAAAGATTATCTTAATAAACTACAAAACCATAATTATAATGGTAAAAGCTTGAAGTAATCAAATGTGTTTTGAGTCCACTGAAGGACCATTTACTGCATATTAGATTTTAATCTTGTCATAATTTTTGTATTGAAGATAAGCACCATGCACAGAAATAATTTCTACTTCATTCTATTTCTGTTGTCCTTAGGTCTTGGTTTTGTATTACTTTAAGACTTGGTAGTATAGATGCATCTTCTGTACCAGAGAATGAAATAATAGAGCAAGCAGAGATTCACAATCTACTATCCCAGTTATGCTGCTGTTTGTTTCCTGCCCAGGTTTAGGATTTTGCAAATGGCATTTCAAGCCCTCTTTTTTAAATTGCCGGAAAATGCTCAGTTATGCTAGGAGAACAAACCTTGTTTGTTAGTCTGTAATGTACAAAAAACCCCAGCAAACCAACAATTCTTTCCTTCCCCACTCCCTCTCCCCGCCTCTTCAAAGGTTTTTTGTATACTTTAGGAAACAGGGAATGAACATTTTTAGTCTTACGTCAGCCCTTTGCATCTTCTGTTTTAGGCAGTCTTTTAAAAATGTTCCTATCCTAGTAGTCTTTGGTACACTGTAAGTCATGGTGTGTCAGTGGGGTCTGAGGCTGAGGGTGGCCTGGTGCTGGAGGTGAGAGATGCTGCAGTTCAGTTCTGTGGCTGAAGCTCACTGGAAGCTCAGAGCGTCAGCTGATGCAGCGATTCTTTATGTGGGTCAGCCTTTACAGGAAGAAAGCAGACCATGTAGTGCGAGTTATGTTATCCTGCCTACTTAATCTTTTCAGCTTCTTCTAATCCTTTTGCAGGGTAGCTATGTATATTATTTAACTGGGTAGCACTTCAGCTGCCATAATTAAAGAACAAATTGTCCAATTCCTGAATGACACAATATCCGAAGTGGCTTTGTTCAGACTCGAGTTAGTCTTGTTTAAATTATGCTGTCCCTAAGAAAATATGAAGTTGTTTTTATGCAGCTGTGTAATCTTCTAAACACTGAATTAATTGAAGTATGATGGAGGATTCTGAGCTTTCATTTTAGATTACTTACTATACCTAAATTCAATGGCCAGACTTCAAATCAAGAACCTTGTTCCTATCAAATCAAAATGTCTACAATTTTTTGCACTGAAAGAAAAATCTATAATTCTGACTAAAATTATTTTAGATTCAAGATGTTTTACTCCAATGAGAGAATGTTTCATTTCTGTTGCCAGTATCTTTTAAGAGAAGAAAAGGATATGAAAGGCTAAGCTTCTGACTGTTAACAAAAATAACCATCAGACTAGGAAATCAATCTGTCTCTCTTGTTTGAAAGCTTATGCCAAAATGCACTTTAACATGGTGGTTAAGGCACTGTTCTGGTAGAGATGTAGAAGAACCTGAAGCCAAGCAAGACTGCATGGTTCTCTCTTGTAGACCAGACGGACATCACTCATTATAGTGTAACACTTGAATAAGTGACTCTTCTGTTATTTCATTTGCTTCATGAATCTTGTTTCTGCACTTCAGCAACCACTAACTACATCTGAAATTCCTCCCAAAACTTCTACACCTATCCCCTTCAAAAAAAACCCCAAGAAAAATCCAGAAAACCCACCTCTGTACCTAATGTTTTAATTAATAATTAGTAGTTCATTCAGACTGATCTTCTGAGGCGGTATCTCTTCAAAAGCTACTTTTTGAGCATATTGGTTACTTCCTATCAATTGCACGTCACTAACTGAAGTGGACTCTTAAGTACAGATTATGATGCAAGTTAAAAAGCAGATAGGTAAAACAGTTACTTTTTCCTTATACTCCATTTTAATCTGTCACACTGATTTCCAAGTTGGGAGCTGCTTAGTATTTTGTAGATCATGTCAATCATTTAAAATATTGCATTTTCATGATTATTTAATTATTTTCTACTGAAGTGGTGCTCTACCAATTTGTATCTAGTACAGAGGGAATGTGAAGGAATAGGACTGTTTTGTGATTAGCAGGCTGATTCCTTCCTGTGTTACTATGAAACTGCCACCTGCACCTGATTTTTATTTGTATGCAGCTCATTAAGCTAAAGGAAAAATTAATACATCCCTGTCTTCATTGTGCAACAGCCTTGAGGATGTTAAGATATCCAGAAGGTATCCTTCATAATATGTGTGACATCATGTTCTAAACTTGCAGCTCATGCACATCTTTTACTCCAGTGCACCCTCTTATTTTTGTATTTTAACACTGGAACACTGCGCTTAACATGCACATGTTGTTCGTACAGAAATTCAAGCAGGGTTGAAGTTTCCAAAATTGAAACTTCCACATTTTATCCCACAGATGCCTTAAAATATTTGTGTCTATTTTAGTGGTTTTGTATGCATACTCCCAAATAGCATAATTTCAATGCCGTGCTGAATGATTTCACTAGAATTTAGGCTACACTTCAGTTACAAACCACCGTTTTAATTACAGCACAGATGCATGTAGATGAGAGTAAAAAAATAAGATAATTTGGATTATCTTTAACCACTATGTTAATTTCCTTCTTCCCTATGCTATGATAATGTAAACAGCAAAATAAGGAGCTTATTTTGCTGAAATAGTTATTTAAAACTTAGAAATAAATGTTAAGCCTTAATCTATTTCCTCAAGATTTTTTTATTACAGGCATTAACATAACTGCTGTTCTCTGAAATTTATTTCATTTTAATGTAATATCTGAAAACATGCAATATCTCTGATTAGCAAGGATGTAACTTGCTGTTCTGTGTGCTTCTATGTTGTAGTGTGTTTGGATTCTCATGCATCTGCTTTCCTAGATTAGTGTCTTTCCTAATGTTACAGATCTGTTTTCTTTCTGTGCAGTAAAGAATAGAATTTTTCTATTTTAGACAGCACATTATCCAATTCTCTTGGCATACACTGCTCTGATTTTTGTCAGCTTATTTGCTCGAAAAGTGCTTCAGTGTTCTGAGGAATTTTTGGGTTTGTTTATATTGTGGGATCTTGTTTTCAAAACCTGCAATATGATTTTTCACTGCTTTCCCATTGACATTTTACTGATCTTAATGTGGTTTTGGTGGATATCAATTTGAATTTGAGCAAATATTCCTGGCAGAAATTTTAAGAAGGTTGCAAGAAATTTAAAAGTAGTAGAGACGAAAATATTGTCTTAAACATCTTCATATGTCAGGTATCACAATATGGTCTGCCTAGGAGAACCTGGTGGTACAAAAAGGAGTGCAAAGAGGACAGCTTGGACGGATATAAAATTACTGGATAAAATTGATTTAAATCAACAGGCAGAAAGCTTTAATCAATTTAAATTTTACTTTTCACTGAGCTTTTTAAAAGCAGGTTGAGAGGCCTGTTCACTGAATTTTTAATATCTTCCAGGAATGGAGATTCTGCAGCTGGTTGAGGTGACCTGTTCTGGGGCTTAACCAGCCTGATGATTTAAAAAACGCCCAACAAAACACAACACAAAAAAGAAAAAGCAGCCTAGCTCCTTTTTTTTCTGGTCAGATTTTCCTATGTTCCTACTTTTCCTTGTCCTACTGCTATTCATTTTCAAGAACAGTCTGGCTCACTCTTCTCTACCCTCACATTAGGTAGCCATGGACTGTAAAAAAGTCTCCCTTTTTTTCTTTTATCGCTGAACAAACTCAGTTTTCTTAGCTTCGCCTTGTATTATCACATGCTCCAACCTTCTGATCATCTTGGTGGCTCCTTCCACTGACTTGTTCCCCCATTCTCAACTAGCAGGACAGTTACTAAAACCTTGTGTGTTCAAGAAGTGGGACCAATCAAGGGACAGTGCCTGTCAGGTCATCTAGCAGCCCTCAGGCAGGATGAACACCCTTGTCTGGTATGGAGGCACTCCAGGGCAGCTGCTCTGAACAGCTTCTTCTGGATCGTCCATGAGAGGGGTTTAAAATGTTTGCCATGAAATTTACTGTTTTGAAGATACTTGGTACTACGCAGTGTTACGTTTTGATTTAGTAGAGACATACTCCAATATGCTGAAATCACAACACAAGCATGATATAGCAGTTGAAATACACATTTGGATCACTGTGAAAAAGTGATTCTCATTACTGATCTTCATATGCCCACTGTCAGGATGGCGGGCATCTCTAGTTCACCAGGAAGGCATATGTGGGCTAAAGCCCTCTCAAGCCTATTGCTCTCTTGAGAGCTCCTTCTGTTGGTTTTCCAGTTTTACTCTTTTTGTGGGACTGAGCCGTGTCACATACATACTTCTCCCCCTGCTGGCCTGGCTAGCTGGGGAAGACCTTGTATGCTACTAATTATTTTAGAAGAGGCTGTTGCATAACCTGTTGACTTACTATACAGCCATATAGCTAAAGCAAAAGTCACCGTCCAGTCCCCCTTATGTGGAGGTAAGTTTGACTTTCTTTATGCCACTAGATGCTTATTCTTGTATTTCTTCCCCGAGTCCATCACCCTTGCCCATCTTCTCTGAGCCTTCTTTCCTTGTAGAGGTTTGTTCATCAGTCAGGCAGGCTGTATCTCCTTGGGACTGTTGTAAATGTGTTGCTCGTGAGCTGAAGGGCCTGTGAGCACCTGGAGAGGTGCCTGCCTGTGCCAGCTGCTCCTCTCCTCTGGGCTCAACACATGTTTCGGTCATGTGAGGTGAACGTGTCCAGCTGCACAAAAATGAACAGAGTCATAATGCTGTCAGGAAAAAAAAGAGAGAGAAAACCTGCAGGCATCATTAGTACCCTCAGCCCCTGACATACTCCTGGCAGGTACCTGAAGGGGCACAAGAGAGGGCAGCAGCCTCAGATACAGGTTGATGATCTAGCTGAGTTATTGAGAAGGGCTTGATTCTACTCCAGTGAAAACACAGAGCTGAGTTCAAGGCCTTAAGTGGGTCCATCCTGACTATGCAGGTGACCTTGCAGGTAGATTTTAACAAATACTTGCACTTGGTCACAGTCCTTTGTGTCTCAGTGGAAAAATGTATTTGGCATGGTGGGTGCACAGAGCTTTGGGAATAGGCATGTCACTGCATGAAGGAGAACCAAAAGGAAATAACCAGGGAAGAGGCTTCATAGGCTCGTAAGGGTTAAATCTTTTGGTCTAGGAAATCTAGCAGTCATTCTGAGATTCATCACCACAATTTTGACACAAAGAAAGAGAACACATAATTTCTTATTTGCCATCTGTAATAATAATCTGTTCAGTGTTCTTTGATTTAAAAAAAATAATAGCCATGATGAGAATACGTTTTCATAGAACGAGCAATCAGATTTTTTTTTCACCTCTGCATTTCTTGCAGTACAAAGCAGTTTGCGCATTACAGTATTTTTGATCTTTAAAGGAAAGTTATGATACCCTCTACTGGCTATTTTTGGAAATAAATCTGAGCTAAAACTGACCAGTTTCGAGTCTGCAGCAGTTAAACTTAATCTGTACTGCAATTTTATTGTAGTCTTTTTTTTTTTTTTTGCTTTGCTTTGCTTTTTTTTCTTACAGATTTGTGGGGAGTTTGGGTTGTTCTGGTATTTCTTCCCCCTTTAGTTCTGTCCCTGGCTTCAGCAGAGTGAATCTGACTGCGATGGTACTGTATTTTTGAAAGCAGGTTGTTATGGCTTCCAGACCAACAGTTCTATAGGTACAAATGAAAATAGCTAGATGTTATCACAGCTCTTGTTGCCTAGTAACCAAAGCCCAATGTGTAATTCAATGAGATAAATTTGATGCACTTTGCGTCTCTTTTCCTTTTTAGCAGCAGAATATAAAATACATTTAGATTTGAATGTTTTGTTTTCTGATAACTAAAATGTATTGAAATCTCTAACTTTGCAAGCTCAGCTACAGTGATCTAAGAACTGATGTAAATTTCCCATAATGAAGAGTGATCTGGTTCTTGTAACATTCCTGTACTGTTCATTTAAGTATGCCAGTGTGACTGCGCATACAAATACTAAATTATTTTCTCCATGCCATTCTCAAATTTCAGATTTCCATTTTGTATTCTGATTTGATGATGATTTTACATATTTTTCTACTGGATCCATTTATGCAGTCAAGGATTGTTCTCAGAATTATTTGCTCAACTATACTGATAACGTGCCTAAAATTATCTAGGACTGTCCTTGAATTAGTTACTGAATTTTTGAGCAGGTGTGAAATGTTTGCTTCATTGGGACAAGTTGTGTAAATAAATACTTGTAGTAGATTTCTAGCATTGATTTTTGCTAGGTAAGTTAATAATTATATCTTATCATAGAATTAGCTATCAAAAGAATTTATCTACTCAATGTTATAACTAATCATACTGTAGTTCTGGTAATATAAATTGTATTGGTAATATTATCTTAACATTTACATAAACATATGCTAAAATAAAATGAGTTCACTGTACTGTTTCAACCTTGTAATTTATAACCTTTAAGCTTACTAAATCTGTTTTGAATTCTGTGAAACTGACTTTTATGCTTATTACACACAGATCTTCTCCACTTACTTTGTTAGACTTATTTAATATTTTCAAGAATTATCTAAGATTTAAACTAATTTTTTTTTCTTAGCAATAGTCTGTGTATCTCAATGCAATCACATTTGTGTCTTTTCTTCATTTCTCTTTCATTAACAGTTGATATTCAAATCAAACTCTTGTTAAATGTATGCGCCTTCATTTTTCCTGTCTATATTGATTGCCAGACATGCCTGAATTATCATTCTTCCAAGAAGGTCACAGACTTCTGTGGAAGCTGAATTCTGTCCTTACTGGAATCACTTGCATAAAGATGCTCATTTTTGGTGCTAACAAAAAAATGGTACAGTGTCCAGTGCTTGCATGCAAACAAGATTTACATATTCTATCGTGGTCTAGAAAACTTTCTTTTAAAGAGTATTTAACACTGAAGGCTTGGAAATGAGATGTAATTATGAAATGCTGGGAAATGTAAGAAGTGAATTTGTGAATGAATATTAGGAAGAGTTTAAATCAAGTGTGAGAGTTATAGTTTGTGGAATGACTTCCCCAGTGAACACAATGGTAGAGACGTTGCTTGTTATTTTAAATGGTATCTGTAGGGAGGTAAAGTCATGCTCATGTTGAGTTTTAACTTCTTCAGTTGCATAATGCTGAAATCTTCCTCTCTGTTTTAGTCTTGGTTTTTTAATGGTTTATTTTGTTTTCTTAATATTGACATTACTCTTGTATAAGCTCAGAAATGCATTGGAACATTACCCAGCTATTGCTTCTCCTTTCAGGTACTGCTCCCAGCAGCTGGTCTCTTGCAATTGCAGGATGTGAAAAGGACTTGCTGTGAATTTTTGGAATCCCAGCTTCATCCTATCAACTGCCTGGGGATCCGTGCTTTTGCTGACATGCATGCCTGCTCAGATCTCTTGAGCAAGGCCAACACATATGCAGGCAAGTTATCATTAGTAGAGCACACAGCTTGGTATTTGTCTGTGTGGGTGGGTTCCATGCCACTCAACCCCACCCCAGAGGAACCCAAGTTTTATCCAGGATATTGCAGACATGTATCTCCTGATGAAACTACATTTGATATGAATGTCTTCAAGAGAAATAAAATGTGCTGGCTGGACTACAGTTATATTTAAGCTGAATGGAGCAGCACCTTCACAGACTATTCTGACTCTGCAGGGTCCAAGCCATTTCTAATCCAGAAAGAAGCCAGCTTCCTGTTTAAAATTTTGCACTGTCACTTAGGGTAGGAAATCAAGAGAGAAGAATTAAAATTCTGACAACTACCACAAGTCAAAGTATGTAGGAATTACATGGAGGAAGAAATAAGAAAAAGGCATTGGGAGGAGGGGTCGCCTCTGCACGGCACTAGGGAAGAAGCAAGAAATGTAATGTTGGGTATTATGTTATCAACTTATTTTCTGAAAATCCTGCTCATCTAGCCCAAGACTTTAAATTTCTTACTATAAAGGGTACCTATAGTCTCATTCACTTGAATCTTGTATTTCATCTGTCTCTCTAGCTCTACTATTTTCATGCTTGGTACTAACCTTCTCTTTCCTCTGTCACCAAACCATCCTCCATTTCTGTAAAATTCCCCCCAAAAGCTTCCCTTATTGTCATCATATTCTTGGAGTACTGCTGGCCTGTATGACAAGCTGCCAGCTCAACTCCTACTGTGTATTTGCTTTATCCGTGGGGTGAATTTTTAAGGAATGCACACTCTGTTCTTACTCTTGAGATAAATACGCTGTGTATAGTCAGGGTGCACAGTCAGGTCCACTCTCTGCTCTGCCTTCCTTAATCCCTAGCACTCTCAGGCTTAGAACAAGAGCAATACAAAAAAGAGAATTAAAAGTTAAGTGTCCTGATAAGGTTGTAGAAAAAAATACGTATGACTGCATTGCTTTTCATAACTTTCCTAAAATGTACAGTGACCAATTAGCATCATTAACAATTAGTACAGAGTTAAAATTGAAGATTTTTCTGAAATAGAGCACTAAGTGCTTCAACTCAGGTCGAAATAATACGTTTTGTATTGCCTTGAGTAAATTTAGCACTCAGAAAGGCATGGACTTTGATGAATGCTTTCAGTTGTCTTCATTCCTAGGAATTCTGTTTTCTGGTATAGATTTTCTTTTAAACTCACAGGAGATTATAGTATTTCTATCAAGAATGATTGATATATCAATTAAAGAAATTCAAAAGCTGCTCAGATTGTTTTTGAAAGTACTAGCTTTTGCAATGCATGCCTTACTCAAGAAGTTGTGATGTGTGCATGACTGAATGACTTTGTGATATTTCTATTTAGACATCTATGCCAAAAGTTTTAATTAAATCCTTTTGTCTTTGAGTAATACAATATCAAATCCAAAAATATATTATATTTTTGACCTTTTGTGCAATAGGAAGCAAGACATACATTTATTAACTAGAGTTAATGTTCAGATATTTAATGTTTTAGGGAACACATTTTGATACAGCTGTTGCTTAATTTTGAGTTTTAAATTACTTTTTCAAACTTCTGTCCTGACTGGGCCTTAGTCACTTCTAAACTAAACTTCTAAACTAGTTCAGTTACTTCTAGGCAATCTTTGTTCAGTTTAGTAGTTGAAGCTAATATTTATATAGATTTGTTCCTAGAAATATAAATTCTAAGACCCTGGCAAGACCTTGAGTGCAGTATTGGTTAAATGTGTTTTGAGAGCACAGGAATTGTGTCCACCTGTTAACTCTCCTTCCCTGGGTCATTTTGTTCAGGCATCCTTTGCTGTGCTCAGAGGGTCTCTGCAAGCAGAATACAGGCAATTGAAAAGAGGAGGGAAGCTATTTGTTGGTCCTAGTTGGGACATACAGGATGCTAGGCTGAGCACCAGAATGCTCAGTACTCCTCATAAGAGGATGCAGAGAGGAAGCGTTGGCCTTCATTTCTCCTTGGAACCGGCTGATGATCAGTCTTGCTGAATTTCTCTCTGCTGACTCCCTGATTTTCTTTCATACAGTTCTATACCTTTTCAGGTCAATGTTTTTCCTCTTGAATTTTCAGGCTACTTACTGTCTATATCTCAGCCATCATTAACTTCTTTTTCCCCCCTGTTCTTATCTCAAATGGCTCTTTGTACTTTGTCACAGCTTTCTTACCACTGAAAAAAATTTTCTCGAAAGTCTGAGCCAAAAATACATGGCTGTGCCATTTCAGAGTTAGCTTTGTATCACATGCAGCTTAACTCCCAGAGCACACATTTTGGGATTAAGGCTCCAGAAATTAGAATGAGTACAGAAAAGGTGTATTAGATTGAAAAAAATAGCGAAAATATTTCTCTGCTAGAGAAAATGAAAAGTATTTTGATTTTTAACTTCTCCCAGTCTTTGTTACACTTGCAATTTCAGATTGAGAAAAAAGAGGCAGGGAGATAGTTTTGCTAATAGACAATGATAATATAAAAAACAAATGGATGCCAATGGATCAGAAGTTATTAGAAAAGTGAAACTCTAGAACTTCCTTCCAGTGGGAATGAAAACGCAACTTGCATTAAAATTGGAGCTTCATATTCCTATGGTAGGTTGGTCCTTTGTAGCAGAGAGCAGGATTTCTTGGAGAGTTGTTTATATGCACCTGTGATGCCTATGGAGAGATCTGAAAATAGTGGACAGTTGATTCAGGTTACTTGGAATGAGCTTCTGTTGCAATTGAACTTGGAGATGCCACCTGTTCTCATGATGTTCCAGAATGCACTCCTGCTCTGGGTCTTGTTACACTTGCACAGTCAGAGACTATGTACAGAGGAGGCCTCTCATCCTTGTTTTAAGAGGATTCCTAGCAAGAGTATGTGGCATGAGCACTGCTAGTCTGTCCTCAGTTTTAGTCTGGGATATGTCTTATGTAGTGTTAAAGAATGTTCACAAAAGGACAATTTTTCCTGAGAAAGTGGTGCATTGTATAGGTGTTGTAATGTTATGTACAACCTGAAGAGAAATTTTTATCTTAAACTTTCAATGAAGAGGGGTGTGCCATCTTGGACTAGAGAGACCCTTGCTCAGCACGTATGTCTTGACACATTTCTCAATTTTAACTAAAGAATAATAGTGTATTTCACTCACTGCATAGGGCAGCACAGGCTTTGGAAACTTTGGATGACCTGTGGCAGAGGTGTCCTTTGAGGCTTGGCACAATGAACCTTTTTGGCTTTTAACATTGTGCTGAGCTACTGAAGATTCTTTTGTTAGGGACTCCTAGCATGTGTTGTGATACAGGAATTGCTGCATTGTATTTGACTGTGGGATAACAGCATGCTTGATTCTGGAGCTCTTAGTCTAAAACTTGAGCCCTGGAACTTGGAAGCGTGCATGTCTTCTGTAGACTGTTCTTGTGTGCATCCGTATGCCTGGCATGGGAAGGATGTAGTTGTCAGGATCGTTCCTACGATTCTATTCTGAGTAGCAACGTCTGTTGCTATGCTGCTGTTGCCTTGGCTGTTGTGAATTTCATGGTGTTCTAAAAAACAGTTATTTAAGCATAAAATTGACAAATAAATCAGATCTTTTTGAAAAAATGTGATTCTGCAGTTTTATCTTCTGCTGGTTCTCCAGCTGGCAGCGTTTGCATCTATCCCTCTGCAACAAAGCTGGGGTTCCTGTTTGACCTTAAAATAGTGTCTTAAAATAGGCTGTTAGCAAAGGCCTTTTGTCCCAAGCCAAAAAAAAAATCACAATGTGACATTGTGAATTGAAGAAGTGATTTCAAAAACCCTAATTCTTTCAAATATTTTTGTTTCATGTGCTTGAGAAACTGTCTTTTTTTTTTTAAGTGACCATAAGGCTTAGATCTTTCGGAGTTCCCATGCTGTGCATTTCTCTAAAACAATATGTTATTAGTTCAGAAAGAACTGGAAACAGAAAGTGCTGGGATGCTGCAGCTGGTTTTGTAGCATTATCACCTTGATAGGTGCAGGTACTCCATTTAGTTTTTAAAAAATATCATAATTTGTTTTGTAGAATACAAATCGTTGGTCTAAACCGACAAAAGACATGAAACTCTGTATATTTGGTTGTGATATTTTGTTTCACACATGAATGTATGTTCAATTATTGTCACGGAAAGATCTAGGGAATATGAGCAGGTTTCCCCTTTTTCCAGCTGCAGACTCTGGCACTGATAAGCTGTGGCAGTTTTTTTCCCATACACGTTAATGTGGCTTTGGGAAGATCTGTTCTGACTGTAGGTATATAAATGAGTGCAAAAGTATTTGTGAATTAATCCATAAAGGTTTAAAGCATAAAATGTCCTGTGCAGGTTTCAGATATAGTTTTCTTTCCTATATAATTGAAAAATATAAAGTTAATGTCAATATCTGTATGGCCAGACTTGTGTGCCTTTTGGATAGAGGTGGTGTCAAGTGCTTTTTGCTGCATGTGCATGTATAATAGCTCCAGACTCATAACAACAAATACCAAAAAGTGGTACATTTACAGCTCCCATTTTCTTTCTCTGCTCTCCATGCTGGCATTGTTTATTGTACTTCCAGACATTTTGTTACTAGCCCCTTTCATGTTGTTAAAGACTTCCTCTTAGTTTGTCCCATCCTACTGGCACAGGGCAGACAAGGACAGCTCTTTAGCTATTCAGATAGAAACTGACTCAGTTGCAAAAATGTGAAAATCTGTTTTTCATATGCAATTGGAACAGATATTTTAGAAATGTCCTAAAATGGATTTTTTTTTTTTTAAGATGGGGTTTAATCTTGATAATAAAGAAGTAGGACTCTACTCGCTTAGGAAGTGGGAATTTAGAAGCCAAGCCTCTGCAGCTCCTAAGCCAGCTTGTTTCCAGGCTGCCAGACTCTGGAGCCAGCTGGCTTCAATTTCTGGGTAAAGAGGCAAGAAATGGGGCAGGATTCCAGTACAAATTTGTCAAAGTTGCATACTGTGTGGAAAATTCTGATTTGGGAAAAAATAATTATTTTATTCTCTCATGGAAACTTCCATCTGGGTAGTTCTCTCTTTGCTTCTCTAAGAGATGTTCATAAAGAAAGAAGTGTGTTCCCCAATGCATTAAATAAAAACAAGATAATTTGAGATTTTACAGGGGACAGATGCATGAAATATTTAACCATTTAATCATATGTTTGATGTTAGTATCTCCAGATTATCAAAGCTTTCAGGATGTGAGCAGTAATATGAGATAATACAAATCCTAACCCAGAAGGCAAAAAAATCCACACACCTCCAGTACTATTTTTCATTGTTTTTGGGAAAAGAGGATCTAAGTGTGATTTCTTGAAATTTTAGTACTGAATCACGTTGTTTTGAAGATGCTGATATCCTTCTTGCTAAAAGGATGCAAAAAGTTTGAATTTCATAAGCATAATTTTTATATATAATGAAGCATTCTGTCTTCAACACTTGAACCAGCATTATATAAATTGCCTTTGGTGGATTTAATTGATTTTATATTTCCTTGTTCTTTTTCAGTTTTTAATTATTTTAAATAATCCATATAGCTGTAATTGCAATTGGCTTCTGCCCAAATGTTATCTATCAATCAGTTACCATGGTCTCCTAGACAACAAGCGATCTGATTCTTACAAGACAAGTTATTTCACCTTACCTCTATTTTGATGACTAAAATTCATGTAGAAATCTCCTCTATTTCTCTTCTGTCTGTAATTCGTTCACCTGAGGACCTGTAGCTGTTGACTAAGTAGTTTGGTTTCGTGTTTCTCGTTTTTTCACTATTCTTCTCTTGACCATGTGCCTTGTTTTATGCTTTAAGAGGCTGACATCCAGTAAAACAGTTTTTGTTCAAGTACAGTTCATTTTTTTGGATTATCTTCTAAGTTCTCTTTCTAGCATGAAAACAGGAGAAAGCCTCACATTCATTGTATTGCTTTGAAAATTCTCTGCTTTTACCTCTCCTGATTTGGAGGCTGGATCTCTTCCTACTTAGTGCCTGACATAAATCTAAATCAACTTTTTAAAAGCAAGGCTTTTATATGAGTCCATAAAATCAACCAGATATTTCTAATTTGTGAAATATATCCTGTTGGATGTGATCCACTGTTGCATCGTATTTCTCAAGGAAAGATGAACAATGCTTCAGAACCTCAGATTTGTTTGAGATTTGGATGTGTGTTGCTTCCCCCTTCTGCTTGCTTCTGAACTCAGCTTCTCAGTACACTCAGGCATACTGGTTTGTGTCACCTGAAATTTGGCATTTATTGTAAAACTAATCTATACAAATTACCTTTCTCAATTTCTATTTGCAAACAATAAAACTCATCAGATACTTATCTCAGCTTGAGAAACTGCATACTTGTCTGAAAAGCAAACAGATACAAAAAGAATTGTAAAGAGTGGAGAAGTAATGGAGATGTTATAAAAATCAATAGTATTTCTTCTCATCCTTTCTTTCCCATTGCCTGAAGTACTGCAGAAAATACTACCTGTCCATCATAAGAGAGTGCTGCAGAATTAGAGGGACTTGTACTGATGATGATTGCATCTGAAAAAGCTGTTGTACCCGGCAAAGTTGAACTGAAAAATTAGACTTCTTGAGCTTAGGCATTCAGCATTCTTCTTAGACAAGTTTCTCAAGTATGGAGTCTTAGTTATAGTAGTACTAGGAGAGTGATAGAAAAGGCCATAAGGTGTTCTTTGGTTTGAGTATGTTTGCTGGCCTCTTTTTAATTTATTCTAATTTTGAGAGAATTCTCAAGTTCTTAGTAACAGTTGTCTCTTCTAACCTCTGTTAAGAATAGCAGAAGAGGGGGGAAAATAATTTAACTGAATGGAACTACTTCTTAAGCAAAAGAGTGTCATAAAAACAATTTTAAGGAAGGGAGGGGGCAGCTGAATAACTGAATGGCAACTTGGAAACATTACATTTTTTCAGTTTTATTTAAGCTGAGGTTTAAAAAAAATTAGGAAAAATTACATACCTTCTGCATGTTGTAGAGATTGCAGTATGCAGTATTTTTATAACCTTGGAGAAGCTCTGAGAGATGCAATAGGACTTGTTTGACATCGCTGGTTGGTTCTAAAGAATCAGCCACTGTTCATGTCAAACAACAAGTTTAAAACATGCTCGTCAACAACATACAGAGTATACAGACTCTGGAGTCTTTTTTCTGTATTTTTATGTACAAATTTAGCAAAATGAGACTTAGGTAATTCTCAAGGACAAGTACTGAGATGAAGCAAGCATCTGAAAATTGCTACAACAGTTTTAGCATAATGTGTTTTAATATTTCAGTTAAAGAATCTTTAAATATAAAAGATATTTGTGAGACCAAGCTTTAACCTATAGAAGAGGTTTTAAGTCAGTGCATTGCTTCTAGATAGGGTAAAATAGCATGCGTATTGAATCCTTTTCCTGTTTTCCCATGCTGCTTTAATGCTTGTTATGCACATGGATACGTGTCACACTCTATGTTAGCGGATTTCTTTTCCTCCAAACAGAACAGCACTTTTCTGACGTTGTACTTAGTGAAGAATACCTCAATCTTGGCGTAGAGCAGGTGTGCAGTCTTATATCCAGTGACAAACTCACAATTGCCTCAGAGGAGAAGGTAAGACAATCTGTATCCCATTATTCTTTTTATCCTATTATGTGAAAGAGCGAGCTTGCTCATATTGATCTTGTATGCTTTTTGGGATGCGTTATGTGTTTCCTTAGTGAAATTAGGCAGGTATTGTGCTCAAGTTTAAAGGACTTTTCCCAAAAGTTTGTCAGTCTGATGTTGAAAATTACTCTCAACTGTATAAAATCACATTACCCTTTGGGAAAAAAAAGAAAAACAAAACCAAAAACCGAAAGCACATTAAATGGAAATTCCTTCTCATCTTCAAGCAAAATAGCCAGAACATATGCTGAGTCACATCCACAGGAGTTTGGTTTACCAAGGGATAAATAACTCAAAGTTTGAAGAGCAATTATATGCCATTTACTAACTTTAACATCAGCAGTCCCACAAAGGTATTAAACCTCTGTACCTAAAAGTGAGCTGTTTTACCTAACTGAACAAATGTGGGTTGCAGAGATGGCTAGGCACCTTGGTATTACCTAACTGGAGTTTAATGTGTGTTGGCTCACCTTTAGCCTAGATCTCAATTTTTTAAAGCCATTTTGGAAATACTGTGTTCTTCAGTGAGCCATGGGCATCTCTGTAAACCTCTAATGGTTTTCACGTTGTGGATGTATTCATTATGAGCTTTTTAAAAAGCCTTTTGAAAAGCTTTTTAAAGCCTTTTTGAAACTTTGAATCTAAGAACTATCTGCTTAAACAGCAACTACCAAAGCTATGCTGTTGTTCCTGTAATACCCTGAAGGTCTGGATCTATCACTTGGATGCACGTGATGCTGCTTTTATGGAGTATAATTAAGGCTTTAATGCTCTAGTGCGATGAGCTACTGTGCCATGGAGGCAAAACCAGGCTTGGGATCACTTGTCCTAGTAAGACTCAATGATAAGTCATTTGAAGGGTGATGTGGCAGGTCAACTCTCCAAGAAAGGAAGAAAAGTATGAAGACTGTAATATTGCTGCTGCTGTGTTGTTTGTTTGCCTAGTTTTCAGTATCACTGAAGTCACTGTGTGCATTTTGTCAATGTAGCACAGGTATCCTTGAAACACCAGTAGAGGAGTAGATATAAAAAGAGACCAGATAATGCACCTTCATAATTTTGTAGTTGATAAATATGGAAATCCCGGGAGCTGTAACTGCTGTCATGTGTTCCTAACATTAGGAGTTTTAGTATAAGCAAAACTATTTTTGGAGGTACACTGATGTTTTCTTGCTTACGAATTTGTAAGTCAAGAAACTTGCTTTGTTTGTTTTCTGGAAGGTATTTGAAGCAGTGATAGCCTGGGTAAACCATGACAAAGATGTAAGGCAGGAGTTAATGGCACGTCTGATGGAGCATGTTCGGCTGCCTTTGCTTTCCCGGGAGTATTTAGTTCAGGTAAGCAAAAAGGAATACTAATTATTCTGCATGTGAGCATTTCTGTTCATTATTGTAATGCCAGATAGATAATTTTAAATTTAAACAACAGTGTCATGTAGTATGTTAGTGATAGGAAAAATAAACGAACAGCCACTACCACATACTCATGTGCACATACACACAGCGAGGTGAGGGATTGCCACATAGAGGATGAGTTACATAAGTAATTTATCTGTTTGGCTGACTGCATGTCATACCACCCTAGGAATCTGAACAATGTAATTCGCTGAGATCAGGTTAGGTTTCATTTGTAATGCGATCTTTTGGTAAAGGATTTGTTCTCATAAGTGAATTTTCAACTTCATAATTATATCTGTTTTTTAAGCTGATTAGGAATCAATGACAAAGGAACCATTCTTTTACCTGGTTCAGATAAAATACATTTTTTCATATTTTATAAGCTCAGGTGGATATTTCGGTGTCAGGTCAAATATTTAAGATTGACAATAGGAGTTCAGTATTAAGATTGGTTAGTAGGTATAACAGTAGGTTGGTAGGTGTTTATTTTAAAAATTCTGGGTTTCTGATACAAATCTCCACTCTGTGTGGGTTGTTTTGGGTATGATTTAGGGTTGTTTTGCTGTTGTGTTCTGTTGTGGTTTTTACCGTTGTGGGGTGGCTTACTAGTTCTTTAAATTATTCTCCACTACTCCCCACTTAAAATGTTCTGTACTGTCTGTGTTTTAAAAATCAAGAAATGTGCCCAGTTGCAAGAAAAGTGTTTTACCTTGCCTATCACTCTTTCTTCCACTTGCTAATTAACAATCAGCATCTTCTGGTTTTTTGTTTTTTGTTTTTTTTTTTTTTTATTGACTGCACATTTCCAACACAAATTCGTGTCCTACTGGTTAAATTATAGTCTAAAAAGTTAGATTACTCTGCATTTGTGTGATAGATCATAGGCTTTATTGCACTTTGGATTGTGATTTGTGTTTTACTTCCTTAACATGCTCAGACCTTGTTAAACTTCTATTAATAAACAGAGAGTTGAAGAGGAAATATTGGTTAAGAACAGCAGTGCTTGTAAAGATTACCTCATTGAAGCTATGAAGTATCACTTGCTACCAACTGAGCAACGAGCATTGATGAAAAGCACACGAACAAAATTGAGAACACCTGCTAGCCTTCCAAAAGTAAGACCCTTATTTTTCTGATGTATTTGCAATTTCAAACTTCATTTTAAAAGCTTTCATGAGAGCATGACTGTCTCATGGGGTATTCCTGTAAAAAATTTGTACCAGAATTATTTATCATAAAAATGTAACAAGTGATTACCTTTACACTCCATATTACTTATGATATAGATGTTTTAGCCTACACAGAGCATCACCACTACCTCCCCTCCCAGAAAACATTTTTTAATAAGTGCTCCAACTTTTGAGAAATATACAATTATGGAGAAATAAGCCCGTTTAAAAAAAAAAACCAAAAACCTAACAAAAATACCCCAAAAAACCCCAAACCAAAACAAAGAATGACTGAAGCTTCTGCGTTGAGACGTTTCATTCAATCTTTAGTTCATTTTAGCAAAAAAGCAAACATTAGATACTTTCTTCTTTACAATGAAGTGAAGAAGTTTTCTCATAGTACTGTTGTGACAACTGCAATAACAGAATAGGAGATTCAATTCAGCAGATTTAGCACATTTTTCTTAGAAGAACAAGATAAGGCTGTTATGTGATGGATGGTCACAGTCCCATTACACATCACAGACACTGAATTCTCACATCTGAGATCACAGTAGGATGTGAAGATACAGATCCCTCTTTTGTGGAAGCTTTACCAAGATTCTAATTGCTTCCTGCTTTTCTACCCATGGTATTTCCTCTGGACAAAATAAATAGTAATGAAATTTATTTTAAAAAATACCTAACAATTAATTTTGCCTGGTTCACAAGACTCAAATTTCTAATTTAGGAGAGCCATCCTTTAAATATTTCTTGTACAGAAGCTTGCTTTATTTTTTAACACTTCTTTGAACTTTCAGGTGCTCTCATATATGCAAATAACTAACAATTATTATTATCTCCCTGTTAGTTGATGATGGTAGTTGGGGGACAGGCACCAAAGGCAATTCGCAGTGTTGAATGCTATGATTTTAAAGAAGAACGCTGGCATCAGGTAGCTGAATTGCCTTCCAGAAGATGTAGGGCAGGTAAGGATGCCTAGTTTTTTGTTGTGGTTGGTAATACTTCAGAATTTAGGCATCTGTATAAAGCGTTGCATGTTCTTTGGAACAGTACTTGAAATACTTAGCTGAGAAAGGCTAAACCTTGACTTCACTGATCATTTGAATTATTTGCTAATGTGGAATGATACAACTTTGATAAATTGTGCTTAATTTCTGCTTCAGTTTGTAATCTGTAGGATAAACTACTTTATTACCTCCCACAGAAATAAGGGATAAATAAATTTAAATATTAATGCATTGTAATAATGACTAATTTTGCCATTAAAATACCCTAGTGTTACTAAATGAAATAATGTGAAGAAGTGATCATCCACTATTAAAAACATGAAACTGTGATCTTAAAGCAGCTGAGCAATTTAAGCAAGAAGAAATTCAGCAAGCATGGTATTCAGAAATGTGCACTGTTAGTAACAAAAAGTGTCAGAAATACTAGGGCTTAATCTGAATGAAGTGTGGTTCTAGGAGACTGTCAAAAGCACGACAAGTGTAGTGAGTACTGTAATTTGTGTCAAGTATCTGCATACTTAGGACAGTACAGAATGCAGTTAATTAATTGGCAGAGAGACTGAAGCACTCGTCTTTCCTCCCCATTTCCCTGCTCTAGGAATGGTGTACATGGGAGGCATGGTTTATGCTGTTGGTGGTTTCAATGGCTCTTTGAGAGTTCGTACCGTCGATTCCTATGACCCAGTGAAGGACCAGTGGACAAGTGTTGCTAACATGCAGGACAGGAGAAGCACTCTGGGAGCAGCTGTATTAAATGGCCTTCTTTACGCTGTGGGAGGGTTTGATGGGAGTACAGGTATGTTTGCCTTAGACACTTCTGAATTGCTTTTAACATAATTGTATCAAATTTTAATGTCTCTTTTTGCTGGTACTTGTGGTGAAACCAAGCATGAGGGTAGCCTGGCATCTTGTGATGTGGAATGTGCTTAAGTTGGTCACATCCCCCTACCTGAAAAATGGACTGTTTGCTCCTAAGAGTTCAGGCTTAATGACCAGCGAACTTCTGCCAAGTTCCGTTCCAGTATTGCTTCTATAGTCAGAGTCCTTAACTTGTGGAAGACATGAGAGAAAAATGATCTGCTCTGTTTTGTCCTGTTTGCATAGGAAATTTATTTCTGCATTTTCATGTAGGTGTAAATAAGATTATAAACAGCTTTTTCTGACCTGCGAGAAGGCTTTAGACATACACTGTTCATTCTCTACTTAGATGCATTAAACAATTTGTGCAGAAGTGATCCTTTTGCTGAGTAACTATTATAGAAGCATATGTAGGAGAAAGTGTGTGACTTAATTAAAAAGAAAGGAAAAAATCCAGGGAAGAATTTTTCACAGTTCCACAAAAGTTTTCAGTAATTTGCCCATTTTCAGACACAAAGAATGGCTTGACTGTAATTACCTATCTCTAGGACATCAGTTGTGCTTTTTGTTCGGTAATTAACAGTCCTTAAAATGAAATAATTTGAATTTTCAGATATGAAGAGTTTCCTGAAAGCTAGACAGTATGTTGCACCTAGATTTATAGGAAAAATGTTATATTTTCTTCATAGGTTTGTCATCAGTTGAAGTTTACAACTTGAAGACTAACGAGTGGTTTCATGTAGCTCCAATGAACACAAGAAGAAGTAGTGTTGGCGTAGGTGTTGTTGGAGGTAAGTTGACAAATGATATTAAAAAGAATGGAGGGAAATGCAATCATTTACCCTACTAGTTTTTCTTACTTTTGAAAACATATTTTAGATTTATATTTTTGTTCAGCCTTGTAATTCTAATGGTATGAACAACATGTAATCATTCTGCTTGGGTTTGACCAGTTTTTAGCATAGTAGTTTTAAATTTTTTTTCAGAGCTTCAGCTGTGCCTGAGGCCAGCTGAGGCAAAGCTCGCTAAGCTCTAGGTTACATATGTCAGCAAAGTCAGAGAGCTGACGTGATGACCTCATCGTTTGGTCTTTAGTGATGTAGCATTGCTGTATTGTCAGCTCTGTTATCTGTGGCTGACTTTGCTGGCTGCATGCTGGGGACAATCCCAAGGGCAGTGCCAGGAAAACTGCTGACTTTCCAGTCAGCTTGGTGGTGAATAGCCTGGATGTCGCTTGCACAATGAAGGCCTGGCTTGGCTCTTGGGTCTTAAAACAGTTTTAGGTGTGTGTGTGTTTTAACTGCATAGGAACCACTGCTGTTTCTAATCTAAAAATGCAGACTGTACAAGTGATTTTCATCTAAATTTCTGGTATTTCTAGGGAGCCTATTTGTGAGCTTCCAGTATTGAATATATTTGAATTAGCTTGCTTTTGAGCAGCGCTTAATTAAAAACCTTACCTTTGTACTTCAGCTAGGCAATTTAAAATATTTTGACTCTCATTGTTGTTGGTTACTGGGTGCCTTTTACATCCTAAAAATGACAAGAGCTGTGGCACGCTAACTTAAACTGTTTTATAGAAACTCAGTAACTGATTGACTGGTGCTGATTAGCAGCTGATCAGAGAGCGATGCCTTCCTCTTGGCCTGTGTGCCAGTCCCTGTGTGTGCATTAGCAACTGGCAGGCTCCTTTGGTTCCCCCCCAGGTAAGCTGTATGCTGTTGGTGGCTACGATGGAGCATCACGGCAGTGCCTTAGTTCAGTAGAATGCTATGATGCCAATTCCAATGAGTGGAGCTATGTCGCAGAAATGAGCACTAGGAGGAGTGGGGCAGGTGAGTGGACACGGAGCAGCTGTCCTTGTAAAGATGAAAATGCATGGGTTTAACATGTATCTAAAAATATGAAAGGTAAGCTAAAGTCTGAATCTAATGGAATGTGCTAGTCCTAGATGGCTGATACACAGCAGGTTATAAAAACAAAACTGTTCTACAGAGTAAGATTTGGTCTGTTCATAGTAAATATCTCTCTTTGTTTTTTCATACTTTCGTATTTCTCCTCTTCCCACAACTTCTGATGGTTTTTAACACAGACTAATACTCATGGATTACAACAATCACTATCACCTCAATTCTGAAGTATCAAAATCTATACAGCAAGGATGAAAAAATGTCTTTTCTACAAAGATCTCTTTTCAAGTTAGGGCTGATTATTCCAACAGCGTTTTCAGGTTGACTTTACGTGTCAGCTGTGACTAGGTTTCCTCCTCTTTGGAGGACTTGTTCTGCATTCTGATTCACTGCAGGAAATTTTGTCCTTGTTCATTCTTAAGTTTGTATTACTGGTTTCATCCTATTACTTCCACTTATGTACCCTTTATTTCACCTTCAGTAATTCTTCTCATCACCTGGTGTTTACATCCTCTGTACATGTACAGCCTACTACATGTTATCCTTCCTTTTCATTTAGGCAAGGTATATCCATTTATTTCTGAATAATCTTAAAAATCCCTTTTTTTTTTTGTGGATTTCTTTTTTCCTTCTTGCAATTCTGAGTATGTATATTTCTCTTTAAAGACATCTTTAAAAGTGCCTGTGGTATTCCACTTTTGTTTAATGAAATGATGCTTCCACAGCTCCAAATTGACTTTAGCATTTTCATTATCTATTTATATTATGGACTTGAATCTCATTTACTGTTCACTGTCCTCTATTTGTCTTTTGGTATTTCAGGTTTTTTCAACTCGCAGAAGTTGTTTTATTTCTCTAGATGCGTTCCCATGGACTTTTTCAAGTCAAATTCCATGATATTATTTTCTACATTTATTTTTTTAGTAGTTAAGTCACTTTTTTGCCAAGTACTTAATGGTGGTTTTTAGCAACACCCTTCAAGTATCTACTGGTGATTGCATTAATGTGCTTCATAATGGGAAGAGATATTGCTGCAAATAAATCTGGATGGACTTCTAGTATGCTCAGTATATGAGTAATAATTATCCCAATTTTTCATCTTACCTTCCATTATTCTTTGTTAACTCTGAACAGTTTTTACCTGTATAATGATGTTTAAATTAGGTTCAAATAATTTAAAAAGAAATCTATCAAAGTACTAAATTTGTTACTAAAATTAAGATAGTCTGTGACACTTCCATCATATCCTTACAAAATCAGCAAGCTGATAACTTACTACTGAAAGTCATGTTTTGATTTTGTTTCTAAACTAAAACTATGATATTAATGAAGGAAACATGATACACTGTACCTCAAGAAAACACAGTTGTCTTGTGAAACTTCTAGTAACTCGGTCTGTGCTTCTTGGAAGTAAATTGCGGATTAAAAACTGGACAGAGTTGCAGTAAGGGTACTGGAAAATATTCCTGTCTAATATTGGCAAGTTTTGAGAAAAATATTTATGTACAATGGGCAAGTTACAAGGATCATTATAAAGACAAATAGTGTTGGTGGGTTGTAACAAAGTTTCATTTTGCAGTCTGCCTGCACACACATTTTGTTTCAGCGTTTGGGGTTTATTTTTTGATTCTCTTTTTTTGCAAACTGTTGTTGTGCTTGTAGCCTATTTATACAGTAGATGTTTTCAGATTTTTTTTTAATGTCGAATTTCTTCTACAACTCTGAAATTTAGTTCCTTAAATATACTAACTACTGGGATCTTCCTGCCCCTCTCCTCTTTTCCCTTGTCCCTGTGTTTGCTTACTCAACTCTCTTCTGCCTTTTACATTGTCCACTGATAAAAAAAATGGAGAGGAAAACTAAATGTAGACAGTTATTCCAGATTCATATAATTGAGTAAAAACATCAACATTCTTCTGTGCCACTCAGTTAAATACATGAAAAGTTATATTTTTGCATGGCAGAGGAGTGGGTGGTAATGTGAAAATCGTGACTGTTGATTGAGCTTGGCTGTAGAGGCCAAATAGCCAAACCCACCAGAACTGTTTCAACTGGCAATCAGTCCTGGTGGTGTTATGGGGTCTAACTAAAGAGAATTTTATTCCTGTATTAAACTTTTGGATGTCTGGTCATCTCAAGGAACTTGAGCTCATCTCTTCTGTTCCTACTGCTTCAGCTTCACTCAAAAGCAACTTTTCAGAGGTTAACCCTCAGTTACTCTTCTTTAGTACCCACTGCTTCTCAGTTGATCAATACGGGGACAGATCTGTTTCCAGCAACATGTTGGGAGGAGGAACTTCAGATCCAGATATAGGCCATTTGGGAGGGCTGAGAGATATCAGACAGGGTCCTGAAAAATGGGCAGGGAAGAAAAATAACAAAGAAAGGAGAACTCAGAAGACGGCAACAAGAGGATACAGACGGAAGGAGCAAGAAATAAGGTAGGACCTGGAAACTGGGTGTGGGATTAAGGGAAAATGAAGCACCATGGAGGAATGGAGGACATTATTAAAAATAAGGAGCTATGAAAGAAAAAAGTGGCAATATGGCAGAGGGAAAATTCTACACACTGAATAGGAAGGCCAGTAACTCCATCGAAAGCATGGGTGGGGGGATTTATATCACATCACATATTTAAACTGAAAATTGTAGCCCTCCTTCTAGCTCTGTAATGTTTAATTCTACAAAAGACGAATGTTTTACTATCCTATCTAATAAAGTGTGATCAGGGTGGGAGAAAGAAAAGTTGTCATACTATGCTGTGGCATGATAGCTAGAAATAATAGCAATAAAAGAGGAATTAAATTAACTGGGAAGGATATGGGAAAATGTTAATAGTGAATATCACTGATAAAGCACTAAATAGCATGATTTATAAGAGTGTCCTATCGAGAAGCTATTTTTCAGATTTACAGTACCAATTAGCTTCCATGTTTCTTTCCTCTCTTCCTTTAATTATTAAAATCAGTCTCTTTAAAAAGACAATTTAGTCATTTCAGCAGGAGTCATTTCTCTCCACATATAGGAATGGCTCTTAAATACAAAATTAGTAATATGTTTTCAAAGATATTTCAGCTGGTTATTAAGGTCTCGGGGTTGTCTTTTTTCTTTTTTTTTCCTTTTTTTTTTTTTCAGCCTCCAATAATTTTTTTTTCTTTGAGGGACTTACCTGATTTTTTGCATTCATATCTGTTGTTTCCCTTTAAAAAAGATTTTAAGTGGTTCCCTTTCCATGGAATCCTTTATGAGCTGTATTTGCAAATCTATATCTCTGCTTTGAGTTTCATAGTCTTAAATGTGGCATTTATTAGATTTCCCAGTATACTTTCATAGAAGTGCTTTTTTAGCTGTCTTTATGGTCCATCACTCAGAAGTTTTAATGCAAAAAAACCCCCTATGTTTCTCAAATTCGTTGCTTGGGTTCTAGTAATGCATTATAAAGGGAGGAATAAATAAAGAGGCCTTTCTGTCCTCTTCTCCCATTTCCATCTTTTCAATATGTGCAGCCCAAATAGCAAGTAGACAAGAAGTAGCTTTACTCACTCCTTCATTCCAAGCTCACAAATTGATAAACTTTTGTTGTAAAGTAAAGGAGACCTTAGGATTAAAGGACACCCTTTAATATCCTTTTGGATATTTTGATAACTGAAGCTTGGTTCAAAGACGCTTGGTGTTCTTCAAATCCCAGAGAAGGTACTCGCTGTTAACTGTTTACTTCTGTTCCATTTATCTGTTTACAAGGTATTCCAACACTTCAGTGGAAACATTCCTGTTGTATAATGTCTATCCATTCAGCTTTTATCCTCTGTACTGCGCAGTTTTTACTTTCTAAAAATTCACTTACACTTTATCATCTTGTCAGATTTCTGTTATGCTGGCTGAGCACATTGTCTCATTTACTGTCACTTCTAATTAGTCCTAAATTTCAACAAGCCTCATTTTCCTGCACGTCATTTTTCATCCAAAATTTTCTAAATCTTCTGTTGCAGAACAGCTCTGGTCTTTGTATGCTGCAATATGGTAGATGGGCACGCAAGGCATTTTATCAGTGTCTTGCTGTAGTTACTGTCTCTTTGCTTTAATGCATCCTGACCCAAATGTTTTCTGAAATAGTTTCCAACATTGACTTAATGAAGGATTTATGTTAGCTGACATATTTGTTGTTTCTCCTTTGTATCATTCAAATAATTCTCTGGTTAATTCTGAGTATTTTCATATGTTTGCAGGTGTTGGTGTGTTAAACAATTTATTGTATGCAGTAGGTGGTCATGATGGTCCTTTGGTAAGAAAAAGTGTTGAAGTGTTTGACCCCATTGCCAGTAGCTGGAAGCAGGTTGCAGACATGAACATGTGCAGAAGGAATGCAGGTATGTGCAACAACGACTGAAATTGTGCCAGTGTCATTTGTGAATGGCATGTACCTGGATTTCTGCTGCTTTCATAGAAAACATGCTTTTGGGGAGTGTCTAAGTTGATTACTAATTTTCATACTGGTTTCCTGCACTTTTTTAGGTGTTTGTGCTGTAAATGGTCTCTTGTATGTAGTTGGAGGAGATGACGGTTCCTGTAATTTATCAACAGTGGAATATTATAATCCAACAACGGATAAATGGACGGTTGTGTCATCTTGTATGAGTACAGGAAGGAGCTATGCAGGTAAGGCATATAGATTTTTTAATAGACTTTTTAAAGTATAACATTTGACAAAGCGTCCAAACAGAGTCTTGTCTTAGGTAAAACCTGAGATAATAAAATGGGTAGGAAGAATCTGATGGTACATTTCGAATGATGACTTCAAATAATTATTCACTACAAAGGGAAAAAAAAGGGGATTAAAATGTACTCAAGAGTGATTTAGCACATAAGTGGTGAGTCAGAAAGATGATTCTGGTATGACCAGTTTTTTTAACAAGAAATTTGTGTCTCAATCTGAGGTATCCAATTCTGAAGTTCTTTGGGATTTGATATTTAGAAAATGAGCTGTTTCAGGAATCTTTTCCTTCAATAAGTGCAGTTTTTCAAACGAGTTATTTAATGAATGTTTAGTGAATGTTAAGTATATATTTCACTGATGGCAAAATTAAACTTGATTAGTGGCAGGTTTTTTCAAGTCACAGAAACTTTCAGAACTTTGCACTGATTCAGACAGCTTTGTGTCAAAGAGAAATTAGGGGAAAATACATACATTGATGCTGGTGCACAGTTAAATGCTGATTGCAATGTATCATATTAAAATTTTACATATTTTTTCCTGGATTAAAAAAAAATACTGCCTAAATATTTATGCCTTTTTTTTCCTCTCCTAGGTGTTACAGTTATTGACAAACCGTTATGATCAGTAAAGGGATTTTCAACTTGATTATGCACTAGAAGCAGTCTTCAACAAGTGTATTTGAAGTGACTGAGTGTCTAAGCACTTCTCTACTTGTAGCTGCACCTTGAGTCACAGTGGAAGATGTGACTGTCTACAATTGCAGATGACAGATGATGAAGATTACTCTAGGTAGAAGCAATGCGTAGGATTATTCTGCAGTTGAGCAGAAGCTGATTGAACTTTTGAAGTCTGGTGGACCATTTTTTTTTTTATTGCAAGATCTTCAAAAAAAAAAACCCAACACTTTCATAAGGACCGACTTCTGTCAGTCATGACTGAGAAAAGGATTGTGAGTGAAGAATGGTGTGTATTCTGGTGAAAGTAAATTTTTGTCTTATTTTTTCCAGAGACTAATAAATATATTTAAGGAAATGAACTGTCAGTCTTCATAGTAGGTATTGAATCCCACCTCAGTAATTCAAGCTGGCATGGGGTAAATTTGTTTCCTTTTATAAAACTTTTGTTACATAACTATACTGCGTGCATATGTTTGTGTGAGCATAAGTTGCTCTCTATTGAAACTCTTCAAAACCTGATTTTACTATTTATAATTTGGCACAGTACTTTGAATATGTCAGTACTATGTTGTAAAACAGAGATGTATTTTTTGATATGTAACAATGCTTAACACTAATTCCCGCTGAAGGAGATCAGAGACGGTATAACACTTCTTGAGCAGGTGCAATTTCAATATCTTTTTAATAAAAATGTTGTCTGTACTTACGGGTTTTTTTTTTTCCTGTTCAATTTTGGTCACATTTAGATGTTAATTCTTTTTTACCTTTTTATCCAAAAGGTGATTTGGCATGAAAATAACTGAAAATTTATAGTGAATGTATGCAATTGCGTTGAACTTGCATGGTAAAAAGGCCTATTTATGCGTGTAACCTCAGCTTCTGTTAGCCAATATCTGAATATACTGTATGTGGCCATGCTTATAAAGCAGCACATTTTTATTTGTTCTTGGATGGCCTCCTTTTAACATGACCAAAGTTACTGTCATATTTGAGACATTTTCTTCAAATAAAAGTTTGTACATTGTTTCCTAATGCCAACAGGTCGCTTAAAACTTGTGTTTCTCAATACAAGTCTCGAACCAAATAATCTTGACATCAGTGAAATAAATTGGGATGGGGGGCGGGGGAAAAGGGAAGGGGGAGAAGTTGGTGTTCTGAAGGTCCGAATGCCAACGAATTGAGCATTTTTACTGCAGGTGTGTTTCTGACAGCTGTGGTTGGCCACGAGTGCAGGAATGGCCACCGCTAAGTTCCCGTGAGAGCATCTGAGCGGTGACATTGGTGACAGGGCTGGGAGTCACGTAGGTGCCCAAATTCCGTGTGCGGTGTGACGCACGGCGGGGCGAGGCAGGGGCTTTCAATGGGAACCTCTTATTTCAATTGTACACTTCCACCCGCATGACACCAGCCCGGNNNGGGCGGCCCGGCGGTTGTTGTTGCACACTCGGGAGCTGTCGCCGCCGCCGCCGCCGCTGCCGCCAGGTGAGGGCTGAGGGCTGAGGGCGCGGCCCGGGGTGCGGGTGCCGGGGTGCGGGTACCGGGGTGCGCGTTCCCCGAGGGAGCCCGTCTCTGCTCGGTGTTCCCCGCGCGTGGGCGGCGTGTGCCGGTGTGTGTCCGCTGCCTCGCAGCGCCGGGCGGGACGGAGGAGCCTGACCCCGGTGCAGCCCGGCCGCGGGCCCCTCAGTTCCCCAGCGGCGTGTTCGGGTGTGGCGGCGGGGGTTGAGTTGCCGTGCGCGTCCGCCGGCCTAGGAACTCGGGCTGTGAGCTGCCTTGGCGTCTGCTAGGATGCTTTTGCTGTTAATAGGAAGTGGCAGCATAGCGATGCTGTTGCTAAGAAAGAAAAACGATAACTAACGTTGTTGGATACTGGCTTGGCATGCTGCTTAGTATGTGAGGGTAATTACACATTGGAATGGGCTGCCCAGGGTGGTGGTGGAGTCACCCTCCCCGGAGGTGCTTAAGGAAAGACTGGATGTGGCACTTGGTCTAACTGATAGGGTGGTGTTGGGTCATAGGTTTGAATTGATGATCTCAGAGCTCTNTTACGCGGGAGCGGGCGCAGGCACCTGCACGGGTGACAGCGTGTCCGCCCGCAGCCGCGCCGCTCCTGCATGCGAGGCGGGCAGCGGGTACGGGCCCTTGGCGCGGGTACTGGCCCTGACAGCGGGTACGGGCCCTCCCGGCGCCCCGCGGNTCTGTGATTTATGTGGGATCTAATCTAAGTGTACCAGCTGGGGATGGACGAGTGTCCTCTGGCCCATGAGTTGCAGACCTGTTAGAGAGTTAAAGGGGTCCAGAGGAGGGCCCTGGAAATGGTCAGAGGACACATCGCCAGTGAGGAGAGGCTGGAAGAGTTGGGGTTGTGCAGCCTGCAGAAGAGAAGGTTCAAGGGACACCATACTGTGGTACAGAAAGGGGGCTTTTTGCCAAGGCTTGTAGTGACAAACCACAGGGCAAAATTTTCTAACTAAAGTGGCTAGGTTTAGATTTGGCGTAAGAATGACATTTCTTATAATGAGAGTGCTGAGACACTGGAGCAGGTTGCCCAGAAAAGCTGTGGATGCCCTATCCCTGGAGTTGTTTGAAGGCCGGGGGGATGGTGCTTCGAGCCACCTGCTATAGTGAAAAATGTCCCTGCCCATCCCAAGAGGGTTGGACTGTAAATGACCTTTAAAGGTCCATTCCAAGCCAAACCAACAAGGAGCCTAATCTGTAGAAATGGCACAAGTTCAGGGCACCTGCAGGAATGCAGCCTCTGTGGTTTTGGGAGCTGTGAGGAAAAGTCCATTACTCGGGGAAAGGTGGATTGCCTCAAGTCAGCTGCAGTGTTGATGTAATTTGCAGGGATTTTGGTTCACGGCCATGAGGAAGATGGGACTGGATAATCAAGAGATCACAGTTAATTCATCTGTTAAATCTTCTTTGAACTTTTCTGTTGTTCTTTTGGTACAGAATACAATTATCCTGTGAAAATCTTGAAATAAATTTGGCTAATAACTAATACTTCTTTATCCTTTTGCTCCCTTGACATAACCTCAAAACCTAGAAGCTGATTGCCTCTAAAACCAATCTAAAGCTTTGTTCTTTTAGGCTATTCTGTATGAAGAGATTCTGTCTTTCCCCTCCTTTCCCAGTTTTTACCATAAAACTAGGTAATGACTATATCATGTAGTGTTTTTTTTCTCTGAAGATTAATTTTTGTTTATTGAATTTTTCTCAAAATTTGCAGGTTAATTACAGACAACTACAGCAGAACTGTAATTGTGATGTTTTATGATTGAACCATGGCCATGAACGACAGCGTTAATATCTTGAACTCTGCTTATCTGGCAGTGGAATATATAGACTCTTTCCTACCCGACAATCCCCTGCAGCAACCATTTAAAAATGCCTGGAATTACATGCTGGATAACTACACAAAGTTCCAGATCGCAACTTGGGGATCGCTTATAGTTCATGAAGTTTCATACTTTTTGCTCTGTGTACCAGGATTTATCTTTCAGTTTATACCATACATGCAAAAGTACAAAATTCAACAGGTAAGAGGGAGTTGTGAACTATACACTGACTTGTCTTTGAACACATCAGGCAGAGCATATAACTGTGATATCCTAGTTCACAGTGTATATGGTCCCATTTCATCTGTCACTTGGACATCCTTGAAACAACAAAGTAAAATTACTCTGTGTTTGAGGAAAGAAAGAGAAATTAGTTTTGGTGAAGAAAACGAGTTTGGTTTTTTTTTCTCCTGAGGAGTTATGCTTTTCACCATGGTGCTATAGAGAGGAAAGGGTATGTCAATCTTACTGTTAGTAAAGTTTCATATACATAGTTTTTATATCAGCAGAGGAAGGTGAATGGAATTCTGGCATCTGGTGGTAGAGGTGTGTCTTCATAGTATAAAATAATTACATGGTGTGCTTATTTAATAGCAATTGACTTCTTCGAAGTACCTCTATGCACATCCTCTTGAAAGGATTTCGAAATATTTTATCAATGAAGAAAGCCTGGGGTGGATTGCACACTCCTAACTGGAGGCAAAAGCACATCCATTATCTAAAGATTATTGTTTTCCCCTAGTTCATTATAATTTGAATTAGTAATTAATAACACCAGCTTCTGAATTTATTGCAGTAGTTGGTAGAATATCTCCCTGCAAAAACTAGATGTTTTCAAGACAATTATTTCCTCTATGTTCAGCCTCTCTTTGTATTATTTTAGCAATGGAAATGCATTCTGTGGTGTGAAGAAGAAAAGCAAACTTGGACTGTGTTAAACTGTTGAGTACGAAATGTTCCTGCTAACTGTAAACACTGAAAAAACAAAAGTAGTTTGGAGGTGACAGACAAGACAATTTATCTTAAAAAACTAGCCTAGAAAAACGAGGATTTGATAAAACTGAATCCAATCCCATGTTATTTGTATTGCTTGAGTTAACCTGTGTTTTTGGAAGGCATGTTATCTGTTGTCCAAGGTGAAACTAAACTGACTCCAAATGAATTTTTGCAGCACTTCACTTAGAAAACTGTAATACAATCGATTCTTTTTGCTTCATTTTAGGATAAACCAGAAACATGGGAAAAACAGTGGAAGTGTTTCAAAACCCTCCTCTTCAATCACTTCTTCATTCAGCTTCCCCTGATTTGTGGTACCTATTACTTCACAGAGTATTTTAACATCCCGTATGGGTGGGAAGAGATGCCGAGATGGTGCGTAGATCTTTCTGATATGGTGATGCTGAGTTTCATAAAGTTGGAGGCAGAATATTTAACAATTAGTGTTGTCAACTCTAATAGGAAATAATTTTTTGGCCATGTAAACTGTGTTTGTTAATCATCCTTCAGTTGATGCTTAACTGCTATAAGAGCTCATTAGAATTTTCTAAATTTTTTTAAATGGCCCCAAGTTGTTCTAATCCTCAGGAGAGAAGGGGGATTAGGAGGGAGTTTATGGAAGCAAAGCAAATGGGGTGGTTTAAATGTTGGGCTTTCTGGGGGTTTTATTTACCCACATTTTTTTATTCCTCCTAAGTGTCTCTATCCTTGACCTTGTTTTATGTCATAGCAATAGTGTGTTCCTCAAAGGAGAGAATGTACCACCTGCCTCACAGTCTTCTTTTCCTGCACTGAGTTGATAGACTTTTAAACAAAGCTGGATTAGCTAAAAGTGCCCCCTTCTCCCCCACCCCCTACACCAACAGTAGTATTGTATCACAGAAGGTCATCTTTTTTGGAGAGCTGTTTGCTCTCTGGTGTAGATAGCTGATGCAACTCCGTGTTTTTATATCAAGGTCTCACACAGTCTGTGGTTGTTCTCTGTAGGCTGCATTTGTAATATTGAAATGACAGCTTCTTACACTAACTCTGTGAGTTAACCTAACGCTAACTGAAGTGAGTTAACATGTGCTAACTCACTTCAGCATATCACCAGATGAGCTGAGCAGCACAACAGCCTTTTTACCTGGTAATTAATATTTTTAGCATGTTAAAAAAGTAGTGCACTGCTATTCAGTAACAGGTATAACCTTATTGCTGACCGTTATTAGCATATAAACGATTTTCTCTTTCAGGATTATGTGTCTGCTAGTATTTTCTATAACTAATAGATCTTCTGCTTTTTAAAGGTATGTTCTGGTTGCCCAGTGTTTTGGATGTGCAGTGATTGAGGATGCCTGGCACTATTTCCTGCATAGATTGCTGCATCACAAGAGAATATACAAGTATATCCATAAGGTTCACCATGAGTTTGTTGTATGTATTACTCAATTTTTTCTTTAATAATAGTTTTTAGTATGTGTGTCACAGAACTTATTTAATCATCTTATTTGAAAGAGCTAAGAAAATTGCATCCTTCTGAAAGTGGGATAGATGTCTTTTTTGAGCTCTTTATCAAAAACAGTCATCCATTTTGTTTCTGAAGACACCTTGTCATTTCATTTCATTTCATTTCACTTCACGTGAGTGCAGGATCGCACTCTTGCTATAGTTTGATTGTATCTATGACCAAGGTAGAGCAGACTTTTCAAAATGTACATATAGGTCTCATTGCTAGGGGAAGAGAAACAGTAGGTGTCTGGGTTCGGTTGTTCATCACTTCCCCACCACCTGGGCTGTTACCCAGAGCATATGAATCCCCAGAATGTGATCAGACAGACAGTTTGTGCACAACCAGGGCGTGTGCATCATGTACTTGATTCAAGGAAGGGACTACAGCTCTGGATGAGGGCCTCTGGAGTCAGTATAGCCCATTGTGCATTGAGAGCATGGTGCAGCCCACTTTTTAGGTGGTTCTGCATTCAGTGGCGTTGGAGCTGGCATTGAGCATCAGGTAAGGAACCACACATGACTGCAGCCAGGTAGGATCCAGCAGTGCTTGCACCTTGTAGATGATACTGCTGTGTTTAGGTGGCACTGCCTGTGGAGCCCAGCAGTCAGTGCTATGCATTTCTGTGCTGCTGTGTATAACCGAGACTGTGCCAAAGGAAACTGCAAGCTGCTGGGTCAGGCATGCTTTATGCATGCTGCCAGCAATAGAGGAGCTTAGTATGGATTGATGCATGCATATGTACAGACATCTGCAGCAGCAGCTGCTCTCTTCCTCTTGGCAGCCCCTCAGATCTCTAGCTGGAGCAGCTTTTGGCCATTATTCTTGAGAGTGGTTAGCAGTTCTCACAGAAGTGATCTGTAGCCTAATGGCTGTTTCACTGAAAACTTTTCTTGATAGTAAAAAGAAATGATTTTAAAGTATCCCTTAAGAAAAGTGGACTTCATTTTTTTCTGATGATCTTATAACCTTCAGCATTAGGTTAAAATTTTTTAAACTGTTCTCTGTGCATGGTGTTCTATGATTGAAAACTCTCTGGAATGTCTTTTTTTGCTAAAGGAAACGTAGGAATGACTGTGTGTGTGTATATATATGTATATGAGAGAAAATGTCTTATATCAATCTCAAAATAACATTTGAGTGGCAAAAATTTATTTTAAAAAATGGTCAAAGATGAGAGATTTTTAATTTTTATTTTGATAATAAATTTCTAAGTGAGTCCTGCTTCTGAGATTATTTTGGCTTCCTTCTTTCTTCTGCTTCCAAGACTGGATGTATAGCAAAGCTAATAGGAGCTTGCCAAACACTTTTAATATTCCTGAAATAACGCTTTGACCTGGGGTGATGGTAAGCCTAAATAAAAGTTTTCAACTAGTAGTGAAGTGTTTGGAATCACTATTAGAGTGATAATCCTTATGACCTTGGAATACTGGTTTTCCAAAGAGGAGGTAACATGTGTGTTACAGCCCTTGCTCAGTCATACCATTCCCTTTGCCCCCAGCAGTGTTCTGTTTGTCCTGTTGTAGTCTTGTGGGGTATTGCAAAATGGTGGTTCTGATCTGGGAGTACATAAAACTGAAAATGGTGACTGTTCCCTGTCTGTTATCTCTTTCTAGTCTCCATTTGGAATGCAAGCAGAATACGCACATCCTCTGGAGACGCTCATCCTTGGAACTGGCTTTTTTATTGGCATCGTTGTTTTCTGTAACCATGTGGTGCTTCTGTGGGCATGGGTGATTTGTCGCTTGATGGAAACCATTGATGTACACAGGTGAGATGCTCATTGCTTCTTAATAATTGTTTTTTCTCTTGTCCCAACATCTGTCTCAAACTCACCTGTCTCTGTCCCTGAGATGTACTGTGTATTTTGCACTAAAGTGCTTTTATGTGTCTTACAAAGAATGGCACAACCACCTGGAGAGTTACCACTCTTTCCTCTTCTGAGGTGGTGTTAACAGCAGGTCTTGCTGATTAAAAGAGTGTGGACTATCAGCTAGAGCATCTCAAAGAGGGTTAGAGAAGCTAGGCGCCTCATTAGGATGTCTGGCTATTGGTACTTGGTGTGCAAGTGATGTTATGCATATTGGAACACCAAAAATCAATTACCAAAAGTGATATTCCAGCTGATAGTTCTTTCTGTTTAATATTTTGTTGGACCGTTTTCTTGCTCAAGAGAAGCTTTATCCTCTGTGACCACTGGCTCTCTTAAAAAAAATACATTTCTTTTGTTTATTTGTTTGTTTATTTATTGTGAATAAAAAGGACAAGACTTCTTGTCTCTGTAGTAGAACTGACTTGTTTCAAATTTGGCTCCAAAATGCTGGGGCAAATCCCAGCAGGCTTAGTTTAGTTCATCTACAAAGGAATGAGCTTTTCTTTCCTGTGTTCAAGAGGCAGAGGACACTAAGAGTTCATTTTTGAAATGACAATATTAACACTTGACCTTGTATTTGTAAATATATTATGAAGCAGGTAGTGTCTTATTGCAAGCTGAGTGTCAGGTGTTTTAGTGGAACATAAGCTACCAGTAAACCCATGGCATAAAGCATTCCAGGTTTAGTCATATTTTGCTTGTAGACTTCCCAAAGTATATGTTTTGACATACTATAAACTCACTGATGCAAAATAGGAAATTCCTATTATCATTTTAGATTGTTCTCCACATGAGGGATTTATAGTGAATTGCCTTGCGCTCTCCCCACTAGGTGGTGGTAAGAGGCTTTCCAGTACTACTAAGCAAAAGAGTAGGAATCCCTCTAGAGCACACTGTTCTGCTTTTAATCTTACTTTGATCATATATTTGAATTTAAAATATTTGAAGCACTTGCAGTAAGCTGAAAATAAGAGTAGACATACAATAATTGTTGATTTGAGATGCTCTCTGATGAGCTGTTGTGCTGATGTCCATAGCTTGCTCTTAAAGATAATGTTACTTATTCTTGTTCCTCCTTCCTAAGGTCACTCTTAGTTAAAACTGCTAAGCTGGCTGGAAGGCAGCCACTGTGATTTTTTTAAGTTACCTGCTTAAATTTTTTTTGTATTGCCTAGTAAACTGACCTGAAAAGCAAGTGCCAAAGCCATTGTGGGATAACTTACAGAATGATTTGGCTAGGAGTAGAGGGAACTTGTTTTCATATTAAGCCAATATCATAGTGATTAATTCAGGACCTTGGAATACTGTAAAATATTTTTCTGTTATAAAAATGACAAGTTAGTGTCAATATTTTGTAGTTTATGTCTCAGAAAAATCCTTACCCTAGTTGCTTTTCTTTTTCTCCTCCCTGTAGTGGCTACGATGTCCCGCTGAACCCTCTTCATCTGGTGCCTTTCTATGCTGGGGCCCGTTTTCATGATTTCCATCACATGAACTTTATCGGCAACTACGCTTCCACCTTCACGTGGTGGGACAGAATCTTTGGTACAGACTCGCAATTCATTGCCTATCAAGAAAAAGAGAAGAAGAAACAATGCATAACAAAGAAGAAGGCTAACTAAATTTCCAGTGTAAAAGCCAACTTTTGCTTTTCTTTGAAGCAAAATAGTGATTGGGTGTTTAGCATAAATCTTGTTCCCTGGCTACTGCGAGGTAGGGAAAAACAGCTAATTGAACGGCAGTATCTTTCTAATGGGAATGTTTTCTATTTTATACATAAGTACTGCATATATTTTAACTACAGATTTAAAGATGATGGAAAAAAATGGAGATGACTTGTGTCTATCTTTTTTTTTTTGACAAGAAAAAAATCAGTTTTATCTATAATGTTGCCCATTTTTGGATCCAGGTAGAATTATGTATGTACACTGAAGTTGGTATTAGTTTTTTTAAATATATATTCTTAAATTTATAATATCAAATAGCAGAAGTTATTAACTAGCATCAGCACTGTATTATTTAAGTATTGAGTAAAAGTTGCTTAAAACCAAAACGTCTGTTACTAGGAAGCTCGGGCAGGTCTTTTGCACACTGGATAATGTGAACTGCTAATAACAGAATACCTGGCTAAACATGAGTTATCAGCGACATTCCTGATCTAGATTTATTATGTTACTTTAGATTACAGGTAAAAAGAAGACACTGGTTTTTGCTGCTCTTTTGAAGTTGGTCTGTCAGTGTACTTAGCATTTACATGACATTCTTCTCTATGTGTTGTAATTTGCTGATCTGACTTGTTGCTATATTTGCACTTGTGACTGATGAAATAAACGTGGTTTGGATTGATGCGTGTATTATATTTTTCATATGCTTTTAAATACAAGGCTGTGATGAAAACCATGTAGGATATAGTGTCTTACTCTTCATCTTTTTAGTGAAGAAGCATTATCTGTTAGGATGGTTTGCAGCAGTGCCATCTGTTAAACTTCTTACAGAGGCAGCAGTAAGAAATGGAGAACATGTAAATTCTGCTGGCTTTTGTTTTGGAGGGCTTGTTGCTACATTGAGCAGTTATATATCCATCTTCTGGGCTGAGTGCATTCTCAGGCTACAGTTTGATCACAAGCTAGAATCTCAAAATCTACTACTTGAGTTGCACTAGTCACAGAAGCAGTAGTCTAATATTTTTGAATCTATTGCAAGTATTCGTCTGTTGCACAGGAAATAACAGTGAAGTATTTGAGAAGGGCTTAAACCCTTAAAAGATCTTCCACTTTGTACTGTCACATCAGCTGCTCTTCAGACTTCAAATACCACTTCATCTACTCCATAAATCCCTTAGAGAACTTTACAATGTTTTGCTTACTCAAGACCACCCCTGAATTTTAGTGCTGCTTCACATGCAATCTGGTATAATACTCAAAAGAGACAATACAGTGAAAGTGCAGATGAGATCAGGCTTTAACAAAAAGCAAGGTGTTATTGACATGCAGAATGACTCAAATTACTTGAGAGGTGGAAGTAGTTCGGATTCCTCTTCTGTATGTGTTTTGTAGAAGCATTTACTTCTCTATCTGTATCCCTGTTGAAATTCAGTGTTTTCCCCCTTCACTCTAAAAATAAGTGAAAAAAAATATATATATTTGACTGTGGCAGGTGAACAGAACCTGAAATCCCTGAATTGATCAATTTTTAGCAGGGACTGGTACTTAAGCCTTGCTGAATCCGTATGCACTGCCAGCCTGAACTCTCCATGGTGGAAGCAACCTCTTTAATCAGATTTCAAAGACGGCCATTATCCTCTGCTTTGTCAACTCCCACTCCCATCCTGCAGCTGCAGCTATACTTTGCTTTATTTGACTGAAGCATTAGCCTAAAAACACAAGGAGCTTTCAAAGCTTCAGCTTTTCCCTGTGAACATCATTCTATTCACTGGTTCTCAGCCTGCTGGCTTATGCCTCCACTCGCACTGCCGCAACATTATGGACAACTGGGAGCCTCTTGCTTAAATATTCCAGTAAAGGTATTTGTAAAAGCTTGGTGTCTCCTCAGCTATTGGAAAGCTGAAGCAAAGTGCTGAAAATGTGATGGGATTGATTTCAAAAGTTGTAATGTATATTCCATTCTTCAAGAGGTTTAAAAATAAAGAATGCAGTTTTAACATCCTGTCATTTGGGGAAGTGTGCATGGGGGTTTATCGGACCTTTTTAAACTACTTGAATCCATGTTTTTCTGACACCCATTGCTATTTTAGTTTTTTGGGTTATCTTATGTATACCCTTAGTGTACAGTGTGATCACATCATTGATCCTCTTTCTTTAACAAATCCCTAAAGAATTATGAAAGCTGTGCCTTATAAAATTTTTTTTTCTTAGAAAATGTGTTCCTGCTGGACCTCTCAACACAGGAACTTGCATTTGAAAACCACAGGCTTGTTTTCTTCAGGACTCAGATGGACCAGCATTTTACCACTCCACCACCTTTGCAAATGTAGAACCCTGTATTTACTACTGAATATGATGCTGGCAAAGAAATGACCTACCTCATTACTTTGTGTCTTTTATGCAAATGAAGAATTGCATTAGGAAATTACATTTTTTAGATTTTAGGCCTTTATTAAATAAGAATTTACTGACTTTTCCCCTCATATTTTGTGAGAGAGACTATAGAGTATGTGTAGGTCTGAAAACAAAGAGGTTTTTGTGCAATCGTAAAAAGAGATAAAGATGTGGGTTAACAGTTTTGGGTCTTCGCAACGTACAACAAAACCTTACACAATTAGTTGTCCTATCTAACTCTTAAATGTGGTAGGACAGGGGAGTAAGTGGGGGAGGAATATTTTCCACGACATTTTTTCCTGAAAGTCCAGTTTAGTTTAATTAAAACTCATCTGTGGGAAATAACAGTTTGTACTATCCCTTAGGATATGACAATAATTAAATCCTATGAAAGCCGTGAATTAATTTCTTGGAATTAATGTCAGAAAAACCCATGGAAACTTGAAAAGTATTATAAACTACAAAGATTAGGATTGCAATATAATCAACTGCTTTTGGCAGCTGATGTGAAATACTAAATAAGGTGGTTTATTTTATACTACAGCACAGCTTGCCAGAAAATATTAATATTGATGGATATCATGATTGTAAGATTATATGACTTCATTTATTTTCCTCACAGAGTTATGCTGCATGTTTTATGATAACTTTTTTTTAAACTGTGATATGTTTCTAGACTTTCAATGTTCATTTTTGTTGAAAAATTACGTTATTGAAACTTTCATTACGGCTACTGATAGTTCTTGATAACCACAGTGTGTGGTTCATTGCCTCCAAATCTCCATCCAATTATGGCTGCCTCTCTCGCTCTGGCAGCTGCAGCCCTCTGGCAAATCTCATTCATTGAAACCTCTAACTAGTAGGTCCAGGGAGAAGGCAACTTTGTGTCGTTAGTTCTTGCTATAAGTTTTTGTCTGTAAAGGTAATAAACACAGCAGTCAAATCACTTCTCAATTTATTTTCCACCAGCTCACCAGATTGTATCGTTCTCCAGAGTAAGGCATTCCCTCTGTTTCTCAAATCACTCCTGTGGCTTGTCTCTGAATTTTCACAGCCTTGTTTCAGCTGTTAATGCCAGAACCGTGTGTCCAGGTTGTTTTCTCTAAGACCACCTTGTGACATAATGATATTCTCTCACTTAAGTACTCTCCTTCTGTCTAAGCATTGCCCTGGAAAATCCAGTCATTACCCATCTTTAGTGATCTCTCGGTGCTTCTGGCAATACTGCTTGCCAGACTATCACGAGTGTTTTACATTTCCTGCTCTTAAGTGTAATTCACAATTTGCTGCTCTGAAGTATTTAAATGTGCTTGACTTACCAAGTAAATCACATTCCAGAGCTGCTATATCCTTATTATTCACCATTCTTTGTCATCCACACATTTTAATCAGTTATGATTCACATTTATGTAATCACTGAATAAATTAACCCTTGGACTTGAAATACCGGTCCGTATGGAAGACCAGAAGAATGATCCTCTAAGATCATGATTCACCACTTTTAAAAAACCCTATCAGCCAGTTTTTCGAACCCTCACAATGATCCTGCATGGCAGTTTCTCTGTGAGTACTTGGCACCATAGCCAGGCTATAGCATCTCTCAGAAACAGCATTCCAGTCCAATGTCCAGGACCTAGCATCACCCCACTACTCCTGCAAGCTGCAACAAGGGGCAGCAATTAGTCACTGCCATTTGTGTGGGTGCAAGTGTCAAATACGTTTTGTATGAAATTTAGGTTGCAATCTATAGACACTCAATGCAGAATTGTTACATCTATAGGATGGTCACCACCCAACAAGAGAACAGTTCTAAATACCAGATAGGGTCGGGTTTCAGTAACATGTGTGAGTCATCTAACAGCTGGAGGCAATAAAAGATTTGGTCTTGCAGTACACAATTTGGAAGGTGGGTGGGGTTTTTTCCCCCTCCCTTCCTGTAAACTCCTGCATAAGTGACTTGTCTGTATTTGTATTTTTAAATTTTTTGGTGGTGGTGGTGGTATTTCTTTTACCCTGCCTTACATTAGTCACCTTCTCAAGGTACTGGGAAAAGCCTCAACTTCCTATATCTCAACCCTGTTTTGCAAGTCCATCCAAGAAATAGAGCCACAGAGTTGTGCAAGACATTTTGAAGGTTGGTAATAGATGCTTCTGTCTTGAAGACATAGCTTCAAGTGGCCACAGCTGTCAGGTGTAGTGTATGGGAATATAATCAGCATTCTGATAAGTTTCGTAAAATCTTCTTACAGCTACAGTTGTCTCTACCTCCTTGCCTGGTAATTTGTCAACACTGAGATCAACTGTTCTCTCTTATAAATTGATTGCAGTTATTTTATTTCTAGCATTAAAACTTCTTTCTGAATATAAAGCAGAGAAGTTTAGGGCTTCCATGGTGTATTAGCAGTAGTTTGTTATTAATAATGTAAATAGCTGCTTTCCATCATAGAGTGTTTTAAGAATTTCTGATGTCCCTAATGTACTTGAGTTTTTTGTAATAGACATAGATTTAAGGTTACCTTTCTGAGTAATAAAAGAAAACAGTTGCCTTAGCCTGTTTGTCTTGTCACACATATAAAAAAATGCGCAAAGACTCAAGTCTTGTAAGCAAAATTCTGAGTGTGAGTTTATTTTGGAAAATATATGCTTGCTGGTGAATGATGATTTGCTGAAAAAAGATTCAGGCAAGACAAAAGCATTGGAAAATTTGAATCAGCAAATTCTGTTTGGCCAAAGGGATGAAGTAATCTGTAAATATATATGAGTATTATATGTATTTTTTGTTTATATGTAGATCTGTCTATAAATAAGTACTTTTGGAAATGTTAACGCAATATTTTTTGTAATTACCAGGTAATTTAGGCTGTGTCTGTTGGCGAAATGTAACTTACTATTTGCTGTCATATTCAGATACAAGATACGGGTAAACCAGGTTGAAAATCCACTGATCAGTAGGTTTCCTGAAGCACTTGTACTCTGTGCACTGCTCTCAGTATTATCAGCTTACAAGGCCATACCCAGGTGCCTGGTTGTTCTTATAGGCTGGGAATGCCCTTGGGGCTGGAGTATTCCTCTGATCCTAAGGCAAGTGCCAAAACTTTTTCCGTATTACAAAGAAATCTGGCCTTTGAAGATAGTAATCCCTGAACTATGGAAAACAGGAGGAAGGATTAGATACAAAGAAAGGATTCAATTTATTCCTCCTACTCAGTTCTGTGTATGCTCCTAAGATGTTTGAGAATTTAAACACTGTTTTTTAATCCCTTATTAAAAATATATTAGTATGTGTGAGCTCAAAATTAAATATTTGATAGTATATAAACCACCCTGCTTTACACAAGATATGCATGTGTTTTTATAAATACACATTCTCTTAATTTTTTTAAGGGTGGGGGCAAATAAGTATGGAAAAAAAAGAAAATCCATTCACATCTAGTTGTGAGACTACTTTTATGTAGTGGAATACTAATTCACTGCTTGAGGAGATGAAAATAAACAGATGATTTCCCAGCCTATTTGTATCTTTTAGTGATGTATTTCGGTGAAATAAATTAGAAGGGAAGCCAGTGACAATTGCTACAAAGAATGAAAGGGATTTGTTTTAATCAGAAAGTTCTCTCAGAAGATGATATTGTAAGTCTAAAACCACAGCATCAGCAGATTTGTTTACTTTGTGTATTGAGTGCAAGGAAAAGTGATGAAGAAAACAAGGAATATTTAGCCTGTGATGAATGTAGCCAATACCACCAAAGAACGTGAATCTTTTGAATGCTAGGTCAGCTACTGTTATTTACAGTTCCATTTGGAGCACTGAGAGGGCTGAACATGTTGCACATAGTTCTAAAGCAGTGTAATGTCATAAACAAATTTTTTAATGTAGTCCAACCAATGCAGTTAGGAAGGAGAGGAGTCAGAGTCCTTTTGTGATCCTAAATTCAAACAGTGATCTTGGTCAGAGAAAACACCGTTATTAAAGAGTCTCTCTACATCCAAGTCTTGCAAAACACTTAGAGCAAATTTGCGTTGTGATAACCTCAGAGCTAATGGGACACGCTGTGACAGGCACCTCCCAAAGTTTTCTAGCAGTAAGAATGAAGAGTTAAAGGCTCCAAAAAGTGCTCTGAAGGTGCCTTTGCATGTGGCTGCCTATTTGTAAGCCTGGAATTAAACCGGGCAGGGCTGCTTCCGAACCCAGGTGGCTCTGAAACATGGTGAGAACTGGAAGGGCTGAACTTTGGTTCTTGCTATGAAGAAACACATCAAATAATTCAGGACTGACATTCAGGACCCTGGAAGGTAATGAGTATAGCTGAATAGAGATAGATGTACAAGTATTTATGTATAGTGGTTGTACTTTCAGATCTGTATTTCAGATGTTGGATCACTTTCTGAGCTGGTGCATCACCAAAGGTCAGTGAAAACGTTCCCCTGGAAGAGATTGTGTCCATTATCATCTTATTTGAAGTAGACACCGCCAGTTTAGGAAAATATCCACAATACCACCAAGGATTATTAAAAAAGCTTCCTGAAAATTGATTCAGTATTAGTTGGTGATTGGAGGGGGCGTCATACAGGCTCACCCTTTTAAATTAGAAGATCAGAGTAAACATGCATGAAATTATTGAGGACAAGATTTTTNNNTTAAAAAAAAAAAAAATAAATTAAGAAAAAAAAAAAAACCCCAAAGCCCAAATCAACAACCTGATACTGAAGTTGCTCTTTAGCATTTAGCCTTTTGCTTTTAGCGCTCGTCCTTCACAGACTGTTTCAACATAATCTGAACAGCTATGCCTATGAAGACAAGTTGAAAAAAACACGGCTTCAGAAGTTCTGTAGTATCTGCCGTCTAGACGCAATGATCTGTGAATTTTTGGTGAATGGCTCTTCACACGAGCATTCGCTTTGAACAGATTGGGGCATGCTAAGTACTCTCGGTATCAGCAACTAAGTCTTGCT
>VZRS01004361.1:519628-948622 GCA_013398055.1 Ifrita kowaldi
GCCGTTCCCCGCACGAGCCGCAGCGCTCGGGGCGCGGCGTCAGGCAGGAGCGTGCCCGTGGGAGCGGCGTGCCACGGGCGGGCTGTCCCCGGGGACGTGTCACCCACCGCGGCACCCTGCGGGCGCCGGCACGGGTGCCTTGGGATACGTGGGTGCCTATACTTAAGAGTTTGGGACATTTTTTATCAAAGGGAATGTGACTGATAACCGTGCGCTTGTTTTACACCTACGACTGTGTGTATTTCATTGCTTCCGATTTTAGAATCGACAGTGTCGCTAATGTCTGTATGTGAAAGGGCTTATCCGTGAAAGCTGCCTGATGCCTTTGGCCCAGCCATAAGCCTCCTGCAGTAATGTCCTTACATTTCCCTCACTGGGTTACAGCACAGGTCTGGAAGTCTGTGACTTTTAGGTGGAGGTGTGGCTTCTGTGGCTCTCCGGGGATTTGGCCAATACAATTAGTGCTTAATATTCTGCTTTATGACCTGAATATAACCTTGCTTTGTATCCTGAAGAGACTTAATGTTAGGGCTATAGATGGAACTTGGATGTTATAGGATACTGGACATAAGGAGGATCTAAGAGGAATGGAGGGTGGCAAAGCATTGTCTTGGAATGAAAAATGTAGGGATCACAGTGAAATTTGAAAAATTTCTTTGTGGTGTGTTGCCATCTTGATAAGAGGAGGTGAGGATCCTGAAGCTAAGAATGAATCTATTGCTGCTGTGCAATTTGTGCACTGGAATGATAACAGCTATTACTGGGATTTTGTGTTGCTGCCAGGGGACAGTCGCTACATCTCGTTTATGTGATGGTTGTGTCAAGCCAGCTGAAAAGGACAAAAAGAGCACACTGTGCAGTCTGAGATGGGGCTACGGCTCTTCCTGGAGACACACTTCTCCTAGTGTCAGTGATGTGAGAAAGGGTTTGTCGTTGAGCCCAAGCAAGAGGGAATCCAGCAGTATGTGGAAAACAAACTGAAAAAAAAAAATTCCTATGGATTGCATTCAGATACAAGCTATAGACAGTGTCAAACATTTCCTGGAACGTGCTCGGCCCCTTACTAAGGGAGCCCTATAGACAAAAAGGCCACATGTTGCAGTGTCCAAATCACATGTCAGGGAATGTGATGAGTCCTGGCAATCTTTAGTGGTGGATGCTGAAAATGCTGGTTTTTGAAGGGGATTAATCAGGGTTTGAACCAGAGCAAATTCATTGTTTATTTCAATCCTCACTTTCATTCTGTAAGGTTCTGAACATTTCTCAAAAAGTGGAGAGCTACTAGTCTCTGCAGTGGCACAGGGGAGAAACTCGGGATCTTATTGGGAAGGGCAGCAAGACAGACCTCATTCTTAGTTATCCTTGCACTCCTTAGAAAGAACTGTAAAAGCATTGGTATCACTCCTGCTTCTTTGTTGCAGAGCCTAAGCACCTATATATTGTGCCAATGGCTACATTAGAGGTGTTTTCTTCTTAAAAACTATATATTGTGCCAATGGTTGCATTAGAGGTGTTTTCTAAAAAATGTGCCCTTTCTTCTACTGTGTAGTAAAAGGTAGCACTGTTTATTTTTCTATGGGAGCCTTTAAAAACTGTGCTGTAAAAGAAGTGGGGCCTTGTACTAGCCTTGGCAGGAAATGTGAGACTGATTCTGCTCATACCTGAAGGGGGAACCCTCCTCGCTCTGAGCATCCATGCTCGATTCCCAGGGCTACAACCAGAATAAGGATATTTTGTGTGGTAAAGCTTGCAGGATCAGAATCGTACTTATCTTCATCTATTACCATTAAAAAAAATGGTAGAATCACAGACACACATATATACATACATAGAGTTACTTTTCATTTTTCCCAGACAGCCAGAAAGTTGTGAGTTCTGAACATAGTCTATTCCTGCAAGATAACCCGTGTGTCACAGGGTATATTTTTTAAATATAGGGAAGTATGAACAAAACACATGCTGTGGTTCATAGATTTACAGTCCGTAGAGAGCTCATGGTTCTAGAAGGCTGGTGAGTACACAGGGATGATACCTGACTCATCTAGTGAACAGCTGTGAAACAAAAAAATTGTGCGTGTTCACTTAGTGAGCAAGTTGATGATAAAACAGATCAGGAAAGTGTCAGCAGAGCATCAGTAAAGACTCTTTGTACTGAGTAAAGAGGCTTTGTACTGAGTAAATCAAATACTGCATGTACATGCAACCATTGCATAATCACATGTATTCCATGGCTGTGTAGCCTTGTGTGAATGCATTTCATCGTACACAAGCATGTCAATCAATTTCAATTTTAGAGTATCAGCTACTTCTGAAAATTAATTTGTAATATAAGTGCGATGCTTGAAAAAAAAAATACTTGAGAGAATAGGAAAACTTCAGAAATGTGCTTTAGACCTCCAAGGGAACTGGAAAAAATCCTCAGTGAATGAAGAAGCTGGAACAAATTGTAAAGGCCTCATTTTTCCTGGGGTAAATATTCATTATAGGAGGATTTTCTCAAAGTCCTGATACTGCATTGGAAGTCAGAATGACTTCATATGAGCCAGTCTGGTTTCTCGCATAATCATACCAAGTGTCTTTGCAAATCTTGGAAACCCACATGAGTAACTCAGACTCTGTGAGCTGAGCCTTCACTGAGCTCTTCCTGGGGACATGGTAAATGCCAGAAGCGTGAGACTGCCTCAAGTTTCTGATGCTACATTAAACACTCAGAGAGTGTGCTGCCTTCGCTGCAAACTTGAACACCACACTACCTGTGCTTCAACCATGCTTCATGCCAAACAGGGTTTGGGCTAACATTTGCAATTTTGTGCGTTTTGTGGTGGTTGTTGGTTGGTTGGTTTTTTGTTTTGTTTTGTTTTAATGCTTGTTTGGGGTTTTTTGTGGCAACAATTTCTTTAGGCTGATACTGCACTTGTATGGGAGATTAGAGCCTGCAATCACTGATGGAAAAGAAGCCCTTAAATAAGGAAAAGCACAAACTGGAGATGAAGACATTTGAACTTTACCAAGTTTTATACCAAGGCAGAAAACCTCACTTTGAGTCACAGAGGACAAAGCAGTTAAGGCGGCGGAAGACTTGAATGAGACTGTGTCAGTAGTTACATGTAGGTGTTGTATGAACGTAGACTGGAAGCGATCAAAATGTTTTGGAGTAGCTTTGATTGCATGAGAAGATACAATTTAGTCCCCTGTGCTCACCAAGGATTGGCAAAGTTGACAGAAGGAGGTGGAAGGCAAGGTCAGATAAAATGAGGAGAAAGAGGTGGTGGACCAAGGGAAAACAGGACATTTCATAGTAATGCACAGATTTGGTTTTTTTCAGGGACAAACCAGGCAATACTTTGCCTTGGTTCAGGTGCAGGAAAATACCGACTACACCTGAGAGAGGAAATAGGCTCTTTCTTTGGATGTCTGATAGTCTGTTGAACAGAATGCTAACGATTTTATTGTTCATCCTTTTCCCTACAAGCAGCTTTAGAAATACTTCAAACAGAAGGAAATGGTTAATTTGCAGTTGAGGGAGACAACTGATTTTCTAGAAAATGACGTACCTTGTATTTTGCAGTTTCAAACAACAAAGCATCATGAACTGGTGAGGCAAGAGCACACCGTGTGTGAATTGAGCAGTACAGCTGTGACTTGGAACATTTGCAGGGCCCTGTGGGTGTGACTTCAGTCAGTTTTATGAGGTGCAACTCAGCTACAATAATCCTTGGACCCATCACTTTATCAAAAACTCCACTTGGCGAGGGTGAGGAAATGAGTTGAGTTGGTTACTGCTGGCACTGAGCCTAAATTATCTTCCAGGCTTTCCCAAATTGTAGCTCCTGTACTAGCCCCCCCAAAGCACCCAGACGTGAGGCTCTCAGTTTCTCACACCCCAGCCCTGCAGTGCTAGAACCATTTCTTCCGGCAAAAAAAAAATTAGAGGGTGACTAAGAGAGAAGTGAAAATCATGGCTCTATATTGATGAATGGAGAAATCCAAGATCTGCCTGCTAATACAGACAGGTTTTTATTCTGTCAGTGAAGTGCTCCTGTATTCAGCTGCGGCACCAGCCATGTGAGCTGGTACTTTCAGTGGTAAGAAGTTGCAATAAGTAAAGACGATGAATTTACAAGGAGAAAAATTGTTTCTCATAATGTCTTTGTCACTGTTGCACAAAACCCATTAAAATATTTACTGATTTATTTTAATCTAAATGACTCTGCAGCCATTTAAGAGAACCATGAGCAAGTGCTGCTGTTTCTCAAAAGAGAGAGCAGGAGGAAGAACGAGCAAACGTGTAGGTGGCTGCCGGGGTTTCAGCCCAGCATGGGCAGGGATCAGCTGTGCTGCTGTAGCATGGCAGCCTGAGTGGAGAGACAACTGGGTGTCACCTGTGGGTCTTGTGGGCTGCCCTGCTTCAGATGGGTGAGTGCAGGGCTGGGGTTGGTGGCAGGGTGTTGTATCACTGGTGATGTCAGAAAGCACACAGCTCGTCTCTTGGTTATGGTGATGTCATCAGATACAGCTGTTCTAACTTCATTATCTGCGGTTAATTGCACTTGTTTTTCTAAAGCTTGTTTTCCTTACGCTCCAAATCTGCACATAAAAATCTTGTGAGCTCTTTGATTTGACCTACTGATGTTCGATACAAATTGCATATGGCAAGAGCTTGTTATTAAACCTAGATATTAGAAACCAAGCCTAATTTTTGTGTGCTCGAGGTTTAAGCAAACACCAGTTTTTATCAAGGGCCACTCATGTAGTGTTCCCTTTTTGAAGGGAGATGTTGAAGGGTGCAGGGCTGGTTACTGGTAAATGTGCGTGCACTGAGTTCATATACTCATCCAGCAGCACCGCCTAAAGGTAGGGGCTGTAAATAGGTCGATGTCAGCAGAACACTTCGTATCAGGAATACAGGAGATGCTGTTCTGACCGCGTTATGCATTCACCCTTTCTGTCAGCTGTGGTTTAGCTGCTCCCCTGGCTTAGGTTTGCAATCCTCTTTAAAGGATGGGCAGCAGGGATGTCTGGGCAGCAGGCTAACAAGAGCACCTGCAGCACCAGACGAGCGGGACGAGCTGGTGTCTCTGCAGGGATCGATAGAAAATGCAGAGTAAAACACGGTTGAACTTGCTGCTCATGTAGCATTCTGCATCTGGAATTTTTCTTCCCTTTGTGCATCAGGGAACAGATTTTCTTCCAGAGCTTGTGAAGATGTTCTGGTTTTCTCATCAAACACCGTCAGGGATGTGCTACTGACTCGCCTGCTGGGAGCGCAGATCTGGGGCGGGCTGTACCTCCTGCGTTTTACAGAAAGCTGAGAAGCTGTAATTACCTTTTCAGCAAAATCCCTTATGGGTTTTTGTGCCAGTTAGGGTATCCCCCTGAAGTCACCCAGCCAGGCTTTGGCCTGGGGTAGTCTCTGGCAGGATGATTTTAATGCTGCCTGCCTTCAGAGTGGGATGTTCGGTGTCCTTCACAGACCGTGTCGGTTGCGCAGGTCTTGGGAGGGCTGTAGAGCCGCAGGAAGATGGCTGGATGTACGTGCTGAGGGAATTCTTTAGATTTTTAGATTTTTTCTTCCTTAATTTTATCTTTCTTCAATAGTATTTTCTTAATAGTTCTGATTTCATCCTATCTCAGTTTTCATGTTCTGCTAAAAACAGAGGTGTAGAAGACAAAGCGAAAAATGTCTCACAGAACTGGTGCAAATGAAAGAGGGGCAGACACGTTTTTTACAGATCCATTCGCAGCCCGTTGTTAATGCCATTCACGTTCCCATTGAGGTCAATGCAAATTCCCAGTAAGTGTGGTTCGGCAGCTGTGCCAGGCAGTCTGCAGCGTTCTCCAGAGGTACAATGCTCTCACTCCAAATCGCTTCACTGACTGAGCTACTTAAAGATTTCCCTTTTTGTTAGAACATCTAAAAAAGGGTTAATAGAGGCTGTGTGCAACCTGCGAAAACATTCTGGATCCCAGCTACTGCATCTCAGCGGTTTATCTTTTATTGACTGGAATAACACGAGCGGTAAACAAGCTGGGGTAAAAAGGTCTGCAATCATTAAGAATAAACATGACTACAGAACGCAGTTGTTTTACTTTTCAGGCTTAAAATGAGTCTGAGTATGCAGAATATTCAGAGTTTGTTAATCTGACCCAGACTGCTTTTGACAATCCCACTCCTTTTGAAAGAGTTGATTACTTTAATCTCTTTCAAAGAGAAGAGTTGTCATCACCTCCCACACCTTCAGAATGCCTTAACAGTTCCCAAAGAAAACAGAAGGGCGGCCCATTTTGTTGTTGTTCTGGCTTAAAGTGATGTTTTATTAGGGTGACATTAATGCGAACTCTAGAGAATTAGTGAGAAGTCTATAAAGCATGGGTATTTCCCAAGATTTTGTGACGTTTTGTTAAAGCCAGTAAGTTGTAGTTATGTGATTTATCGAAAGTGACCTCATTATTAAAATATTTTTTAATTTTTTCAGGAGAAACTGTTTATTATTCTGTAATTTAGTAATGAATATCTCAAGCCTTTAAATTGCATGGAGGGTGAAAAACACAAGAGAGGTCTTCCAATTTCAGAATAAACACAAATTTTTAGTTGTAACAGTGGAGTTGCTGCTAGACTGAGCTGATAATTTAGTACTAAAACTTTTTGGAATTAGTTCTGTGTTCATTACACCTGATTTTTGTTTTCAAAGGTGGCATGTGATTTAGAAGCCTACATTCTGGGCATGCATATTCATGCTGTAATCTCCCTTTTCCTGGTCACCAGGAACAGTTCTTGGCTAGGCTGCAGTGCCCTCTGAAAACATCTATTTTCTCTACTGACTGTAAGAGGAGCTAACATTGGGTAGGCTTCTGACTTAGGAACGTGTATAAGAGCTTTTGGTTAAGATCTAGTGAATGCCAGCCTTCATTTGTCATCATCTAATGTACCTTGTTGTGCTTTATGTGCTGTGTTTGCAAAACATACAGGTTATGAACCCTGTCTGAGCTTTTTTCAGGAGATTAATTTATTTTTGTAAGTCCTTATATGTATTTTAATTCATGTTCCTCCTAAGAAAAAAAAACAAAACAAAACATCATGTCACATCTTTTTTTGGTCTACATTTTCTTTTTAAACTAAAGTCTCATGCATGTATTACCATAGAGCCCTGCAGTTTTATTTTCTTGGGGTTTTTTTTCCCCCTCCAATTGCATTGGGAATTAAACTGTGAAGAAGACTTGTTACTGAATTGTCTTAAAATTTTATGGAATCAAACAAAAAAGTGAAAACCACAGTATGTACTTTAAGGCTTCTGGGTAAGGTAATTGAAATGATTGGTAGAGTTACAAGGAGCGGAGTAAAGGGTGTAAACTTCATTTTGGAGTAAGGTGCACATCAAAAGCCAGGGTTCAATTAGTTCAGTAGGAATGGGATGTTATATATCAAGGTCATTTTCTAGTATACTGGGGCTAAATAAAGACATCAAGGGTCTGTGTAGTGAAAAGGTTGGGAAAAAAATCCTTATCAGTAAAGCAGTAGCAGAGTAGGTGGATTTGGTTTGCTGTGTGACAGGGAATGGAGCTCTTTTGTCTGCCATACATCAGCTTCTATCATCTCAGGATAAGGGTGTGTTGGGATGGGTTAGGAGCTCTGCAGAACAGCAGTGCTCAAACTGAGCTAGTCCCAGCATGACGCGCTAGGGTTTTGGGTTTTGGAACAGAAGTTCTGCCATTCTGTGAAGAAATGACTGTATGTGCCGAGGTGCAATAGCTGCCCCTAGCAGTGAAGTGTTGCCTCTCTTGCTGCTTTCAGGGGCACTGCTGGGGATGAGGACACTAGACTAAAAGTGAGGTCTTGGTCCATAGTGCTCTTCCCTTTGAAATGGAGGTTTCTTGCAGGATCCCAGTGTTGTTCTAGCTGAATTGGCATTGGTCACATTAGCAGGTGTTGTCAAAGGGCTGTGAGGTTTGGGCCAATATGAAGCCATATGTTAGAGATATGTCTGTGTACCTACAATGGCAAGAGAGAATCTTGAATCATAAACCTGTGGCTAGCAGTTCAAAGGCAGTAAACATTTGTTTTTAATTAATTTCCAAAGCGAGACATTTATAACTGCATAAGCTGGTAGCTGCTTCCTGGTAGTTTTTCCATACTGAATTATAAGCAAAACCTCACATCCTTGTTTGCTTGCAAATGAAGTCACGTGGAGACAGCCATTCTTTGCATGGAGCTGCCTGATTTATGATCAAAGAAAGATACTGCTCTGGCTGCAGAGCCTGCCCAAAGCAAGAGCAACTTGAATGCCATTTTGAGTACTTACACTTTAGGTATAGATTTGCCTTAGAGCCAAATGAAAAGAGTTGTTTGATCAGGGGAGACATCAGCCTGCCCAAGGTTTTTTGAACTGTTGTCTTGGCAAAGAAATCCTTGTTAGTCTAATGATCTGGTAGGTGTCTACAAAGTATGGCCCTGATATTTGTAAGACTAGTCCTCCAAACAAAAGAGAAATCATACAGTACTTTGCTATGAGAAATATAGCTAGGAGTTGAAAGATACAAAGAAAGTGAAAGGGCAGTGAGACATTTCAAAGGTTAAAACTTTCTGCATAGTTGTGTTTCCTATACCATCACATTAGAGATAACTGGATAACACACGTGTAAACTACCACATGCTCGTCCCCTGACATTTCTGGCTGCAAAACATTCATTTGAATGTCCTTTTATTTTTGTGTCCCTCAAAAGTAAAGGGAGCCCTCAGCATGACTGTCCTTCAGTTACACTTTGTTGTCCTTCATTGTTATGAGTTGTGCATTCCTTGCACATTGACCATTCAAAATGAACCTTTTTTCCTGTGCTAAACTGAATATTTTGCAATTTTGGCAGCATTTGGCTTATTGCACAAAAGCACAATTCTAGAACTATAAGCAAAACTGGGATGAGTCTAAGACGTAAATAGATACCTTTTACACCCCTGAAAAATGGTACTTCAAAGGAAGCCTTATGGTTATGGTAAGCTGACTCTCCATGTCAGGACTTCTTCATGTCTGGTAAGACTAGACCATGCTTAAATTTTTCCTTCCACCCAGCTGCTGAACATCCACAAATCAAACTGAAATCAGTGGGAGCTGTACCTCTGAATTTAAGCAGAAGGCTTATAAATCCTAATAATAATAAATCCTAAATATTTAAGCCAACTTGCGTGTGTACCCTAAAAAAAGAAAGCTGAATTTGACTTTGATTAGGTAATAGCCTGCACTTCAGGAATGAGTGGTCCAAGTTTATACCTTTCTGGATGAAATGTCTTCCTTCTCTTCATCAGTATACAGAAGGAGGCTGTGGGGTTGGGAGCTGGGCTTTCACATGCTTAAATTTTAAACATTGCTACTGTAAGAAGTTGTTTCACAGAGAGGAAAAGCTATTTTATGGTAAAAGATGTCTGGCTGCTTTCCTGGCTCTGCTGGGAACTTTTTATGGTTTTGGGTAAGGACAACCTCTCCCTGTGTCTCAGGTTTTCATCTCCACACTTTGGTTCTCAACTTCCATGCTAGGTCTGTGTGTGGCTGTGCCATGGACACAATGTACAGGTACTTGAGAGATGGCACATGGTTCAGCATTTGATCTGCCTTTAAAAGGCAGTTCCTACCTGCTTCTTGTCAGATTTTTCCTAGTAGCAAGTAGCTCCAATATTTGTGTTGACTTAGCTATACTGATGAACATACAGTGAGGAGTTGTCAAGAGTTTCTCTCCCTATTTGCTTGCTGCAGACACACAGTTTTTAGTTTTGTTTAAAAATCTGCCTTGATGGCAGATAAGTATAAAGAAGGAACCAATTCCTTTTCTTCCAGTGCTGATAGGGAGAGTCACAACAGACACATCAATATTTGCAAGGTTTCCACGTGTTGCAGTCAGGGGAATAAATCCATAGTTGAAATAAATAGTACAAACCTTCACTGGAAATCTTTCAGTACAAATCTTTAGTGGAAAAGCCTGTAAATAAACAGAAATAGAGGAGCATCTGTTCCTTGATACTCCATGAGGCAGCTGATAAAAACAAAATCTGTATTATAACAGTAGCCAATACAAGATGAAAAAGTACCTGACAATGGAACACCTCCTGAATAGAGAAGTTTAGGGGCCAGGAAGCTCATCTGACTTGAAAATTGAAGAATTGTCTGAAATAGATGTTGCCATGGAGACAGATAGGATTAGCAGCCTGAGACTGATTTCATTGGTCTGCTGCTAGCACAAGTTGCTTGTTTGAGTAGCATTAATATGTTGTCTCATGCTGCTTTATATGCTGAGACCATCTGGCATTAGTGGTATTTAAAGGTGCAGTTCTGTTATGGAAAGGGTTGGCCAACATGGTTTGATTTATGTTTGTAAGACAAGCTGAAAGAGTTACGGGGTCTTTGAAAAGCTGTCTTGTGCACAAAAATATCCTGAAAAATCACAGCTCGTACAGAGACGAAGTGGGGCTTTGGGAAGCAGCATGAGGAATTTCAGAAGTTTGCTTTGTACTCAGTCAGCACATATTTGAAATATTCTCTGCACAAATACACACTTTTGCATGTTTCTTCAGGTGCGTATGTGAAGGCAGCCACATTTTTTCAAAAATAAGCCTTTTCACTGCAAAGCTGGTTGGGAACTACAGCTCCACCACCTTGAACAAACACAAGATCATACTGTGTGTTAAGGAAAAGTATGTTGTAACGTTGCACTGTTAAATGAAGAAATTAAGGTTTAACCAAGCAGAGTCCCTTTAGTTTACTTCATAGTCCATGATTTCAAGAAAAAATATTTTCTTTTAGTTTGGCTATATACCTTTGAAAATGTATTTTTTTAGCAAAGGCTTTGACACGAAAGGTTGTAGAGACTAAGATAAACCCTATCTTTGATCTATTTATATCAGTCAGTCTTCATCTGCTTTCCTTAATACCACTCTGGAGTGGGAGTTATCTTCCAAAGGAGCTTATATGACAGTGCTGACATTGCTCAGATGCTTATAGATTTTCACTCTTTTGTTCTTTGATTATTATTATCGTGATACTTAATTATTCTCAGGACTTTTTCCCCAGACAGAGATGAATGGTTAAAGAGTGACCAAATAAGAGCCAGAAAATATCCTGTCTGAATTTGAGTTCCAGTGTGGAGATCTTTCTGTAGGCTGAGCATGGTAGGAAATGTGGCTAGAAGGAAAACTTGCTGGACACTTTGTTCTCCTGGACAGACTTCCAACTGGATGGAATTTGAAGTCAAATCTCAGTAATTATCAATAAGCTTGATACGTATTTTTACGTTTTCAGCTGACTGATGTTCTGAAACTGCTGATGGAAAGAATTTCTAATGGTGTTCTGCAATGGGGTAATACTTGTCCCCAGATATTGATGTGATTGGTATTTCTTGGATATTGGTGTGTAGTACAACAATAAAATGAAACAAGGGCATGGGGTGTGTTCCACAAATCTTTAGGTTTTAAGATTTTATTCTGGAGCTCTGACTTTGGTGCCAAAACAAATTCTTTAGATAATTTTGCTTCAAATGCAAGACCCAAGAAATACATAGCTGTGGATGTCCTCACTCCTTCAAATAGCTTTAGAATGATTATGTTTGGTGCTTAATGTTTTTACAGCTTAGTTCTGTTTTAACTCTGTCAAAATGAATATAGGGCACAGGAAGAAAGCCAAGGAGCTTGTCTTCCCAGCCCGCTCCCAACCCCCAACTCCTAGTTTGCAAGTCAGCTTGCTCCCTGTTTTGTTTGCTCGTTTTTAACACAGTCATTCAGTTCTCCCTGAAACAAAGCTTGGGTGCAGTTTTGGGTGCCAGTTCTCCCCAAGACCCAGCTCGTGGTGATACAGATGTTACTGCCACAGAGCTGTTTGCTGCTGTTATCCTGAGCAGTCTTCCAGCATTACATTGTCACGTCTTGCAGCATCCCATGCATCTACCTACTCTCACAACACGTCCAGGGTATGCCACACTCTTCCACAGTGTGAAAAACTATTAAAATCAGCCCGAGAGGCAGTGACACTACCCCTGCATGATTGTGGGCCCGTTGACCTAGATAAACTCACGGTAATTACTTCTTAAAGACCCTGTGGGGCCAGGAGTAGCCTTCTCCATCCGAGGGGGAGGATCAGGAGGGACTGGCCCTGAGGAGCCAGGGTGTAAGCCACCTACACTGCTTGGTGCAGGGGTCTTCTGCGTGCCCTTAGGCAGTGTAGGCATAGCTATAATTGTTGGTTTTCAGTTTTATTATTTGTGCTTAAAAACTTCATTTCTCAAGCTGCTGATTTTGGCCAGATGCTATTTCATTCCTTCACATTATTTCGTTTGTTTCAGTTCTCCAGATACTGACATTTGACATACCAGTATTTACAGTCTAGGAATTAACTTTTGTTTTTTCTCCATTCCATTTATTTCCAAGGATAGAATGCTATTTCCATTCTTGCTGCATTTCCATAGCATTTAAATGAGCTGACTGCAGCTGATTAAGCTATTCACTGAATATTTTGGTGTGAGAAAAGGTGATAGAATTGAGAAACAATAGCATCTGAAGTAGCACTGGTTGTGCTACACAACATTCTGCTGAGTTGCAAAGTCTGGTGACTTGACTGTGCGTAATTGAAATAGTTGCAATGAGGCTTTCTTGTCTGGAGTTTCCAACACAATTCTTTAAATTTACTATTAAGTGGAGCAGAATGAACACAGATGAATGTATCATAAGTTTTGTGATACCAGTAGCCCTGAAAACTAATGATATGGAAATGTGCTTTTGAAGCAACCAGCCATAGGTGGCTAATAACATGTTGTTCTCAAAATACCACTGCAATAGCTCTGTAGATACAATAGATTTATTTTAACAATGCATTTTCTATATTCAGTGGATGACTAAACTATGAGTCCACATGATGGGGGCAATTTCAGAAACTTGTAGTTAAAAACAGCTGAATCATCAGAAGGTGAAATGTGTCCTGTATGAAGAATCAATAAAAGGGTCCAAAAGTGCTTTGTTTAAATCTAAACAGAGCTGTTAGATTTATGCTTCCTAAGGTTGGTCCCAGGAAAATTGCACCTTTGGATAGCATTCCAGTACTGCTCCTGTAATCCCAGTGGAATCACAACATGAGGTCAATCTGGAGTGCTCAGTTGTTTGAACTGAAGACTAGACAAAGATTTAGTGCCCATGTATACCTCTGACTTCCTCCTTGAAGTTGCAGAGTGTTTGTTGTCCCTGAGCTGCAGCTCACCCTCTAGAGCCCTGGGGCAGTGGGGCTTGCACAGCTTGTGGCGACCCGTGATAGGGAATCATTTGGTGTCTGACTTGGCCAGACACCACAGAAACTGGAGATACTGTCTTGTGCGGTCCAACTCATTCTTCCTTTCCTCTTTCCTAGGAACTGAAAGGATGAGGATAATCTAAACAAGAAAAAAAAGGTTCCTTAGTGTCCTCTCTGATGACTTAGTGGCCTTGTCTTCTGGTCATACTCATCCACTCTGTACAGACTTGCTAGCACAGAATATGGTGTCTCTATGAGTTCCTTATTCACTTGGCATCAAAATTTACTTTAAGTAGCTTTAAATATAAGTTACAGACCTCATGCTGGTTTTTACTTTTTTACTCCAGCATGAAATAGATTGATGTGAGGAAGGACATTGAGCATGATGCTACTAACCAGAGTTAGGAAGAGTGCTGCATGTTGCAAAGGACAAGTGATCATCCACAACTGAACAAATTAAAATTTGCTTATTGACAGTGCCTGTAATCTGGGAGCACTTCCCAGATAATTTATATTAAAATTAAATATATGAACATTGAGCTAGGTAGACCTTACCCTATTGCTGGTGTAAAAAATGTAGGTTGAAACCTCTGCAAGCTTTCAGTTATAATTTAGACTCATTACACCCTAGAAAGCTGTGAATGGCACGCATATTTTCTTATACAAAGATTCATTTAAAACATGTTTCTCTTTCTTTTTCTTTCTTCCTCCTTTCTTTATGCTGTTATTTCTATCCCTTTAACCCATGTTTTTTAGTCACTGCAGTTGTCTTTTAAAAGCAGACTCTCAAAATACAGCAAGGGTGAAATAGAGGAGAGGAAACAGAGAAGACTAAAAAAATGTGGCTTTGCTACAGATTCTGTAGACTTTCTATTTTCTCCAGCCTTAAAGGCTTCATTATAGGGTGTATCAAGATTGTACTGTCTAGAAGGAAGCTGTAGTTGTAATGTACAACAAGAATGTGGCACACTAGTCAGCAATCTGTTTATAACATTGTGGTTTAGAGCAAAAACCCTTTCTGTAGGAGATTCTCCAGCAGAATCTCAGGAAAATGGGAGCAGCTGCAGCTGTAAAAGGAAATGTACATTAAAAAGGCCAGGGAGAAACCACAGATAGGGATCCTCCTCTGCTATTTATAGCTCTGTCATTAAATGTCCCTTTCAAAGCTTTGAACAGAGATAGAAATCACATTTACATTCAGATACATAAAAGGCATACACAAATGATGACATCAGTGGTTCAGCAGATGGCGAGATGATTGCTGCAGTCCCTTATGAACTGGGATCTGTCATTGCAGTTATTGTCTAAACGGAAACCTCTGAGCGAAAGGGCATGGGGTTACAAGAGATAGGAAGTGTACAGGGTCTAACCTGGTGTCTAGGAATGGAAGCAAGCAAACAAAATATTGTGATAATTTCATCATTAATACTTTTACAGGAAAACACTGATTTATTTGTTGAGATTTCCATGTACGGAGTCTACAGGAGTGTGGATCAAACTCTTCCCTGTGATTGCTTTAATTTAGAGATAGGTCCATTTAAATTCAGGCACCCTGCTTTTGTGTTACTTTCCCTTTGGATACCCTTGTTACTTTGTTGTTTAAAAATTCATTTATATTAATGCAGAATAATTTCTCTTGGTGTTTACTTGGCAAATTGGGTAGCCCTTGTTTAATTTTTGAAGCAGTTTATCAGACATGCGTAAGTGCATTTCAAGAAATGTATGTCAAGGGTTGCTTCTTCCAGCTTTCCCATTAACTGGTGTACAATGATGAATGCATCTTCCAGGAAAGCAGTCAAAATTAAATAGCGTGAAAATCCATATGGGATTCAGTTCTGCATGCAGTAAAGTCAATTAAAGCTTTGCCAGTGACATCAAGGGATCCAGAGTTTGATATATTCCTTAAACTATTAAGTACTGTGAAAGCAAGGCTCAAGGGTGGGCTATAGGTGTCTTCATAAGCCATTAATAATAATATGAAATAGCTTATTATAAATTAAAATCATGTGAGTGTGTGTACATATTCATGTGTCTGTGCACATTTTATATCAAATGTTCCAAAAGATCCTCATAGAAAAGGAAAATCAAATCTCTCAACTACTGGCTGTAGAGAATCTGTTTCTTGGGATCTGTAGCAGAAGCTTATCAATGTGGAAGTGATGGGGCACCAATCTGTGGGGCAATTGCTGAGCTGATCTTTAAAGCTCCTGGAATACTCAGTAAGAGAAAGTAAAATTAAAAGACTGGAAAGACTTACTCTAGTCCTTACCTTAGATAGGAGTCTACATTAAAACAGATACCTGGCAAACTTTCCAGCCCTTCATATTCATGCTGCAATTACCTTTTAATAAAGCAGTGCTATGAAAATCTGAAAAGCACCAACAGCTGTGAGATTTTTTCAATTCTTCTCTTTGACGAACAAATGAATCCCAGATCATCTGAATATAATGTGCAGGTATGAATTAACACATCATTATACCTGATCTCGTGTTGTAAGTTGTTTTGTATGGTTAAGTGTGCACAGTAAAAGGTTAATGACGGGTACAGTGTGTGAAACCCATGCTTTTCCCATTTCTAGTCATACACAGACAATTGTGACCATTGTGACATGCACAATAAATTGGCATATTTTGCCTTTACTGATGTTATTAGCAAAGCTTTCATGATCTCCAGCATGTGCAAAATTGATACTCTGATTGATTTTCTTTCCTGTATGCTTGGCTATCCCTAGTAACAATTCAAATTTCAGCCTACTTCAAAGACCAGGCTTTTTTGCTAAGCTCTTGGGGGGATTAGAAAAACCCCAACAATTGAAAACCAAACACCAAAACCAAACAAGAAACTCTTTCCAAACAGCTTTTTATTTTTAAAGCTTTGAAAAGCAAAAATATATTTTTAAAATTTCTTTGGATATTGTTCTGTGAAAAATTACCAAAAACTACAAGAGGAAAAATATCCATCCAAAAAAACATGATGGTCTTGTAGGTTAAAAAAAAAATAATTTTTTTTTGATATATGAAATGTCAAAAATCAAAAGTCTGCTCCCTTGTGTTTGTATTCCTTGATTTCGTGGTTCAGTCAAGATGCTGTGGAGTGGTCTTTCCTGGAATGGTCATAATTCTTCAGTGGCAATGTTTCACTTGAACAAAGATTTTTTTTTCCCTAATACAATTTGATTAAATAAGTTTTAATAAAAGTTAATAAACTCATAAAATTATCCAATTATGAATCTGTTTGAAACATGAAGGTATAGGTGAATTTCAAGTCTCAGTTTGCCATTCTTACATGATGCATTGAAATTCACCAATTGTTTACAGAGTCTTTTTTCAGATGATTTCCTGGCAAATGTTGTCCCATTTTTCAAAACTTGAAGCATTATTACATGTTATCGAAAAAGATCTTTTAAACTTTTTATCAACTCTGTAAAAAGTTACCGTGCACTTAGGGAAGGTTTCTCAGGCCAGCCTGTTTGCTTGGGTTGCAAGAGTGAGGTCGGTATCTGTAACACTGTGGACACAGTGATCCCGTCTCACCAGAGGATCAAGCAAACCAGAATGCCATTGGTAGGTGGCCAAATGAAAGATACCCCAGAAAACAGTGTTTCAAATGTTCACATTAGGCTCAAAAGCTTCAAAGATCTGCTACGCTTAAACTACATTCAAGTCAAGAGCTTGCTTTGTCTGCAATTCAATAATTTCAAAGAGGAAAAACATAAATAACTTTTAAAAAGGAAGTGGTCTTAGAGAATGGGAACAAAAGTACCAAAGGTAACTTCCTAAAACTTTCTCATGTATTGAAGGGGTAAGAGCAGATAGGTTAGAGGGATATGGTGCATCTTGAATAACTGTTTTATTTAGTTCTCTGCAAATAGAGAAAAGACATGAAAGAATCTAGCTAATGTTAAAGTCTGTGAAAGTTCTTTAGATAAAAAGAAACAGAATTCTCCCAAGAGTGCTAATGTGTTGCTATGTGAACAATTATAGTGTGGTAGCAGAAAATGTTTACCGAGTGCCCGCTATTCTAGGAAGGATTTTCTGTAGCCTATATCAAAAGAGAAAGAAGTGTTTTGATGCCAGTTTAAAAGATCTGTCTGAGATCTGTTCAGTTGCATTTACTCTGAAGAATCATGGCAAGCCAATTTACCAAGACTCAAACAGACTCTGAAATTGCTTGATAGTTAAGAAGACATTCAAGGACAGTTTCATTCTTTTAAATTATTGATATTTGGCTAATTATAGGTGTGGAGGACAAATTTATTCAGGAGAGAGAGGCACAAAACCATCCTTTTGTAGGGTATCCACTAAATAACTAAAACTGCAGTTGTACCAGAAAGTATACTTTGTTTAGTTAAGTGGCTGAATCCAGTGGTAGAGATGAAATATGTTGCCAGAGATTTTCCTCTCTATTAAAAGAACTCTTCCTGAGGGTGTTTTAACTGGAATTTTTCAGTGCTTGTTTGTAGTGCTAGCCTGTGCTTAAACCTGCATCTTCATCTCTGTTGTCGCCCACTTAAGTAGGTTAAACGTGTCCATGCTGCTTTCATACCTCCATTGAGAAGATTTTCTTGTGCAGTGGGGCTGTTCAGATTGAAAGCTGAAGAAAGGACCAGGATAAACAATCCATTCATTAAAGGAAATGTCACAGAATTTTTAATGAGGACAGATATGAATTTATTATCAGATATGAATTATTTATTATTTCCTAGCAATCTGGAGGTTGACACCCTCAGAAAGAGATGATCTTCAACAGTGTGAGACATTCATTTCCAATGGGACAGGAGGTATTGTAATATCAGGTGTTCTGTGAAAAGAGGCAAGGAAAGAAATCTTCTTTGTTGAAATATGATGACATTATTGTTATTAGGTTTTCCCTGATATTTTTGTGTGAAATAATGTCTCTGGCTGATACCACAAAAATGAAGTTGGTTGTTCTAATTCTTTTTGATACCCTGTGTTATTAGACTTCTTAAAATGGATTTTTTTTTCACATTTCCCTAATAAAATAAATATAATTTATGAAATTAGTCAAATTTGATATAACTATTATGATTTCTTAATTAAAAATATTTTATTTCTTCAAGGAACACTTTGGAAATTAGTATAAAAAGTATAATTTTAAAGTTCTTTCTCTGTTCTTTTATTCTATACATTGTTTTGATGTTGTTTTTTTTTTAATCACAGCTCTGGAGGGAAATTCCTGACCTTTTCGTTTTTCCAGTGGAAATACTGAACTGCGTTTGACATGTCAACTCATAAAGTTGTCATAATGTTATAATTATGGTTTCAGACCTATGTCTCTGAGAAATTTCCTCAGGAACCATGAATCATAAGTAGTGTTTGTAGGCAGACTCTGGAATTACATTTCACTGATAAGTGGAATGCAAACAATGAATTAAAAAATGTTCTTAGTTAATTATCAAGTATTACCATTTTTAGAATGATCAGAAGAGAAAGAACTGAGCAAAACTTTTCACAATTCTAGTAAAAGTGAAATCACAGTATATATAATTTTTGTATTAATTTGACTTTTGAGAACAATCTGTAATTGAAATGCAATTTTGGTCCATATCATGGATCAAAACATCACTGTTAAATGTGAATTAAGTAAAAAGTATCCTTATTTCGCTTACAACAAAGATGACTGCTTTGTTCCTGGATGGTGAAGTCAACACAGCAGTGGAAGAAATGAGCTGGCCTTTGTATGAACAGTTATGCAGTGCACTGCTTTTCACTGATATAAGTGAAAGTAGAAATTGGTTACAAGATATTTTCCAGGGGTGAGAATACTGTGATGATGGATACAACGGAAAAATGTAAGAGAGGAAGGTTAAAAAATTACTCCGAGGGAACACTAAGTTTTAAAGCACTGAGCCTGTAGAGGCAGCAGCTAAAATAATGTCACCTTTTGACGCACAGACTGGGACAGTGCATGTCCCAGCACTGTTCCAGTGCATGTGGTGTACTATCAGTTCCAAGTGCTTGAATAAACAACCCCAGTGTTATGGTCCTCTGGGAGGCCAAGCACTGGTTTTACTTTAGTGCTTGTCAAGGCCATAAGGAGTATAAATGCAAATATACTAATCTGGCAGTAACCCAGGACACATAGCTGCTGCTGCTGCCGCCTTGGGTGTCCAGCAAGTCTCCAGTGAGTTGGTGCTATTACTGTGCCAAATTGAATATTTTGCAGGATGGAGGGACAGAAAGCAAAGGGTAGGGATTAAGCAGTGGTGAGGTCACATGTGGAAACTATTATTTGGTGTGGAATACCTCATCAGAGAGAAAGTAATTGACTGTGTAAACTTAGTAGAGAGGAGTTGGTTTATAAGCAAAAGGTGAAGACATGAAGTAAGCAGTCATGTAAAAAAAAACCACACGAAAAAATCTAGTAGGATTGAAGCTAGAAAGTTAAATTATGAAAACAAATATGAACACATCCCCAGAAGTGTTCATTCTCTGCTTGTTCTTAGTCCAGTGCTGGTTGGTGTTGTCTGTGGCATGAGAAGTCCCCCCTCCTCTCCTTTTTGTCCTTCTTGTTGCCAGCATGGTAACTCTTCGCAATTTTAGATGTTGTGGAAACAGCAGGATGCGCTGGGTGGCTGTCTGAGCTCTTGGTCTCGCAGGGTGAATGGTGATGAAAAGCTGGTCGTTACCTTACAGCAAGGCCATGGAAACATTACCGTGGTGGCCCAGTGCTGCCTGTCTCCGACTCTGAGCACAGCACCTGGGGGGAACTGGCTGCGTTCCATCTCCAGGAACACGCAGCACTGAGGCACTGCTTGTCTGAGGGCTGTGGTCTGGGCAGCTCAGCATCTGGCACCTCTGCTTCTCAGGCTTCAGATGAGAGCACTGTTTGAGCTCAGGCTGCCAGGCTTACACCTTTTGCCTGTTGTCCTCTCTCCTTCTGGATCCCATGTAATAAAAATTCCTTCTCTCACCCTTTACTTCAGAGGACCTCCAGTTTCTTCAAAGTATTTCTCTGCTGTTCTCAAAAACATCACCTTGAATCATGGAATAGCCTTCTGGGCAAGCAACTGAATTTCAAAGTGCTGTTTTCCAGTCACTGCAATGCTGTGAGACTGCTGCCTTTGTTCCCTTACAAGCCTTGCAGCTTGTTCCTTTCAGAGGCTGACATGGTATATTATTTCATATTTCATATTATGGTCTGCTTAGGGTAGCTTACGCTGGTCTTGTATTCTTCTCTGTAATTGCCTTTATTATTTGACCTCTTAAGGCAGCTTAGCTCTTAACTCACCCTAAAATCCACAATAACTTCTGAAATATTTTGATTCGGTGGAAAAACTCAAGAGTGATTATCTTCTGTATTGTATTTTAACCTCAGGAAATCCTGGCCTCCTGTTCCCCAGAATGAAGGACGTGTAAGGGCTACAGGAGCACAGCATCATTTGTATTTCCAGAGTGATTTCCAGAGGAAATCTTAGCGTGTACTAAGTATTTTCTTAATTTTTTTAAATAAACTTCTCTTCTGAGTAAGTAGTTTAAAAATGCCTCTCTGTCTTCCATTTCTAACATTCTGTAAATGGTAAGATAAACTAAAAATGCACAAGTGTTTCTGAATGAAGATAAGCGCTTGGAAGTTCATGGAAAATAGAAACTTTGTCTTAATGCTATACCTTATGTATGGGATATAGGTTGATGAAAATAATCACAATGCCATAGCCTTACAAATTTTAAAGGAGAAAAAGTGGGGTTTTCTATCTCCTCTTCAAGCCTGTATGATGAGAAATGAAGTTTTTGTGCACTGTGATGTAAAGTAGGATTTATAGCTCTGCTATGTAAACCTTGATTGGATGCTTTTGGCTTGTTTCATTGCTTTTTGGATAATTTTTGCAATGTACAGATCCAGTGGAGAGATTTGAACTTAAAAAGAAGTGGAGTTTAACTTGGTCTGCTACCCAGGATTCTGCTTCCAGAATAATTCTTTGAAATTACCTACATCAGAGTTTCTGTAAGAAAAAAGTAGCACTAGGAATTTGTGCCAGCCAAATGTGTCAGGTTCAGTATCCAGTATCTCCAAGCAGAGAATATTGATGCCAAAGTGAAATCTCAATTTCCTATATTCGACAGAAAAAGTACATCTAACAGAAAATGTTCTCTGAGGGGAATCTGTCGTGTCTCTTCAGACCTCTGAAACACACAGGGTCACTGGAAGCAGTGTGTCTGCAGAGTGCTTTATTTATGGAATGCACATCTGTGTTACGTGGTGCTCATTAGAGCAGTTAGTGGGCTGCTGCTGGGGTTTGCTGCCACCCATACTTGGCTGTGCCCGTCTCTTCACGTCTGTTATTCCTTTATAACTAATTGCAGTCAAATCTAGGAGTAATAGAGTAATCCCATACCACAGAACTGAGTAAGTAAACCCACCAAACTAAACAATAATGAAAAGTCCAGCATAGAATAATTTTAAAGAACAAAATTCTCTTTCTGTATGAAATAACATAGCTAGGACTCTGTGTAATGGAAAAAAAAGAAACAGTAAAACCCAGAAAATGTTACTTGTCCAGATCTTAACACTTGTTTCTTTCATACGTCCTTATGCATTTAAGTGTGGAGGTTTTGCCCTTTCAGACATCTGGGCCTTCCTTTTATTAAAATGTGGGTACTGAAGTTAGAATAAATACGCAGATAAATCAATCACAATGTTAACCAGTATGGTGATCTTTGTGCCAGCTCTTCAAACTTACTTCAGGCTACTTTTCTGCTCACTATCAGTAACACGTCGGAGTGTAGTATTGTACTGTAGTCTGATCACTTCAGACAATAATCCTGCTTCAATTTGTAGACAATTTGGCCCAGGATTTGGAGTAATGTGGTTTGACACTATTTTGTCAAATCTCAGAAGTGCTAAAACATTTCCATATTCTGTAGAATTCTGGTTTTTCATGAATTGATGTTTCCAGCCCTTCACAAAAGCCAGAAGTGCTTTTCAAGTTTGCACGCTCAAAGAGGAACCACAACACTCTAATCTCTATATCAATAAAGATGTGAATCTGAACTGTCATAATACATTTGAATATCAGCATCTGCACTCCTACTGATGAATTTAACAGCCATATTCACTTTAAAAATAAAACTATTGTGGCATGGACTATTGCCTGTGACAGGTGCTTGGATTCTGGCTCTCCAGGATGCTTGCAGTCTCTTAATGTCTTTCACTTGTGGGAAAAATAAACTTTGTCTAGTTCTACGTTAGAGCAAAGTCCTATGGCAGGAGGAGGAGACAAAATTTCCATGCAGATATTGTCAGCTTCTCTGGCTTCCCCACTTAACTGGTTAAAAAAATAGCTGTCTTTCACTCTTGTATGTTGATTTAGAACATTCATGGGATTTAAATGAGGTTACACTACACAGGAAGGGTATAATAAAAATGCAGTTTCTTCTCTAATTTTGTGTAACTTACCCGAAAAGTCCTATGTTCATCAGGTGTGACATTGTTTTCACAAAACTTGTGTTTTCCTTCATAGGTGGATTTCTGTGACTGTAATCCCAATCCAGCAGTCCTAAAATAAAACCATAAGATAGGAGATTTCCTTCCCTCATTTAAATAGAAATATATAGCTATAAAGCCAAATGATAAGCAAATAGCAGCTGAACATCACACGACATCCTGCTTTCCCTCGTGTGCATCGATGGGATACCAAAATTACATGTTAGGATATTTCTGCAGCGAAAATCCATGAAGAAAGAGCGCTGCAGTACAGCTGCCCAGACTTTCAAAAATATGATAAGGCTCTTAATTTTTCTTTTTTTTTAGTGGAATCATATTAACAATATACTCAAGAAAAATTTCAGTGCAATGAGAAGTGAGTGCTATGTATTTTTTTCTCTGCCAGTATTCACTTACTTTTATACTAACTGTTCAGTGAAGTGATTTCATTTTGCTCAGTCTTGCTTTTCTTACACCATCCTGTCTGTTTCTTCATTTTGAACAGTTCCTTAAAAAAACCACACTCATATTCATTGTCTATTTGAGCTGAATATTGCTTATTCTGCCTGTTTTGGAGGTTTCTTTGAGCCCAAAGGCTTGGAGCATCATTTAGGATTGGTACTTGATTTTGTTGCTGTTGAAACATTAACTGACAAAATATTAGCAAATGTTAAAACCTCGATGTAAGGTTAAAATATTGATTTTTACTTCTGATCTATTAATGATTGTTTCTGTTGTCTACTGAGCAAATTTTCAAACTGCCTTTCTTGCACTTGCTCTTGTGACTTCTTTGGTAGCAAACAAATTCCCCACAGCAGTGTCAGAGGCCATGCTCGATATCCTTCCTCAGACCTCTCCTTAATATTTACTTTTGTCAGAGCAATTCTTAGAGGTAAGGGAGGAAAAGGGGTTGATGAGATCTGTGGTAAGATCATGGCCTGCCCCGTGCTTGCCATATGGTTCTATTCTCTTTATTTTTCTTCTTTTTTTGCTTACATAGCAGACTGCTCTGAGAGCAGGTACTGCCTTTGTTCAGCCATGTCACAGTGGTGTCTGCCCTGTCCTGGTGGCTGGTACAGGCTTTGTGACAGTGGAATTAATGCTTGGATGGGAAGTCTTGCACTGCTGGAGTGGCAGCTTTGAGTGAACCACGGTTAAAATCCCAGAATGGCTTTCTGCACTGTGACCATCCCTTGCAATCGTGCTTGTGTGCGTGTTGGCAAGGAGGGTCTATCAGCTCTCACTGATGTGTTGGTTTTTATGGTGTGTGTTTTTGGGGTTTTTTGGTGGTTTTTGTTTGTTTTTTTTAATGTCTGTTGTTTAGTGATCAGTATAGTCAAGTGATTTTTCGTATTTCTTTATAGGACTCAAGCTACTTTCCATTGACAAGCAATCTTAAATAGGAGCCTTTCTTTTTCTGGGGAAAAACATCATGGTTGGAATATTTTTGCCTATTTGAAAAAGCTGCAAGCCTAAGCATGAAGTGCTCATAGCAGGCGTGTATAATACATAGCTCAGAAGGCCTGATAAAGTCTGGTTTCCTACATTACAGTGTTATCTTTTAGCTTGGTAGTTTGTAAGTTATGCAGCCGTGACAGAACAACATCTCGATGGAAGTCTGGAAGCTGTTCCTAGTCAGGAAACTCTCAGTTCCTGAAATTATCTCTTGGACTTTGTGTTTTCTTTTTTTTTTTTTTTTCCTTAGGTTTGCCCTCACATCCTGCTTCCTTTGACATGTTGAGTTGATTATTTAGATCTAATGGGGCCTTCTGAATAGTGTAAGATGTGATAACAGCATTGTTCCCAGTGTGAAATATTTTAGGAGCAAACCTTGGGTTTGAGTTTGCCACTTCCATGGGGTTGCAGTACTAGACTACCAGGTCCAGTGGGGAACATAAAGCTTACCCTGGCATCCTGGATTGCATTTGGCCCCAGCACAGCCTTACTGCTAAGTGCTGCTTTGGCTTCCCTCTGCGAAAAAAGGGTAATTCTCTAACATGGGAGAGTTTGAAGTAGTTGTCTTAGCATAGCAGTAGTGTAACATAGATGTGATTTTACTTTCTGTCTTCCTTTTTAAGCAAAATCAGGCAGTCAAGCATCGACACCCCACTACGCCTGTGTGCCCCTCACCGATACCTTGTGCACTCTTTTTAGTAGCTTTCCAAATGGTGTCAGAGGTCTAAATTTCATATTGCCAGATGGTGTTATCAAGCTTTGTAAAATCTTCTGGTTCATACCTGGTTTGAAGAGAAAGCCTCAGTGAAAACAAACCACCTGGAGAATTCTAACATGAAAAAATAATTTTTCTAGGTACACAAATGCAAAGAAAACTTATTTGAAAATAAAAGAGCTTTTAATGGGGGCTAAATTTTTTTACCCTCAGATAACTTAGGTGAAAAGCTTTTGCTTAAAAAAAATTTGTGAAATTTGGATAGAAGCCAAATGTGGATAGAAAAATTACATCCAGAAAGAAACTTTTCAGAAATAAAAACTTGATTGAGAATTTACAGGAGTCAGTGGAAAATCTTTTCTCAAAGTTGGCTTTTGCTTGAGTCTGTAATGTCTTGTTCTGTCAAACTCCTGAGTATGAGCTTGACTTGATATTCCAGACTAACCCCTCTGGTGCTAATATGCTGAAGGTATGTATGTGTTTAATGATACAAGTCCTACATAAAGGAAAACAAGATAAAACTGAGCTCTCAGTGCAATTTCAGTGGTAGTTTTTGCTACAGCTGAAAGGGAAAATGTCCTTGTTGTACACATCTAGAAGAAAAATGGTTCTATGGTTAGAATCCGGTCAAATATCACTGGGTAGTTTTGGGGAGAAATCCTTTCAAAGATTGAAATCACAGATCCTTTGTGTTGGGTTAGTAGTGTGTCCTGGTGAGGTTTATGTGTTGGCTGTGTTCCCAAATTTGTTGCCTTTTATTAGGTGCAGTTTTTAATGGTCAACGTGGTAATCTTCAGTCGCTTTGCGTTCCTGTTTCTGTGTTCCTAGAATCTGAACACATTTTTTTAAGATAAGTTACATTTTGTAACTATTTCTTTTTTCTTTATGGTTTAGCAGACTGCTGCAAAAAATATCCTGAGGCATGCTTTTGGCAGTCATCACACTGTGATCATGAAAGTTAAAACCAGGTTGAAAGAAAAAGTGAAGTACATATAAAAAAAAGAAATAGAAAATGTGTCAAAGACTGGATACCTAATATTTGATGAAACAATCCAAACAGCTTTGTCTTTTAATGCAAAAATATAATCATTTCATAAAAAGGATTTTCTTTCAGATTGTTTCATTAAATAAGAATGGACTACTGAATCATAAGGTGTAACAGGGTTAATAAAAACAGGGAATACTGGGTCACTTCCCAAAAGGTTTTTTCTCTGTCTCCCTTGTAATCATGTGGTTTTCATTTTGATTGTGAACTGTGCCAAATCTGTCTTTTCATATGATTTTGAGTATCTGCAAATGCAATTTCTTTAGTTAAAATTAAAAGTGTGCTTTAGATCAAAGATGATGTTAGCGAAAAGAAACACGAAAATAATTCTCGTGACCTGGGGATGACCTCCTTGTTGCACAAGTCTCTCCGTGAGGGATGTTCCTGCCTTTTTATAAGAAGTACGTGTCCACATACAAACAGTGGTGGAGAAATGCTTGTATACAGTTAGAAAAGATTTTGCATCCACACTACTCAGCATGGCTCCTGTGTTGTTTGTTGAATTGCTGTTCTTGAATTAAGAGCTTGATTAGATGCATTTTGGGTCAGGTGCCACATCATCTTCCTATTTGATTGGCATTATTATTTCCTAGGTTCCCTTTTTTCTTAGTTTAGAGAAGTTTCTTTTCTCAAAATGCCCCAAATGTCTCAAGTGAAAACACTGCTCTAGGGTTTCTCAGGTGATGCCTTTTGGCTGTCTTATGGTCTCTTCTGTGGGCTGGCTGGTTAGCTACTTCATGGGCTCTCTAGACATGAATAATGGCAGTATGTATGAGAAAAGTAATTTCACAAATTTCAGAATATTTTGAATAAAGGCACGAAATGTATAAATCCAGAGTCTAAAACATGCCAGATTTTATTATACCTCTTTGTTATACTTTGCCAGCCTTCTACACCTGCATAAAATTGAAATAAAATGCCATAAATCTGGAAGGTGGGGCATAGTTTTCCTCCTGGTTTTGGTGCTTTAATATTGTTCTGAATTTCAGAAGTGTGGCAAAATCTCAGCTGCCAGTGTTTTATTACACTTACTAAAAAATATAAATGACTACATAGGAATTGTGGTGAAAGTGCTCAGGCTGATGCCAGATACCACTGATAGAAGTAACAAAAGCCCTTTGGACTTTTATGAGTGAACAAATTTGTCCTTGGATAAGATGTACCTTTTCACTAACGTGATGTTTCCTCTGCACTGTCAAAAAAGAGCTTGTCTGATGTACTGCTACTAACATAAAAGAGAAAGGAAGTTTCAAGTGAGATGAAAGGGACCACAAAAGATGGATTTTCTGTAGCTGCTTTGTATTGCCCAGAGGAAACAGTAATTAGACAGTGCTAGGAATTACTCCTTGGTTACTGACCCTGCTGGTCATTGCCCTTTAATGTCCTTGGCATATTGGAGGCATAGTGGGTGTAATGGTAGAACATGGCTATTATTTGCCCTTTTGTGAGGAACATGCCTTGTTACTTTGAAGTAGCCTTTCTTAGAATAAACCCTAGGTAGATTCATTTTATACCAAATTGCACAGAGCTCTGTTGCCGTACATAGGGCTCATTATAAAATAGGTGGTGGCTCAGCTGCTGGCTGATTTTCTGCACTTACAGGTGCTGCTGTTCAGGGTCAGGATTGCAATTTCTGTTGTTCTTGGCTGAGACCATAAGCACAAATCCTTTCTGTAAATGCAGGAATGTCTTACTACTCTTTGGAGGGAAAACCCAGTGGAAGCTCTGAGGAAAGCTGAGAAGATAAAAAGCATTACGTTTGTTCCCTGTGTGAGGAAAAATACCTGGTTTTAGGACACTGCAGCCTGTGCTCTGAGCAGACCTAAAAGCCATTGCAGATTCTTTTCTTAACCATTTCTATCTCGCAGAGGCTGTTCTGTGTCTCAGCTATACAGCCATGCTGTGGTTTGCAGTGTCAGGGTCAATGTCCATATGCGATTTTTTTTGTCTGGAGCTCCCTTATTTAAAGGCAAAACATCTCTTGAAAGCCTTCTGGATCCACTCACATCTGCTGTGGAGACAAAGGATTTGTCTGGTTCAGTTATCTCCATCATTATTACTGGGTCATAAAGCTGTTGTATGATTCACTTCTTCCTCTTACGCATGAAGTTTGATTTTATTAGCTTCTGCACCAGTTTAGCTTCCTCTCCTTAAACCATTATACTATCTTCCTAGGAATAATAATCACTTCTTTTCTTCTCTTTTTAATGTGCAAGATGATAAGAGGGGCATTTTCTAAAGGGTATCTATGTTTAAAGCATATGTGAGGGTGAAGAGACAGACCTTCTTCAAGCATACAGGTCTGCATTTCTACTTGACTGTAAATAAATTACTAAGGCACAATACCAATTTTTATTTAAAATTTTTACATAACATTGAAAATTTCTGGAGCCAATGTTGCAATGTTTGAGTATGTAGTGTTGCTCGACCAATGTTGACCACTTTCTACCCATTCAACCTTTATTTTCTTCTGCTTTGTACTGATGTGATTTAACTATTGCTGTCTGAAGTACAATTGAGATTTACTGCTGGTTATCACACAGGGTTCATACCTTAAGTGCAGAAACTTGAGAGAGTATTAGCTGCTAAAATCAGGCACTTTCCCATCAGGGTTTCACAGTTTGCCGGGTTTTGAAGCCTACATGCAGATGTATTTTTTCTGGAAAAAAACCCCCAAAACAGCACAAAAAGCAACCAACAACCCCCGTAGCATCTCAAATGACAGAACTCTGTTATTAAAAATTATTTATATCAAAAGGGTGATAGTAAAATAATTTTTAAGACTAAAAGAAGCTATCTGGGTGTTCGTTGGGTTTTGAGAATATTGACATAAATAAGGTTGGTTGTGTTCTGATGTAAATTGTGTCCCCTGTTAGTCATCACATATCACTTTTTCATATGTTTTTCCACATAGGAGCAAATTAACTGCATAATTAACTTCTGCACTTTGCCGTTGTCCTTCTTACTGTCATTTTTATAAAAGGTCACTTTGTAACACTTTCTGTAAACTCCATGGCCAATGATCACAAAAGATAAGATCAGTAAATATTAGGGCTCATATAAGCAAGGGAAGCTGAATAAATACGCCAGTGCAAAAAGAACTCTTATTCTGTACCATGCTGTCTACACAAGGGACTTGTTACCGGGGTACATTTATGAGGAAATTTTATCCCTTTCCCTCTGTTAGCAATGACCAAGGCACTTCAGCATCATCTGCCTGAATCACAGATCTGCAGCCCACAGGTTTTTTCACACAGTGTCAGATTGTGACAAAATAGCAGTGAAATAAAAGAATATTCCAGTTACCAACCAAGAAGGAACATCCAGTACCTTGGTGGAGTAACAAATGCCACTGCGATGCCTCAGAAAGGCTCCTGGAAATCCAGGAAGCAAGTCTGGAGGCTCACCACTAGTTATTTCTTATTTCTCTTAAGCAGAGAAGCTATATCTCCCAAGGACCCAGAATGTCCTTGTGGCAGAAGTTGTAATATTTTTCAGTCAGAAATAGCTCTGCTCTATGGCAAGAGCAATGCAAGGAGTTTTACTGGGTGCAGGTGAGCTCTGTGCTTCCCTTGCACGTGCTGATGCTGCCCAGGGCCCAAGGCAGTGCAGCCGTGAATGCTGCCCAAGTGTGCTTTCCTCCTGGAAAATGGCATTTCAGTGAGTTCTGGGGAATGATGCTACAGAGGAGGAGCCCTGGCCTGACTTTACTCCCTCATTTTCAGATTTGCTTTATTCTCTGGGCACTGCTGGGAAAATCCATCATTTCCAAGCTGGAAATTGCTACTGCCCAAGCTCGTGGCTGTACTTCTGTGCGTTTGGCCACCCATATGGCAGGGGGAATTGCAGAATGGTTTGGGCTTGAAGGAACCTTGAAGCTCATCTAGTTCCAGCTCCCCTGATGTGGGCAGGGATCTTTATACTAGACAGGTTGCTCAGAACCCCATCCAACCTGGCCTTGAACATTTCCAGGGATGGGGCATCCACAGCTTCTCTGGGCAACCTGTTCCCATGCATCACCACCCTCAGAGTAAAGAATTTCTTCTAATCTAAACCTACATGGCAATGTTTATTGGGTCTGTATAATTTACTGAAAAAGAATTATTTACGTGTTTTCATTGAATTTTTCTTTGTTTCCAGTAATAAGGGAGACCTTACTTTCATTTCTTCAATTATTTGTCCAGCATTCCTGCCCAGTTCTTTGACTTTAGAGCCTGGACTCTAGATATAAATGGGGTTTTTTCTGATTTTTATTTCTTTTCTTCATGAAATGAAAATGAGGAAAAGCAGAGCCCAAATACGTCTCCTGCTGGCAGCAGGCGTTTGAACTAGTTTAGCTTTGAAGTTTCCCATATATTTGTTACATGCAAAAGGAATGAGATAGTTGAGCTCGGTCCTTTTGAAGTGCTCTGACAGCTGGCAAGTACCTTCGTAGCTGAAGTGAAAAAGCTGATTCTAGAGTTTGCTGAAGAGAGAAAGCTTGTTAAAGTGAACTTGATGAGGAACCGTCATGAATACATGTCTAAATTATGTATCAACTTTCTCATAACTGGGTTTATTTCAATGATAAATTGGTGGAGTGAAAATAAAAAAATCTTTGCTCTATCTGCCAACCAAAACTTGAGGGATACAGTGAGTGCTTTTGAAATGAAAATTCACTTGTTATAAATGGAAAATCCTCCTCTCCTACTGAGCACAGTGGAGGAGATTAATCCCACAGCCCACATCCAGCATCACGGTGTACAGAGAGTTACTCATGACATCGCTGTAGTGCTGGTGTCATTTACAAAGAATGCCAGGGTATGTTTTGGTCTGTGTTTTTTCCTAGCAGCGAGAACAAAAACTGGTAGGGAAAAAAACCTGTTTCATACTCTGCCACAGACTGATAAGGGTTTTTCACAGACTGGTAAGGGTGAAAACCAGTTTCATGTTTGGTTTCTTAGGAACTTCATCATCAGTGCCAACCTAACAATACTTGTAACACTAATGAATTCTGTAAATGCAAAGACCTATTTAGTTTTCTTAGGGCATGAAAAATCCAATTTGTTGTGAAACTAATTTGGTTAATCCAGGTGTATTTATAGAAGGTTATTTGTTGCTTCTAAATTTCTGACGATTTTAAAAATCTGCTTCAAATTTAAGAGAGGCCTTTTTAACACATTTACATAAAATGAGGGGTTTGTGAATATCACATTTCAGTGTTTCTTATTAAGTTAGAAGGGTTTGATTAAATAAGTAAACTTGTCTTGCTTTACAAGTGATTTGTTATGATTTAAAGAATCATCACCGCCTGTATTGGTTAGAACCATCAGTCTGTGCACAGTAACATCTAGTAGGCAAAAATTGTTGTATTTTGTGGTAAAGCAGGTGGGCTTTTCCCAAAATGCTAGACACAGTGCTACATTGTGCAACACTTCAGTGTAAATGGAGCATATTGTGGAAGGATCACAGGGATGTGCCAGCAAAGAGCTGTAGGTGGGGACTGCAGGAGCTGAGCAGATGCTTTGCCCACTTTTTGTGGGAGGCTGTGCCAAGTCCTGTAGCTGCTGGGGTGAGAGTGGGCTGTTGGAAACCTGGAGAAAGCACTGAGTCATCCAGAACTTTTCTGGTGGAAATAGCTGTTTTGGGTATGAGGTAATCTGTCTGGAGGATTTAATTTCCAATGCAAAGACATGTAAGATCCTAGTTTGAAGCCCAACTGACACACTTTGTACTCAGTAGAACGGAGATTGCATTTTAATTTGTATGTGCCAAGGCCAGTAGAAACAGCTGGTGCTTGGGAGCTTTCACTCCAAGTTTAATGAGTTGTACAGAATTTATTGTTAACTTTGATTTTAAGCAGTAGTGTTTAAGTAATTATGAAAATTTCCAGAAAGAGCTTGAAACTGATTTGAAATCATAGCTGTGAAAAGTGCCTGTGCTTTTTTTAAAGCAAGAGACTGCCAGAAGATACTTGATTTTCTTTGCATTTTGTTTTCTTCTAATGTATTTTCTTGCAGTTAATTGCAAGAAAGGGAAATACGAGTTTTTTCAGAAGTCCTTGGTGTTCACTTTTGGCCTGTTTCTGCTTTCACGTAAGCCACCTGTGGAACTTCCAGTAGTTTGTCTATCAGCAAAGTTAGACCAATAGTCTTAGTAAGTGTTGTCCCAAAATTACATAAGGCCTATCCAATGATTTGGAAACAAATACTGCATTGTGGCTCTGTCTTTCAATGCCATTTTTGCACAAGTGTGGAGATCAACATTTCCATTGAAATGCTGTTTTGAGGCAGGTTCAAGATACTTAGTTTACAGGGTATTGGAAATCTAAATTTTCTAATTCATTCACTTTTCTGTCTTGCATCTTCATTTATTTTCTTCTTTTCCTCTCTTTTTTTTCATATTTGAAGGAGAAACCCATTTTATAATATTTTGTTTTCCATGTAGTTGATATCTCGATAATTTTTTTCTCTTTGAAACACTAATAAAATTTGTAGCATAAGAAAGTCTTCAAGAACATTTAATGAATTAATTTCTTGCCAGCAAGGGTTCTGAGATTTTTTCTGCCATTTATCTACAAGAGAAGTTTGCTGGTTGCCCTATTAAAAGTGACAAGCAACTGTAAGCAATCAGAAGCACTAAATCTGTTATTTCAGGAATGCTGCTGGCTTTTCCATAAGAAATACAGGAAAGCAGGACGACTCGATTTTTAAGGATATTTGGGGCTGGTTTGCAAATGAGTTCCTTAAGCGCTTAAACTTCCCAGGACTTGTTTTTCTCGCACATGGCTTTCAGTTCCCTGAGTGGAATACTGTACATTTTGAGGCTAACTGCTTGACATTAGACCATGGCGAGTGGCATGACGTCGCCTTGACTCCTAGCATATGTAATTAGAAGGTGCTGAACTTTTTGTCCCTGTGTTTTAGAAAATTACTGTCTTTACTGTACAAATACAGCCTGACCTGAAAATGGCAGTGGTTAGTCACTGTTAATTGGATGACATGTCGAGCATTAATGATGTACAAGCTGTTCCTAGGAAACTGTGGAAGACCTTTGCTGACAGTAACTGCAGGAGCGAATGGTGACATTCACAACGTTTGCCAGGCACCAGAAAAGCACGACATTTTAAAATACTCTTTTCCTCAATCATTTATCGGGTTGTAATGAATGCACCACACATAGTCTGTCTAAGAGAGATGTAAAAACCTTCTAAAAGCCATGATGATGTGATGGCTTAGGTTTCACCAGAGATACTAAGATATTTATGAACTTGATTGCTGCATTTCATTTCTTATGTTGGAATTCACTCATTCATTCCTTATCACAAGTCTCTGGATCTGAACTGAAATCAGGTGTAAGCATTTATAAATGCCATACATTGTTTGCAAGACATACTTTTGCTGTTGTGAATGACAGGCTATCATTTGTCAAGATATATCATCAGAAAATTAATATAATTCATTAAAGAATAATTTTAAATATTCAGACAATGTAAATGTTCCTTTTTGTTTATTTTAGCTTAGACCCTGGGAATCCATGAAAACAATTCTACTTTTTTCTGTGGGGATCAAACAAATGAGAAAAAGCAGTTATTATTTCTTCAAGCTTCTTCTTCTTTAAAGCCATTTCCAGTTCTGCAGTGGAACAGAAGTTTTTCTACTGGTTTGAAGACGCTGTTTAAAAGTTCTTCATCAAATTGACATTTACAGAGTCTCTTAATTCAACAGAAATTAAAAATTCTCTGAGTCAGTTGCAGTTACAGAACCTTACGAAGGGTGATTAAGGTCTGCATTAAATGGCTCATGAAGGATTAATGGGAAGAGCAGCTCTTCCTCTGGCTAAGTAGCATGCTGGCAACAGGTGACCCAGAGGCTGTTCTCTCCATGGGCTGGGCTGTTTTCCAGAGAAGGCTGAAACTTGTAGGAATGGTGTGGCAGGACATACTCTATGAATAGACCAGGGAACCCATGAAGTGCTGAGGCTGAATGACCCGATGGCTGGCATCCTTGGCTTTTGAGGTATCTGTTAGCCCATGCAGAGGAGGAAGAGGAGGAGGAGCAGCAGCAGCAGTAGCAGCTGGTTCTTTCTGGTGCAGTAGTGGGCGTGGAATGCTGGCTGCATTGCACTGATGAAATGAATGTGTTTTCCTAAGATTTTTGGATACAGAATGAAATTCAATACTTACTCATATTGAGCAGAAACACAGTATTTCTTTGGTTGCTGTGCCCAGAATTAAGAAAATGGGTCAGGCTGGGAACTGGCAGAAGTGTGGACAGGTGTGGACCAGGCAGCCTTGCTCTCTGCAGCCAGAGGATGGATAGGAGCTGGGTTTCTTTGCTTCAGAGACAGGGATAAGAAAATGCCCAAGGGAGCTAAAATATAAACACAGAATTTACATTTTGAAGCAGGGCTGTTACTCAGCTCTCTGTTATCTTTCGCTTTTCATTCTTTTTGCATTTGCTTTTAGATAGTTTCTTTAACTCTTGATTTGCTAACAGAACTTGAGAGTTGTGCTGACACCTCTGTGCTAAGAGGACTCTTTGAATACTGGTTTCAAAGTTTCTGTTACGACTTATGTAATTTTTCTTTATTGCTCCAGAAACTGTCTTGTTCCCTTTCACTGAAAATCACTCCCCTCTTTGTGGTGTTGGGAAGTACTGTTCTCCTGCCCAAGTCCTCCGTGGCATGATGATTGGTATATTTGACCTAAGGAAAATGGGACTGACCTCTTAGATCACTTTTCATAGGAAACACTTTCTATATTTCCAGTGACTCGTTACCTCTTCCTGGCTCATTTGGGATAGGTCACTACCACTGAAGACACAAGGCTGTGCTCTTGGCTCGCTGTGGACCCTGTGTGACTGTTTCCATGAACCCTTCTGAGCACTGTTAATGATTCTTTGGGGGGAAAGCCAAATAATACCCTATGGGAAGCATATGTTTCTCTTTACCCATTTGAACCAGGCCAGTGAAATTCAAGTGGGTGAGAAAGGTAGGGGATTAATGCACAGGTCTGGGAATAAGAAGAAAATGTGTCTCCTTTAGGCTTCCTTAGGTGTGTCCTAGGGAAAAGCACGGGTGCAAATTGCAGCTGTGTTCATATTTACAGAAGTAACATTTTGCCTGTAGTTTGTGAAGCATTTTCCCCATAAGTAACACGCCAATATACGTGTGTGTGAGTATTCTCAGTACCTGCGATGTGCAGTGCTGCGTATTTCGTTATATACTATCCATCTGTTTTCCTGGGATCAGGTTGATTGCGTGGTCTGATTATTCTTGATGATTAAACCTCTTGCATTCCCTAGTATTAGCAGATAGGAAGAAACAGCAAATAGGATCTCAATGCCAAAAGAGGAAATGGAGTGGTTTAGTCATGGTAGTGGCATTGTGTCTGTCAGATAAAATGAAACTGTTTCATTCAAATTAGAAGACTTTTAAACCTGTCTGGCAAAACATTTCAGGGATGAATCCGTATTTATAAAACCTATTTAGCTGGAAGGAAAGGAAGTCATGGTATTAATAGCACTGTGTCTGCTAGCATCTTATCACTGGATTAAGGTTAACAAGCACAGACTGAAGCGTTGTAAGTAGATATGGCTGCATGCTTGATTAGCAATTACTTAGGTCTTGTTTGTGTAACACTTTGCCTGGCTTGAATTTGCCCCTCTAATAGTGCAAAAGGCTATCACAAAATGTGGTTGAAGACTATTCAGAGTCTATAATTAGCTGAATATTTGGTTAAAGCAGTTGCAACAGAACTGCATTTTAAAAGGAAAAGCATAAGGGAAAAGGAGCTTCAGCCTAGAAAATAGCATATTCCTTGCTTTAGTTCCAGGGCACCCCTCTTAATCTCACTCAGTTATTTACAAGTACACTAAAACCTCTCTGGAATGAGGGCCCAAAATGTAGTCTTTTAAAAGGTCAATCCTTCACTGCTCCATAAGGCGTACGTTGTGTGGTTTTAATGTCCATGGTTGTGAGAATGAGACTATTTAGCAGTTGGTAATATTGGATGGCTTCTTTTATAAAGAGACTATATATTGAATATGTGTTACACATTTAATATGTGTATTGTGTGGCTATGTAATATGTATAAAATTTACAATAAATATACACATAAACATTCAATATAGATTATATATATATATGGAATATTTATAGATTATATATATATGGAATATTTAAACATATGTTAATTCTGTTTATTAGAATGTTAAATGGAAATGATTAATTTTATGAATGCGGTTGTTGCACTTGGTTCATAAAGTCTGAGCTGAATATCCGAAACACCTGCCGAGTAAGATTTCTCAGATCACTGTGATCAACAGCTGTTCACTGGCATTGCTTTCATGAAAGAGTTGCAGTTTAATGCATGTGTAGTGCAATAAGCTTAACCTAATCTTGGAGAGAACATTAAAGATAAGAAGCTGTTAGTGTCAGTTTCTATATTTTAAAACTATGTAATCAAGACACACTTTTGTAGTATTGATGCATTGACTGCATTAGATCTCAACAGTAGTAATGTTAATGTTGGTGCTTAGCCTTTATTTTGGCACACTGCATTGTCCTCTCTTCTTCTTGCTCTGCCTTTGGCAAACAGATGAATATTAATTAGCATTTGTTAAGCCAGAGTTTAAAAAAAGCCCCTAATCCACTTTTCTGAAGGAGATTTGAAGCTTCCTGGGAATACCATGCCCAGTTGTTGTAATAGTCATACCCATATCTCAGGTGTGCTGTGTGATCCAGTCCACAGGTGATTCTTATATGTTGTTCTAATACATGTTCTTCCTTTTTCTTTCAGGAGAGCCAGAATTTAAATATGTTGGGAATATGCATGGGAATGAAGCTGTTGGAAGGGAGTTACTCATCTTCTTGGCACAGTACTTGTGTAATGAATACCAGAAAGGAAATGACACTATTATCAACTTGATCCATAGCACACGTATCCATATCATGCCATCTTTGAACCCAGATGGCTTTGAGAAGGCAGCATCCCAGGTTTGTAAGGCTGTGTGTATAAGAACAGTTATCAGTGTCTGGCAGCCTTATCATAATGGCACTTGGACTAACAGTTTTACAGATGCATGGACTCTTGGTGGTGATTGTGGAATGGAACAACAAAACCAAAGTGTTTCCCAATAGTAGGCTTGTGATGTTTAACAAGGAGGATTTTATGCTTGACTTTTCAACAAGTAGCCTTCTCTTTTGTAATTTTAAAATACAATGATTATGTTTCATGCATATTTTTATTGAAGTTCACTGACTGAACTGCTTCCCAAACAAGTAACTTCTAGTAATACATGCTGTTTCAAAAGTGCTAGAAAAAAGAAGTTTGTTTTCTTTAAGGATATTCCCATGCAAATACATGTACAAAGATTATTCATGCTCATCAGAGCTTGGTCCCAAAACAACAAACTTTGTGAGCCATCTTTTTGTTATGAATAACTTTGGTTCTTAATTTCATGCATGAGGTACTTTAATTAAGGTATTAGTCAAGAAAATTTAGTATGCGTTTTAGAGTGATGACTCAGTCAAGGAACATATAATTCAGTAATGCATAATTAGCAAATGGAAGTCAGATAGTAGCCCTGTTAAAGATTCTGGTGTGTATTTTGTTATAAACAAAAATAAGAACTTCCTTGCATAAAGGGATATTTATTTTTTAAATTAATATTGAAATGTTGAAAGTTCTCATGTGACTATTTATGATTAAGTCAAACCTTATTTAGATCTTTGTTAAACTGATTCTCATGAAGTCTTTCAAAAAAACCACACAGGCTCTTCATATTTGGTCGTACATCTCCCTCTTGTGGCAATGAAGCAGAAGCCGTCCTCAGATTGGTGTACCATTTTACCACTTTGAAATCTCTCTCTGCAGAGGTTCTGTAATATTATTTGAAACTTTTGCTCCTTAGCCAAAGTACACCTGCTTTTATATGGTTGCCATAAAATTTAAATATGATTTATAATAAGATTCGATTTAGTACTTCTGTTCTAGTTTAGAAGTATCTTGGCCCTGCACACACAGTGTGACAGTAAATTCAATATACCCCAAAATCAAAACCAATAACCCAACTAAACCTACATTAAAGAATACGGAAAGCTTACAGCAGGAAGCTAAGGAAAACTATGCATTCTGGAGGCATTTTCTCAAAAAAATCCAGAACTTAATTTAGAGAATCAGTTTAAAGAAATAATTTTGCAAAAATTCTCATTGCTACCATTTCAGTGAACAAGGTTAACAGACACAATAAAAATAAAAGATTCGAGTAAATATGAAGGTCCTTCTTTACCCTGAAGTTATTTAGAGGAACTTTGAAACAAGTGCAAACATTCCTTGTGGCTGGAAGGTAAATCTACAGGTGTTCTGAGTCTCCTTACAGTGAGGTCTGTAATTCACAGTCAGGGCATGAGGCAATGGGCAAAGGCCAAGTCTTAGGGGAAGACACAGCTTGCACTGAAAAATCTGATACTGCTGGTAGTTTTACTCATCCCTAGTCCAAGTGTGCCCTGTGAGAATAAGCCTGTTCTGCATGCCCCTCAGTGAAATAGAGGTTGGGTTTTCCCCAGCAGAGCTCTAGGAAGGAATAGATGTGATTGACTCAGCTCTTGGTGCCTCAGGAGTTTTTACTCGCGCATGATCCCTTCTTATTCTCAAGCACATGGGAAGTGAACTTACCCATATAAAGCTTGATATGTTATCTCCTGAATCTGCTCATCTCCCTTCTCTTTCTGTTCCCTTTCCTCCTTTAGCCTGGTGAGCTTAAAGACTGGTTTGTTGGTCGAAGCAATGCCCAAGGGATAGATCTAAACCGAAATTTTCCTGATCTTGATAGAATAGTTTACGTTAATGAGAAGGAAGGTGGCCCAAACAACCATCTTCTGAAGAACATGAAAAAAGCTGTGGACCAGAATCCCAAGGTAAGTAGGGGCTGATTCTTGGGTCACTTGCATGCTCACCTCTTCCCTTTTATGAAAGCAAATAGTAGTGACCTCTAAGAGCTGTGTGTATGGTCTTTGTGATTCATGTTATTCTGAATATTTTGTTCATTTTGTTAAATTTATCGATCTGATGCTTCTTGAATTTTTCCTCAAAATGGATTGCTGTAGTAAACTCTTTTGATGCATCTTGCTTAATCCTTAGGCAATTCCTCAGTCAAAAGATTTTTTTTTTTTGTGTAGCCTTCTCTCTTGATTTTAGGCTATTTTTGCAAATATTCTGCATTTTTACCATTGCCAGAAATCCACTTGTGTATTGTGCTTAATTATATTGCTAGCTAGATAGCTATTCTCACATAGAACACATGCATTTTTGTTAAGTTTAAACCTTTAATATGCAGCTGTATATCTGGAGGGATTTTTATCTTCTTGTGTTTACCGCCTAGAGGACGTTCTAGAAAACAGTGTGTTGTGACTGCAGTCTCATAGGACTGTGGCCTTAATAGCTGTATTCTGTCTTCAAATTCAAAATATTAATGAAGTAATTTTACTTCCCATGCAAAGAAAAGACTGCACCCTACCAACATTTATTTTTAATTATTTTATTTTCCTTCGTTTAAAATTGGGTAGGCTTTTTTATCCTAATGGGAAGAAGTAAAAGATTGAGATTGCTTTTTTTGTAGTCTTACTCTGAGATAGCTGACACCAGTTTTGGACTTACATTAATCCGCATAATACAATTATAAATCTAATGTAAAGCACTGATTTAATTGTCTCTGAAGCCAGAATAAAATAGCTGTTCATTTAACTGTCTTGCACAGTGTATGTGATAATAATTAAGCCCACTGTATTTAATTGAATGTTTTGACGTGGGATTATCGATTTGTAACTGCTGGTGATGCTATTTTGTTGTAGCTTGCTCCTGAAACGAAAGGTGTCATTCACTGGATTATGGATATTCCCTTTGTGCTCTCTGCCAATCTGCACGGAGGAGACCTTGTTGCAAATTATCCTTACGATGAGACTCGGAGTGGTATGTAAATAGAAGTTAGCATGAAATAGTAGGAGATAGAAATTTCATTCTAAACTTATTTCACTGCCAGCTGAGATCCACTTTATAAGCCTTGCAAACAAAAGCATGAAACAATGCAAAACCATATAAACATTGCAAAAACATTTATAAACATTATTTATAGTCATTGCATTATAATGACTTATTTTATCATATTAATCACGTGTTTAAAGCTAGTTACTGTATGACCATATTTTCTAGTTTTGAAGATGATTGTTTAGGTAGATTTACTTGACAAAAATGATGTCGTACCTGAGGGAATCATAGTCCCTCAGATATATATTAATCAAGGCAACTTAGCTCTTAAGTTAGCTGGGGCTGTTTGTACCCGTTTAAATGAAGTGAGAAAGATGTGTCTAGGTTAAGGTTTCTTGCACCTGTATAAATGAATTTCTGGAAGCAGTAGTGTGCTGACAGAAACAACTATCACTGTTGCCAGTTTCAGTATTGGTCCTTTATAATATAAAAAGAATCACATTGTGGCAGAGATATTATCGTACAGTATAAAGCAATATTAGTTCGTTTTTTCTGCTATGGGATGAACACGACTGAAGTTTCATGAAATGGTAATATTGTTTGTGATTCTATTCTTTCAGTTGACTTTATCACAGTTGAATTGCAAATCCTGTTAATATCCTACTATAAAACTCTTAGGGAGACACCTGTGTTTTTGTACTGTGTGTTCTTCTAAAAAATATCTAAAGCCTAAAATATCTTAGGTTTTGTGACGCACTTTTAAAGTAGTATTTTCATAAATATTGAGACTGTTGTGATTATCACTTTAGTGATAGGGCAACAATTGATGAAGTAATGGGGAAATGTTAACATTATTAAGATAATGCAGTATTAACTTGTGGTGCTATAGGACACTTACCTGTGTACATGGAATTTTCAGGCACAGTTCTGCTCTGCAGTGCGGGTAATCTAAGTTGTGAGCCCAGTTGCTATGACTGCCCTTTCAATAATCCTTGTTCCTGGAATTTTTTTCCTCCCTAGGCAGTGCTCATGAGTACAGCTCCTGCCCAGATGATGCTATCTTTCAAAGCCTGGCTCGCAGTTATTCTTCTTTTAACCCTGCTATGTCTGATCCAAACAGACCACCGTGTCGTAAAAATGATGATGACAGCAGCTTTGTGGATGGAACAACCAATGGTGGTGCATGGTACAGTGTCCCAGGAGGTGAGCCCACCCCAGGGGGTCCATGTCACTGGCTACTCTAAGCTCGAGTTAAGTTATCCACAACTTTTGGCCTGGTTAAGGCTAAATCAAAGGCTGATCACTCACCACGGTGCATCTATAAAATCCCATGAAGCTCACTGTGGTAACTATTAAAATATTCCTTTTTATTGCTTTTTCAACAGTGTTTCTTCAGGGTTCAGGTTATTGCAAATTTAATAGTTCTAGAGTGGGCGAGTGATTGCTCTGCTATCATGAAATATTAAGAGAGTGCGGGGGGGAGGGGCGGTGTTAAGAAAAAGGTGAAAAATCACCTGACAAACCCTCATTAGAGCAGGCTGCTGATGGTTCATTTAAACCTCAATAACAAAGGCATCCAAACTGAAAGAAGTGGGGAAGCCTGGTTGCCTGATTTGGCAGTGTTATAGAAAATGGGAGTTTGGCCTTGGATTTTAATGGGAACGAAACCAGCCATGAAGATACTTGCATCTCCATACTTTGTGGCTTGGTTACTGCCTGACTCCTGCCCAGGTGCTGTTTCCCTAGACTTTGGCAGTGCCTTCTGTGCTAAGAGGAGCAGCAGAGCTACTATGGGCATGTCCAGACTCATTTTCCAGAAGTCTAGAAGAGTAGCCTGAAATGTGACATTTAATTCAAATGAGACATTTCATTCCTTTCTACTCAGAATTTAGGTATCTTTGTAAAGCGAGGCAAACAGGTCTTGGGATATCTAAATCTTAGAGTGTTCTGCCTCTGCTAAACTTGGAATGACAACGGAGCTGAAGGTTTCTGAGCTAGCAACCCAGCTTGTGTTGGAGTGATTTGCCTGTGCTTTGGCTTTGTTGATTTATACTGGATAACTTCGAACACACATAACTCTTTTATTGTTTGCTTTTCTCTTGATATCCAGTTATAGTCTCTGAATGAATTTTAAATTTTTATCTGAAATTAGTAGGAATCTCTAAAAGCATTAGACAGCCTAAGTGGTGGCCTAACTCTCCTTCTCTTACAGTAAAGGTGGTGCTAAAAGGAGCAAATATTTAAGCTCCTGTGAAGAAATTAGAAACAGAACAATGACTGGTAGTGCTCACACAGCCAGTGATCACCAGGGGCTGAGTGCAAAGTACAATACTGAAATTTCTGGATATAACTATAACCCCAAAATATCCCTTTGTGTGAGGCTTTCCAGACTTTGAATTGGAACCATTAAAACACCCTTGAAAACTGAAGTTTGCAAAAGCTGAAGAAAAATTAATATAAACAAAATATTGAGAAGTTTAGTAGTTAAGGTTTGTTTCAATTAAATTCAATTAAAAATTATCTTAATGAAATATTAAATCTTAGCTATAAAAACATGGATATATTTAACTTCAGCTTATTTTTCCTTAAGAAAATGCTATGAAAAGCAGTTTTTCCATTGTTTTGATGAAATGCTTTGATTCTGATTAAACTGCACATGGCAGAGACACATTTTTCCATTGGAAAAACTTTTTGGAAAGTTTGATTTCCTCTTTTTGGATCTTATTTTAAGTTAGACTTCTAATTCCCCAAGTGAGACCTTTCTTTTTCTCATATTTGTACAGACGTTAGTAGGCAAGAATCCTAGTGCTAAGCAGGATCTCTCATCCTAATGTGGTGCAGCTAATAAAAAAAGAGAGACAACAGTATACTTTGGACCATACAGAATGAATCTGTTATTGGTTTTGGGGCATTTTTTTCCAAGTGTAGAAATCAGCTGGCAAGCTGTGACTTTCGAACAAAACCTCCATGGTAGTGTTTGCTGACTTGAAAAACCAAATATAATTCAGCAAAAACAGTTCTGCTTTTTCTATGTCTAGTGCTAAGGAAAATAACAACACTGCTCTGTTCAAGTGAAACTTTTCTTGGAAGTTTTATTCTGAAAAGCTCCTACTGAAAACCAAAATGTGGCAATTAAGTTGTTGATGGTACCAGTGATCTTTTGCTGCCCATATGGTAATGAACTCGAAGTTAGCAGCAGCATAAGCTGTTGAAAAGCCATTTATGTTGCTTTAGGAAAAGCATACCACTGTACATCCTTACCAGAGTTAGGAATTTATCAAAAGAAACTCTGAAGACTTTGTCTCCATTGTATCAGCTCCTGTTGGAGCTGAGGTGGTGCTTCTCTGTCTTCGCACCCTCAGGTTCCTCTGGGCTTTTGTCCCCCACTTTTCCCCTTTTCCCTTCCTTTCTCGCTCTTGCACTAAAGCCACCATTCCTCTCTCCACCAAACACAGCTCCAGTATCCACTCCTGCCCATTTTCTGTCTCAATTCCTGATCATCTCATAGATTCTGCCTTTGACAGTACCTTACCAGACCAAGAGCTCTGACCTAGGAAAGGATTTTTCATTCTAATGAATTACTGTAGGTGCTGTTGCCCTGCAGAGCTTACTATGATGCCCCCAGTTGTGCAACATCAATTCTTCTCGCACATAATTGATCCTCAGGGATTTGTACCTTCTGGAAAGGACAGCCCTGCAGAGTGGGCCAGCTGCAATCTTCACTGGTTCTGCAGGGCTAGTATATGGACTGTGGGCTGCTTTTCATGTCTCTCTGAATACCTGGACTCTTTCAATAAGAAGAGTGAGTGTCTGTGGCAGAGGCATCTGGTAACAGTCCTTGGCTCTAAGTGGAAGTACGGAGGAGCCCTCCATTGCATTCGTGTTCTTTCCTTCCCTTTCGTCTGACCTCAGTATTTCCTCACCAACCTCATGCAAGGTGGCAATTCCCTTTTCAGGCTTTTGGGGTGGAGAGAGTGGATGATGTAGAGGAATATTTGACTCTTGCTTCTCTCTCTTAATACACTTTTCTGTGAGGTTTTTCTCAACATTACTGTTTACTAGTTACTTCCTTCTGTAGAGCAGGGGTACAGAGAAAATTCACCTCAAGAGCATCTTTGCACTAAGTCTGAGGCCATGGTGCCTCTTACATTTGTAGTAGGTGTCATCTGTAATTAGCTGATCCGTGTAGGTTTTTCAGAGGCAGCAAGCAAAGGCAAAGAGGTCATTCTTCTGTGTTCAGGAATGGCTCTTTTAGGCATCAGACTCTGGGGAGAAACAAGTTTGTACATAAAAGCCATGTTTTTTTAAAGGCATCCTTCTCCCTATCAGCATGTAATTAATGATTTCACTCATGCACAAGAGAGCCAAATTAAATTTGCACAAACAGCTTTAATTTTGGCATTTCCTTAGCTGTTGACTGTATAACTTTTCAACATCCTTAATGATTCTTTAATGTACCTTTTGTTTGGACTACCTCTTTGGAGCCATAAATGAGAAGAACAAGTAGTAATCAATTACTACCTAGCCACATGCCTGCTCTGCTTTTTCTGTCATTAGAGTCACCTGAGTCTAATCAGATTCATGTCATTACAAAAATAGCTTTTCAAAGCAGCTTACATTGCTGTACTGTTAGGCTATTGTTTAAGTGTCTTTTTTTAATTTTCAGATTCTCTCAAATAACCCTTGGCACTCAACTAATTTCTAACTTGAATTGCCAGTTTTGGAAGCAGTGTTAGGGTTTTTTTAGGGTTTCATTGATCACATGTAGGAGGCACATGTTCTCCCCGTTCAAGTACATCCTGTCCAGCTAAAGGTTACTGTCTTTTCTATGTGTAGAAACTGAACTAACTTAGTGCTGTAGCTTGTAATTCGGAGTCTTAAGTAATTCTGAGGCCTAGATGCTGGGGATGCATGCTGCATTCCACTTTATTTATGAAGCTTGGTGTTCCTTTATTAAAATGTGAAGAAATTAATTTTTTTCCCTATATTCTAAACTTACTTTTGTAAGCGCTAACACAGAGACACTTACAGTCCCTCAGGTCATTGGAGTCGTGCAACAGAGAAGTTTTTGTGTTCTCAAAGTCCTCACCATGGTCAGCAATAAAGGGCATTCATAGCTGAGTCTCAGTTACATCTGAGGTATCTGAGCCTTTCTGATCTTCAGAGAGCGGTTCCTGTTAAAGTATAAGGAAGTGCTACACTTTGTCACAGTGGGAGGCTTTGGGCATGTGATACATGCCATGTGCATGAGGAGAAGGGATAGGGCACTTAGAGGACTTGACCAGTGGCAGCAAAGTTGCTGCAATATTGAATAAATCTTTAGGAATGTTTTTGTTTCCTGGGTATTGCACCAAATCACCACAGTGAACAGGGAGGTAACGAGTGCACAGCCCAGTGCACTCCAGACTACGTATATGGTAGGCCACAGTTTAGATCTTGGCCAGCTTTGCCCCATTCCCTGTTACAGACACTCAGATCATCTCCTGCAGTTCAATGATGTAAAAGCTGAATTTTTTCAGGAGCAACGCAGAAATCTTGGACAAGGCCAGGACCTGGGAAACAAACTATAGGATATGGACATTGTGCACAAAACTGGAAAATATATTGCATCTTTATTCTGTTCTTGAGAAACTAGGGCATCTCTGAGTAATACTTTGGAAGGAAGGAAAAATTTCCTGAGGATTGGAACAGTAATGGTCAAGAATTGCTGTCACCACGGTAAAATGACATTGTGCCCTTTGTCTCCCTGTTCTCCTCTTCATGCATTCTTTCCTTCTTTCTTTCTTTCTGTTAGAAGAAGTACAAAAATCAACAAAAGCAACTTTATCTAGTGTCCAGAACAGATGCATGATGATCAGCATTGCTGTGAGGATTTTACTCATGACTCCACTGCTCTCTTGCTGTATGCTGCTGAATGGTCCATCTAAGAGTTCTGCCTGCTGGAACATCAGAGCCATCCTTCTCAGGAGCCTTTGCCTTTTGTGTCCTCATTTTTCTAAAAAAAGGTTTAGAAATAAAAAGGTTCTTTTAGCAATCAGAAAAATCCCTGTGCCTATCAGTAGCTGGGAGTCTTGTTGTCTGGTTGGCAGAAAAGAGCCTCTTCGCCCTATTGTGGTGGCAGAATCCCACCTGCCTCAGTCTGTTTGCTGCCCTCGGGGTTCTCTTTGGGATATGGCATCAGCTCTCTGCGCAGTTACGGACCCGTGATCAACCTGGTGCTGCAGTGAAGGGACTGCGTCAGGTCTCATCTGTAGCTTGCACAGGGGAACACAGGGCTGAATGAATTAGCTGTCTTAGAAGCACTTCTAAATCCCTCAATGACCTCCATGGGGGCGGCTCAAAAGGCTTGGTAGCCACTTTCTTTTCAGGCCTCCATTTGAGAATCCACTGACTCTGCTAGCTAGACAGACTGGGAAGGTGAGGGATAGTTCTACATCAGCTTCTGCAAAGCATATATTTATGGCCCTCCTGGGGACGGCCACTGTCCCTCTCCAGCTGGCTGATCCAGTTACAAAACTGGAAACCTCCTTGGCTTTTGGTTGACCAATTTAAGAAAATAGCCAATATATCCATGTAGTCAAAGGAGGCTCAAAAATGTAAAAGAATGCATATTCTCCATCAAGTTTTTATTCTTAGTGATGATGCTACTATGCTACTTACATTTTCAAATTTCAGTTATTAAAGTTGCATTTATAGTGATGTTTCTCTTCTCTTTTGAAGGCTATCCAATATTGATTTTGCAGAGGCATTGATTTAGAGAAACCCTATTCATAGAAAAATTTTCATGTAAATAAATTTCATAGGAAACTTTATTTTGTATTTTTTTTGGTGGAGAATGTTTGAAATCTATGCAGAAAATCTTGACAAGGAGATGTTTTCCATGTGAAATTTTACTAACTTGAGACGTTATGTTTTAAGAAAAAAACCCAACACATTTTTGACCCGTCTGTATAAATCTCTTTTTTCAGTGTTACTTTATTATGTTTCATTTGCTTTATAATTAATTGTCATTCTTTTTGGCTTACAAAGTGATAATCTTTTTCTGTTTTGTATTTTTTTTTTAATGTGGAAATATTTTAGCCATAATCTGAAATAATTTTCTGTTCCCAAGGAGAAAAAATGTAATTTATATGTCAGCTATCCAAAAATGTGTGAGCTAAAAGTATACAGGCCACATGCAGCATCAAGTAGAAGTATACAGGCTATTTATCAAGGCTTTTCTAAACTTCCCCTGGGAAGAAAATGTATTTTGGAATTAATTGTCCTATTGGTTTGTCTGATTTAAAGCTTCTAAATTAAAAATTAAGCAGATGAAATGGAGCTGCATTGATTGTATTTATAGCTGTTCTTTTCTTAATTGTCCCAGCATTTCATGTGTCCCCCCTTATTTACTTCAGAGTAGTGCAAAATGCGTCACTAACTCTCTTTTCTGGCATTCCAGGAATGCAGGATTTCAATTACCTCAGCAGCAACTGCTTTGAAATCACAGTGGAGCTTAGCTGTGAAAAATTCCCACCTGAAGAAACTCTGAAGGGCTACTGGGAGGACAACAAGAACTCTCTTATAAATTACATTGAGCAGGTAATACAGAAGAGGATGACAAAACCAGTTACTGTGCATAAAACTTCTAAACTTTGTGCTTTGTGAAAATCTAATTAATAATAATATTATTAATAATAATAAATATATCTGATATCATTAGTGGTTACACACCTGAGATTGTGAAATGAAAAACGCACTTTTTTAGCAGAGCTGATCAATTAATACATTAATTTCTTTAAGGATTATTTATGCAGAAATGCTTTCATTAGGCAGAAATCTGAAATATTTGAATATTTGAAGTTATACTGTTCTGTTCAAACGTTATCTGTAGGCTGAGGAAAAAGTTGTACCTCTCCTGCAGGTTTTTACCCATTCTTTATGGGATCCATCTCAAATTGTTCAGCTCCTTTGCACAGGGGTTAATTTTCTCTGACTCACGGAGAACTATGTTGTCACTGTGTTTTCAAAATTGCTCATGTATAAGATACTATTTTGCCAACTTCCTTTGCTCCTGCAGAGCTACTGGCTTTATCATTGAAGTTCAGATGGTCTGTTTGGCATCAGTTTTTATCTTCTTGCAGGATAAGATGACCAGGTCTATGCTCCAGCTGCCCTGTGGGTGCTGAGGACAGTGCAAATATGTAATTTCTGCTTTTCTAAGGCTTCTCCCACAGTGTATATTAGAGGAATCTGAACTAAACTATGGCAGCTGAGTATAGCATATAAGTTCATAAAGGGGAACATCAATATCTCAAAATAAAACTTGGGATCCACAAGTCTTTTCAAAGGACATGGGATCTGAGAGAAGCCTGAACTTCACAGTACTTTGCTGCTTTATATCCAGGTTCCCAGTGAGGTGCATCTCCACACAGGTTCCCAACATCCCCTTTTCCCCAGTGCTGAGAGTTCCCTATTTCTGGGCATGAAAAGGCAGTTGATCCTCAGTCTCTTGCTTCTGAGGAGTTTGCTTTCAGACTGTGCTTAAGATACACTGCGATGTATCAGTTAAGATACACAGTGCTTTAATTCCACATACAGTGGGAGCAGAGAGATGAGGTGCTGCTGGGGCTGTTACCCAGAGCATGTTGCCTAAGAGGCAAGAAGGAACAAGGACATGCCCCACCACTGCCTTTCTCCCACAGGCCGTGAGGGGAGTGTTGTGACTCTCTGTGGCCCCAGCTCACAGAACTGGATGTTTTGGGTGTGCAATAGAAAGCTCAAGCATCTCACAGAGGGATTGCCCATTGAAGTCCAAGTGATTGCATTTGCTTTGCTAATGCTTCACTTTTAAGCAATTATGTCCATTGTTAGCTCTATGTTCTTACAGTTGATGAAACTTAAAAAAAAAAAGTTTTCTGTAGGCTGTTCTTTCAAAGCTTTTCAGTGCATTCATTAATCCCCAATATGATAAAGATTTTCAAGTCAATGTTCGCCTGTATTACGATTTTCTGTGTATTTCTGAGAATTACTTGCATTGCATAGATAACTAATTATAACTACCTGCTGAATTATTTTTCCTCTTTATTCTGTGTTCCATTAGGATATTTAGTATTTATCATTGATAGTGGTCAGCCTGTAGACTGTGGGGTTCATAACAAGCTTTGTTAGATACATCAGTAGGTATTCCATTGCCAAAAATGCCATCTTTTCATGATAATTTTTTATTAACCATGTGTTGCTGACCTTATTTATTTTAGATTCATCGAGGAGTGAAGGGGTTTGTTAAAGATCTTCAGGGCAATCCAATAGCAAATGCTACAATTTCTGTGGAGGGAATAAGCCATGATGTTACATCAGGTGAGTGTGGTACCTCAGCAGTGCTGGGATATACTGCTTCTCCTTGGCTTAGCAACCCAGAGCCATTTCACATCTTTTTAACTGAAGCTTTAAGGGAACAAAATTTTGAAGCCAGGACGGAACGTTGTGCCTCAAGAAGGTTGTTGCCTGCAGGATTTCACGAATCCTTCACTTGTATTTTGCTCTCAAAGTAGCTGAGACTGGTTTTTGTGACTTCATGGGTCTCTGGTATAAATTGGTTCTGGTGGCTCTTGATTATTTATGCTCTAGTCTGTCTTCTGATTTGTGAAGCAAGTAGTGTTTCACAGCTCTGCCAGGATTTGAAGCCCCGTCAACAGTGCTGTTTTGAGTTTGAAGGCTAAATTTTAGTCCAGAAGTGTTATATTTTTTACAATGCGATCATACCTCTTTGTATGTAAATACTTGAAAGATTTTCAATTTGTGTAACTTCCTTCAGCAAAGATAAGTTCTCTCTGCTGTTTACAGTTATGTGATGTTTTTTCAGAAGGGTGATTCTGAAAGATGAAAGCATTGTGTTGGTTGGTGTTCACAGAAAATGACGTGTCACCTCTTCAGTGATGTTGTGCTTTGTTCTAGGAACAAGTTCAGAAGGTAGCTCACACAGTGTGCCGCCTTTCAGCCTTTCCTGTACGCTTGCACTGTCCTATCCTGAAAGACATTTTTGTTGTTTGCACAAGATACTGGTTAGAAAAACAATAAGTAAATGTCATTGCTTTATGTATGAGGTTACGTTATGGTCATTTTCTCAATGATGTGTCTCACTATACTGTCCCAGAAATGCAGAATACTATGAAACAGGACTGGTAGAATCTTCAGGCACCTCTGAGTTGTGTTTGCGCATCACCCGCAAAGAGACTGCCAGCACTTCTGCCAAGCAGGAGGACAGTCTGTGAAAACATTAGTTATTTTCTGTCACTGTAGACAAGAAGGCAAAATGTATAGAGACTGGAAAAAATTTTTCAGGCATATTAAAAAGGGAATAAACTCTGCAAAGAGGTATTTTGACGTATGAGAGTGTGAGGTGTGTGAGAGAGAAGCTCATGCTTCTATGATACAAAAAGTGCATCTAATCATAAATCCTTTCACATCATTGTGTGTATATAAGACTCAAAGTCATGTATTGTCAAAACAGTGAGGAAAACAAGTACTTGAATATTAGCACAGTCAAAATGAAGAAGAAATATTCTTTGGCTTTTCTCCTGCTCCTTCATTCATGAGTTGAAATTCTGCCTTGTTCCAGTGACAGGAATTAGAATAGGTAATTACTGTAATTTTACAGCAGTATTTTTTTTCCATTCTATTTTACGGAGAGAAAAATGTGGGAACAACTGGACTGACTACTGACATTTTTTTGACCATGCAAATAGCAGACATTTAAGTAATATTTCCCTTGGTAGACTGTGTAGCTGCAGATGTGGTGAAAAAGCATTTAAGGGACTAGTAGAAAGAGCATGACCAAGTCTTTTAAATGGCGCTGCTAACTGAACTTTAGAACAGCCCTGCAGTTTTTTCTGGAGGTAGAGAAACTCAAATTATTAGCCTGTGACAAATTAGATAATTGCCCACTGCTGGTGCAGAGAAGATCTGAGCCTTTGTGAAAATGGGATAGGATCATTTGCAGAGGTGATGATGATGCATTTTGATTCTGTGACTGAAAAAGATAATCTGCAGTAACAGTGCAGTTTGAGCCTTTCTTTGACATGAGTGGATCAAGCTTCTATTTCTTTGTTTATCTGAACCAAAGAAAAAAGCCCTAGACAATGCCTGGATACTGAAACATGTAGATAATGATGCTTGAAGGGTGATATACATGGAATATTCTAGGAAATGATGATTTATAGCTTTTTCTGAAAGATGAGAAAGGTAGTCCCACTTGCTTAAATTTGATGAGAATAAAATTTATTTACACTTGGATTATCAGAATACTGAGAAACATTAAAAATCCATATTACACTGCAGACTGAATCTCAGACACTTAACAGGGGCTTTACATTGGCTGGGGGGTGCTTCTAAAGTGGAATAATGTCCCATATTGTCCTTTTCTTCAGTGTGATGGAGAACCTTCAGCCTCAGCAGGCAAAATCTTTCATGGAGGCTACAGCACAACTTCAAAGTTTAAATCTTTGTTTTGATTACCTGAAAGGAAGCAAGTATGATATATATACAGCTCTTACTGAAGGAGAAAAAGAAGGAAGAAAGAAGGAAGAATCCTTTCAGGCAGTCAAAAGGAAAGCCCTGACAGGAATATAAAAGACTCACATATGAGCCTTTCCTCTTAGCTGTGTAATTAGTCTTACACATATTTACTGGGATTGTTCTTCTCTGCAGCCAAGGATGGTGATTACTGGAGATTGCTTGTGCCTGGAAATTACAAAGTTACAGCCTCAGCACCAGGCTATCTAGCAATAACTAAAAAAGTGGCTGTGCCCTTCAGCCCTGCCGTTGTGGTAAGTGCTCACATGTGTTGGTTTATCATCTGTTACACATTTAAAAGGTCCCTTTTTCCCTCATGGTATACATGTAAGCAGGAGGCGATTTTTCAGAATATTCCAGAATATGCTAATTTAGAAAGTCTGGAAATTACTCTTCTAGCACTTGATGCACCAGCCACTGAGAGTAATCTCACTGTAAACTCATTTAATCTCTTTCCTGTCTTATTTAAAATAAAAAGACACAGAGAAGGGTAATATTGAGGTACTTAAACATGTTATTGGTTCATGTCTGAATAGCCAATCAGAAGATTACAGAATATCTTTAAATAGCACAACATAAAAAGTAAGAGATGTTGAGGTTTTGATTGAGACATATTTTTAATTTAATTTGTCAAAGGAGTACCTGCTTAGGTTAAAACCAGCGTTCAGCTCCATGCAGAAAGGTAGCAATGGGCCACTGCTTTGTGTAGATATCCACTATATGTGGTTAGTAAGACCTAGACTGCATCTAAGGTTTCAGAAGCATTTTTAATTCTATACAGATGTGGATGTCTCTTAATTAAAATAAATGCTATTTCACTAGTGTGGTTCACATGCTAAGATATACTAAACTAGCACATTGTATCTACATTAACGAGCCATGTGCTGGGAGAAGCTCCCTGGATATTTTTGGTGGCATAAAATTGAATACACGTTTTGATATGCTGGGGTTGTGCAGTTGTTGTTGCCCTGAGATTAGCTCAGTTGGTTAGAGAACAGTGCTCATAAGAGATGGACTTGATAACCTTTGTGGGTCCCTTCCAACTCAGGGTATTCTGTGATCTGTGTTAGCAATATGCTGATGATACTTTTTATAATATGCTATATGATTAATGTGACTGGCTGTTACTGAATTTTAATTTCATACTTTTTAAAATTTTTAGTCAAGACAAAGACTGGACAGATGTCTGGATCTTTAGGAAATTTTGCTCACCTGTGTGTATTTTTCAATAAGTTATAGTACTGATATACTAGTATTGTGCATATTTAAATCATCTTTGAGACACTTTGGAATAAACCCAGCCTAAACCAGAAGGTACCTCCCTAAGCCCTATGTTTGTGTTAAGCATCTTCTTTCAACAAATGGCTCTTAAAAGCCTGCACTATTCTCTATCTCTAAGTCTTACTGGTGTTTTTGATTGTTTCCCTTAATCAGGTTGATTTTGAACTGGAGTCATTGTCTGAAAGAAAAGAAGAGGAAAAAGAAGAGTTGATGGAATGGTGGAAGATGATGTCAGAAACACTAAATTTTTAAATGAGGATTTTGGCTTTACAGCTTTTAATCTATTATATGTTGACTTAGTATAATGTACTGTGGAAATTCCCTATATTCTAGATTTTGTGCACTTCACAATAATTAACTTTGAATTTTTTCAGTCATCTTTTGATTAATATGATTACAAATAACTACTAACCTCCTAGGTAGATAAATAAGTTATTAATTTTCTTTCATATTGTTATAGAAAATTTACTCTTCTATAAAAATCAGAAAAAATGAATGAATATGCAGCCTATATGACAGTAAAATCTGTTGTGTATTATTTGCAAGTTCAGAATATGTAGGTTAACACTTGATTTTAAAAAAGAAATCTGCTATAGTCAATTACCAATACTGCCAGAAATACTTGACAGTGCATAGTAGTAGACAGTGCTCTTTACTGAGTTCTATAATGGATGTTATTGAAAAGATTTATAATAACAGTGTGTGGTGTAATAATGTTTTACAAGGATTAAAATTCAGTATAACACTTTGTATGTCTCTGGTGTTGGGGCTATTTAAATATGTAAGAAACATAAGCTGACTTCATTTTAGTAAGCAGAAAGAATGAGCGTAAACTCTGTTATTAAAGATGGCATAGAATGAATTCAGGAAATAACAGAGCTTTATTCCTTTAACAGTTGATAATGTTTGAAGATCAGGTTTTAATTATTTCTCATTACTTGTTAAACAAATTAGAAATTCTGAGTAGAAGAAGAAGAAGAGCTAGTCCATCTCATTAATATGCTGGTTGTGTTTGTTTTACAGGAAGAAAAAAAATCATTTCAGGTGACATCTGTCTTAATTAAATAATTACCTTTTCAACAATCTTTACTTGTATCAGTGATGTCTAAATAATCAGCCAACAGTTCATCTGTTTACTGAAGGCTATCAAAATATTACAGTTTAGACGATGAACTGGAAGTCTACTGAGATTGTGGTTTCAGTCTCTCAAGTCAAGAACGGATTTGTTTCGAGCTCTGTTGTTTCTTCTGTCTAGTCTTTTCAAAACTAGAAATAAGATAAGTGAAATTTTTTTCAGTGTGGTGAAATTTTCACAAAATTGTTGAAGATTATACAAAAGCAACTTTGATTTAAAACAATCCTTCTTAGTCCCTTTTTGGTTTTTTATACTTTAGTTAGCATACTATAGTATTTTGGCTAAGATGAGTGAAATTTGCAGAGCCAGAGATTACACATGGACCATAGTAGGTGCAAGTTTGGTATCATTCTTCTGAAATGACTCCTGGTATGCTACTTGAGATAAGCTAAGCATCTCATCTGTTTGAAAGCTTACATACATTTTTAGTCTATTTTAATTCAAGGTCAGATATTTGATATAGATTTCCTTCCTCTGTTTCTTTAATACCACTGTCCGTGTTTTGATTAGCATACTATTTTAGCTGATGCTGGTTCAGAACCAATCAAGAGTGCACTACCACGCTGCTGCTGTAAGTGAGAAAAACACATATTCAGGTGCAGGATCCAAATTTACGTCCTTTGGGTATTTAAAAATTTACTGCAAATACTGTTTTGTGAGAATTTTAAATTCTTTAATAAAAATAGGACTTGATCCTTTTAAGGAACAGGCTTAAGATTTGACACACATTGGTAAACTGAACAGCAATAAAAAGGCATAAACTTTCTCTGTCTGATCAAGAGTTTGTGATGTAACATGTAGCTCATTTGGGTTGTAGATGTTTAATTCCAAGTTTCAGAGGAAAGTTACTTACTGTGAGTCATTATATAGTGATGATCTTTGAATCTGCATTGCAATGAGAAACCCCAGTGGCAAATAAAGAATCTTATCTGAATGTGTCTTAATAACACCTTGTGGCTAGCTGTGCACCAGAGTGTGCATAAAGGATGCCTGGTTACACCAACTTGGGTGTCTATGACAATTTGAAAGGCCAAGATGTAGCACAGAACACATCCTGTGTCTGGAAGTAATGATCTTGTTTTTAACTGAACCAGGTAAAGTTGAAGCAAATGGTATAAAAATGAGTTATAACAAGATGTTGCTGGCAAGTGGGCAAATGGCTACAGGAGTGTAAACTAATGTAATAAGGCAAGTGTATATTTGTACAGAACACCCTGGTCTGCTTCTTCCAAACCTAAGAATTTCAATCCAAGTGACACTTCATGGTATGATGCCGGTCATGCATCCAGTCTTCCTGTGGCATAGTTAGTGCAGACATTACATCAAAGTGATCTCATAACAGGGTTCTAATCCATACCTGTATGATGTGTGTGAGATCCTCTGGTCTACTGTTTCATACATTTGCGATTAAATGTGGTGTCCCTTAAGTGATCTGTTTGTTGTGCTCTAGATGACTGCTTGCTATTACTGTGTTGAGAACAGGTTAAAGTGATTAAATGTTACAACACCAGAACCACTGCCACTGCTCTTGCTCTAGGTAAACATCCCTAAGAACAGCGTAGCCAGGACTCTCAATAAATTAATTTCATTATGTAGCTTTCCTAGCTGAGCTGAGCTGTGTTGTAGGACTGTGTATGTTTAATGGAAGATTAAAGTGTTATGTGATGCTGAGCTTTTGGTTAAAAAGGTACATGCTGTACCATTGTACAATAAATCTACAGTTTTATTTAAAATGTAAAATGTGTGAGTAATTTGCAGGTTCCAAATGTGACTTCTTTGGCTGTGCATGTCTGCAAAGGATGCCACGAACATCCTCAGTGGGTGCATAGGGCGATTAATTTGCTGTTTGAACAGAGAAAGGGGAGCGGGATTAGTGCTGATACCCCATTGAGAGCCATCTACAGCTGCTTAACTTTGTGCCAGAACACCCTCCTTTTGGAGTGTATGTTTTTCTGAGCACTTCCCCCATGCAGGCTTTCAAGTCAAGTAAGGGATAGTGATGAGATGCTCTGCCTCCACGCAGGGTTGGAGGGGACAGGGCGTACACTTTTGCACGTCTCTCTTACAGTATTTACAAATCTTTTTCCGTATTGATCCTTAGGATTAGAAAGCACAGTGTGCAGTGTGTCTGCAAATCTGTCGTACTACACATTCCTTATAACTAAGCATTCCTTTTAACTGCAGTGGTCAGGATTATAGAAAAAAGGAAGTCAGTCAAATAAAATCACTGCGTCTGAATTGTTTCCCAGCTAGGTTGTGATGTTCACATATAGTCTTGGCTAGTCCTGAGCTGCTAACAACATAATTAAAGTGTAAATTAAAACTGAGATGGTGTTTCAGAAAGAATTGCTACCAAGTTTCTCTGAGTTTTTTTAGCGGATACAACAGGTGTCTTAGGAGCACTTCATAACTAGAGGGATGGAAGAGGTTTCAGAGAAGGATGAAAGGTTAGAGGAGCTTGAATTTAAGGTTAAGAGGTGCAGTTCCAATGGGCCTGATTTTCTCCCATATCAGTTTAATTTGACTCTGGCCTGCGGAGGCTGTACAACAGCCGCGGTTTAATGGCGGCCTCTCTGAGCTGAGCAGCTCTCTACAGCTTCTCAGTAGACCTGCTTCACTGGAGGAGTGCCTTGTTTCCTGCTTGTAGTTAGCTCTGGAAATGCAGGACTGAGAAATGCCACTGCAGTGCTTGCTTTCTGCCTTCCTGAATCTTGCAAAATACTTGTTCTGATAGTCTCCTGGCAGGTATTTTATTCCCTGTGTATGTTATTTCTGTTTGTGTAGAGCTGTGACTGTTATGAATAATTTACTGCTTGTTAATTTGGCTCACAGGTTTGGTCATTGACACAGCCTCTCTTCCATTATTTCTGACTTGGATAATAAAACCCAGAAACCAGAGACACTCAGGACATTTTCTGAAATTCATGGCATTAAAAGCCCCAAAACAGTGGGTTTGTTTGCCTCCTGGCTTTGAGGGTTTCGAGTGAGCTTGCTTCAAGTTTTTGTTTTTAAAGCCTATTTTAGGGAGAGAAGTGGATGACAACTGAGAAGTTGATGTAATCCTATGCATCCAGAGACCAAGGTTTTCAGCAGTATAACAAGTATTGGAATCAGCAGTATAAAAACAAGATACTTGGAAACAACTGCTGTTTGCTTTTATTAACTGTGATAATGGGACTATATTAATTGAGTTAAATGACCTTGCAATGCTGATCTTTCCTCATCCCTCCTCATTTTTTGCTCTTTGTGCCCCGGGCACTCTATTTCAGCAATTACTTAAACACGTGCAAAATTAGGTATCATTTATCACTGTGCTACATTTTCCCTGAATTAATGGTCAAAAATCTATGTTATTTTATCTTGGTTCTCCTTTCATATTCAGTTAACACACTACAGATTTCTGTAATCACACATCCCTGTGCACAGTGGAAGTTGTCAAAGTGAGAAGCTGAAGAATTTGGCTCTTTCTTTGGGTATGTAGGGGGAATTCGACATCTGGAAATGCACTGGAAGCAGTCTGGTGTTGTGAAATAAGTGGATTTTACAGACCTTTTTTCTAATCATTCGTTAGTAAAGGCTGAATAGGGTTATGTGGCAGTGGGATTCTAGGAGTATAGTATGTCTGTGTCTTTACTGTTGAGGTAAAGCTTCTTTGGAAAGGTCCCTGTTATTACCAGACCCTCAAGCCTAGAATCTGAGTAGTCAGAACTATCTGCTGTCAGGACTACTCATTCTGCATTAGCAGTATTTGTTAGTCATCTTTTCTAAGAGAAAGATGCAAAATAATAGACAAGAAATGAGATCCACTTTCACAATGTGCAGAATTGGTTATGGAACTTAAGATTCATTGCAAGACACAAAGTAGAAATAATGGAGATAAGCTGGATGAGTTGCAGCCTACAGCTCACTTCAGCCTTTGAACTACCGCTCAGTGAAAGACTGGAAGGTAAATCTGGGTGCCATTTTTGTTACATTCACCCACTGAGAATGTGATCAGGGCCCTAATTTAGAGAAAAAATACAGAGCTAGACGAACATCTCACCTGCCAATAGCATGGCAGCAATAGAGGGGTGCACAGTGTTGCAAGATGATCCAGTACTGGGAGATTCCAGTCCATGAGCTTAGCAGAGCATCAGCTCTGCGGTGTGCTGTGGTGCATGTGCTGGTATCCAGGGGTGTAGAACCAACATCATTCCCCCGTATTCCAGCACCCCTCGCACAAAAGGTAAATTAAACACATTTCAGAAACTACGGACAACACTCAAGAGAGGACTCGGCTGCCAAGAACAGTACGAAATTACAGTCTGACTTCCCTCCCTTCAGCTCACTAAATATCCGCTCATGTGGCTTTTCTTGGCTGCTTCCAGTTCTCTTGCAGGGTGTGTCAAAAACTAGCCCAGCCTGAGCAGCTCAAGGATCACTTGTGCCAAGACCCATCAGGAGTGGATTACAGAGCTTTCTGGTGTCTGTAAAGATCCTAAGTTTGCACTCAGAATCACAAAATCACAGAATGGTTTGGGTTGGAAGGACCTCAAAGATCGTCTAGTTCCAACCCCTCTGCAATGGGCAGGGAACCTTCCACTAGGCCGGGTTGCTCCAAGCCACATCCAGCCTGGCTTTGAACACTTCCAGGGGTGGGGCATTCAGAGCTTCCTGTCCACTGTCTGCACCATAATTGGCACAGCTCTGAATTTATTGAACAGCTTGCTGTTCAGTCAGGTGCCCTGGCATGGCCTGGCATCGTGAATCCTCAGGTCTCCAGAACAGGGACCCCACCAGTAGCTTGCTTTTGGCCATCATGCTTGAGTTTCCTTCAGCAGAACACAGCTGCTGCACTTCCATGGTGCTATAGGAGGGATGAGCTGGCCTATGCCTCTGACTCTGGTGTGTGGGAGGCACACATTAAGACTTGGAAGCTGGAAAGCACTCCTGGATCCCATAGGTTAGACATGATCGAGACGTGGTTTCTGAGAAGTGACTGAAGAAACTCAAATCTGAAAAGGAATATCAGCAGGTGTGATACCACCTCCTTTCCCCTTCAGATTCAGGTAATGTATTTGAAGGTTTATCATGTTACTCATATTTATCCCTGTATATGCATATATCAGCATATCTGCTTCGTGTTTCCTGTGGGGAAGGGAATGCTTTTCAGTTTAAAGAAGTTTTGGATAAAATGCAGAAGCAGCTTTGGGAGCAGGAATACACTGAAAAACAACTGACTGGCTTGTGCTGCACAGCATTTATTATTAATGTGTGGCAAAAGAGGGCATTCACTCCAGTCCCAGTGCTACTAGGTTTCAACAGACATAAATTAAAGTTTTGGAGGTCTGTTTTTGTGCACATTTAATGCATAAAAACTTAGGGCCTAGAAAGATCTTACTGCAAAGAAGAGTAATGCTGCGAAGTTCATCTTTTGGATTCGCTGTGTGCATAAGTGTGTGTGGGAGCAAGGGAGCAGGGCAAGAACATACGTCATCTTCCCTAGGCTATTTTAGTCATTTAACTGCCCAGAAATCCTTAAAGGCGCCTATTCTGTTTGCCATAAAGGCAATGCAGACTCCTGTTTTTATGAATCATGTCTAAATTAGGCGCCTATGGCAGGCAAGTGAGCCCCAGGCTGACCCTTGTGTTAGGGGGCTGAGTACCTTCAGAGGGCAAAGAAGGTGCCCCTGATTGGGGAGAGCCAGGCAGCTGCCTCAAAGAGGGGCTACAGAAGCCTGGGATCCAGCTAGTGCTTACAGGAATGTTTTAAAATGCATATCATACAGCTCTGCTGCAGCTATGACTGTGTCAAACTGTGTGGCTACCCTGCATTGCCTCTGAGGCACCAGGTGCCTGTCATGCACTGTGCTGAAGCCTGTAGACCTGAATCTTTTACTGCATTTTGGCTTAAAAATCTTACTAGCTGTTTTAGCAGGGCTTTTGCAGAAGAGACTTCTAAAGGGACTGCTTTCTTATGCCTTTTTCTGGAATCTGAAAGACTAAATGAAAAGAAACTTCTTGTTATACCAGAACATGATAGATGCCCTTCCAAATAAATACAGATTCTGTCTTCAACTTTCTATTTCCACATGCATCTGACAGGACTCAACATCAGATGCTTGTTAACATTATGTGGTAATATGCAAGATGTTAAACATCTGCAAAATCTTCTGATCATTTTTGTAATGTCTGAAAAGTTAGACATAGCTTGCAGGGAATTTCCACTGAAAAGAAACAAAATTTGGAGGACATCCCAAGTTAAGTCATTCAATATTTGTTTGCCAATGCACTGGATGGTATTATAAGATGCCAAGATAAATTCATATTAACATGAAAAATATGTAGTCATGTTGGTTGTGGGTTTACATAAGTTGCTGGCACATTATGTTAAGAATTCTCAGATGAATAGTTGCCAGGAAAACGAAGTTCAAAGGAAAAAAATAATAGTTATATATAATACACTTGAACAAGTGGCAGAGAAGAATGAAAATTTTATTGAGTGAAATTTTTCTTCAACAAAGCAATTAAATATGCAGTTGTATTCACAGGCTGTTTCCAAAGTAATTAATCTCAAACCCCTCATTTAAAATTTAAGAAAATTGGAGCCAAGATAAAAATAGAAAACACTGAATTTCAAAATAAAAATGCAATAAATACATTTTTTTAAAAAGTAGAAAAATATTGCAATGAATATTTGTGTACCTAAATATTTCATTTTTGATAAAGCTTCCTAGATGCCTTAGGTGCCTTTGAAAACTGTAGGTTGAAAAATAATTTTTAAAAAGGGTTATTGAAAGGTAAAGAGTACAATTTTGAAAAACTGGTATTTTGCTTCAACTTGATTCTTTCATTTATAAAAATGACAATTCAGATTTTTGATATTTTATAGTATAATGTTTACACTTAAAAGCATTTTTACTAGTTTCATGGTTTTTATTCATGTAGCCGTATAATTGAAACCACAGTCTAGCAAAGAAAGACTGAACAAGATCAAATAGTTGGCAGCTGAAAGCAGGCAAACTTAGAAGCAGAACTAATGTTCAGTATTTTCTTAGTGAGGCTAATTTACCTTTGAGATAGTTCATGTAGCTGTGCAGTAGATTTTTCATCACATTAATTTTTTTTAAAGTAAGGCTGTTGCCCTTTTTAAAAGCTGTTTAAATGCTTTTGTGTTCCTTGGCTGAACTACTGTATTCTTCATGGGGTACGCCCTTTCAGCTGATTGTCCCACCTGGTTTAATTGTTTTCTGAGACTTTAGATAATCACACATCCCTTTGAGCTTCTGCTTCATTAATCTAAGAGCATTTTTGGATTCACTAATTACAGGATTCTGAGAATTCAATCTTGGATTCTGTTGGCAGTATCTGTATGTTGTTAAAAATATCTGAGTATTGATTTTCTGTGCTTGCTTTTGAGTTACTTCCCTCACTATCTGTGATCTGAATGAAGCTGAGCAAGAAATTTTGAAGCTTTGATTCTGAACTGAATTTTCAGACACAACAGAACCTGCTGAAGTGTTGTAGAAATGTTTTTGGTTTTCAGATCAATCAAAACATTCTAAAGGGCTTTCTCTCCTCCTTCAGTGTTACATATTTCTCAGTTTTCTTGGAATTACACTATTTGTAGTATTTAGTAATTAAAGACTGGCTTGTTTGCATGATATTTTTAATGTCAGCCACTTCACTCCCGTAATATCCAAGAAAATACTTTGTATTGCAAGTCCGCATTCCTCTGAAATACATCTACTTCCATGGGGAGGGATGAGATGTCAAAGCCATACATTTTACCTCCCCCACTTCAATAGTTTGTAATTTTTCTTTCTCCGTATCCTCATGTTTTCACTCTAAGGCCCCCCTGGGATGGATGCTAAAACACTGACTGTTAAGACCTGTGCACTGCAAAAGGTGCTAGTTTCCAAATCAGTAAATGTGAAAGAGATTATGATACAATGAAATCTATTACCTAAAAGGTGAAACTAAGCTGCTGGTAATAGAAAGTCATAGAGTCACAGAGCATGCACTGCTCTCTCATTTCTGTTGAATAACAGCGTTATTCTGGGCTTTTAGACAGAAATTTTTAAGGCACTGAGTAGGCATTACACTTCATGTTCTACCAGATTTTCACTCAGGAATTATTCTTCCTGAAGATGGGGCTAGAAAGGTGTGATCATAGAATGCATTTCAACTCCTCATATTGTTAAGTCTCTTATATTAAAGCAAACTACTCCATGACAACTTGCAATTTCTTTTAGACAAGTGGCTGCTTAGGTGGATACTGTGTAAACCATGAAAAAGCATTCACAAAAGGGAAACAAAGACTTTTAGAGGGGTGCAGGGCTCAGCACTTTTCTTGGCATATTACAGCAAATTGTAGTTGATTCTCATGGTTTTATTCAATTTCTCATTTTGCCTTGCAAGGCATATTTTTCCTCCAAGGGAGGATGACCCATGTAATGGCTTTGCTTGACCTACCCTAATCCCCACCACAACAATTTCAATACTTAATAAACTTATTCTTCCAAATAGTTGGAAATGCTGCTTTATTGTTTTATAGTCTTGGATTACGACCTGGATAGTCTTAATCTTAGAATCAAAACCATGCTTGGTAATGAGAGGAAATATCAGGATATGCTTCATTAACTGTAGGCGAGCAGCTAAGAACACAAACATCCAGGAGCACGTCCAGTGCAACTCTTTCTTGCCTACAGCTGGAGCTGAGAACTGGAAGGCTGTGTATTTTTGGAGACACTGAATGTACAGGGAAGGAAAGTAGCAAGTCACACCACACCTAATATTGTAAGATGCATCATTTTATGTCCCTTCTCTGTGCACAGTTGTACTGTGAATTTTCACACCTGACTAGATTATTAGTGGGGAGGAGGGGAAGCTTAAAGAGGGGATTCTGTTTGATTTACTCTTCTTTACACTTCTCTGTCATCAGCTAAGTAACTAATACTCCTTAGCAATATTTCCTCTAATATCAGAGTCACAACTTCTGTTGCTTAGATTGTGCCAGTCTCAAGCATATATTTTCATTTGATGTTTTCCAGATACTTCTTCTATAAATAATGTTGAAACCTTGAAACCTGATTATGAATTGAAACTTTGGGATACTGAGAATAGGCTGAAGGCCACAATGGCCATCAGTGGCAATGCTGTGGGGAGGGTAGCCGAGATGTTCCAATATGTACCAGCTGTGAATTGGTGTTCTGTGCAGCCAAACAGGAACTTGCTGGAATATTTTGAGGCAATAGTTCACATTCATTTTGCTTATACCAACAGTATAATTTCTGCCTCTGTGTAATGTATATGCCCATAATGATTTGTTCACAATGAGGTTACAAAGAGGCAACATGAAGAGACAAAATGGGAAATAGCTGTGTGGAGATGACAGGCCTTACCCGTGCAATCTTGCAGCTCTCATCTGTGTTCAAGTTCAGGGAATGTGTCTCAATTATTTTCATGTCATACTTTTCCAAAGAATGTTTTCCCTTTAGAAATTTGCTGATCAAAATAACCAAAAGATAAAAATCTAGTTGTGCAAACATTTCCTGTTACAGCTTCTTTTTTCCCCTAAAGTCTTTAATATTTGAAAACCTGGGCTTGAAAAACTAAAAAACAAACAAACAATAAGCTAAAAAATCCCTTGGACTTGGATTATAAGTATGTGAAATATCTAATCATAAAATTAAGAACTCTGTAAATCCCTAAATACCTTTTAATTATTACTTGAGGACCAAAACTAAAAGAGAATCTATGCTGTTATATATCTATGCTCCCTTGAAATTCTGTGAAGGGAGAAATATGTTGTGTCTCAAACCACTCCTCCTGCTGGGCAGCATCCTGTGCTGAAAAGATGGGACATGGGAAAAGATGAGATTATTATCCTCTGTATCGCCCTAATCTAATGTTTTGCAAGTCATCAAATCCAGGTATTTAAGCACCTGTTTGGCCCTTATCCTAGGTGTCCCTTGAGAGAAGGAGAGACTAAATATGTGCTGAACTGACTGTCTACCTCCCATAGTGATTAAAAAGAGATAACTGCCAGAGTCCATTTTCCACTCTGGTTTTAAAACCATTGAATTCAGTGGAATCACTCTGGATTATAAATGTCATCCTCGGGAGTAGAAAATGACCTTGTGTTCCTTTTCTTTCCACCACAAAGTTCCTCTTTCCAGCTTTCCCATGTTGAGCAAGGACAGATTGGCATGTGCTACTACTGCACATTTCCCTCCCAATTACCCATTTCCTCTCCTCTGTGCATTTTTGGCACAACGTGTCATGTTCTGAAACCTCACATACCTGAAACATTTGGAAATACTGAGTTCTGGACACATCTGGTTATTAGATTCGAGATGGCTGCCCCTTCTGTGAATAAAACCCTTACAACTGCCATAGGATTCCATTAAGTTTTTCACTTCTATGTTAAAATTTTGCCTCCATATTTTACTGCTTCATTTACTAATAAACAAATTTTATAGTATCCATGAGAAACACTGCGGAAGCTTAAATGAATATTATTTTCAGGACAGGGATGTAAAATCCTCTTCTTCCAGGTGAGAGCATGAATCCCTCAGAGCTAAATTCAGTGGTAGAGTTTGCCATCCACTGTGGTGAATGCTCAGTGACAGGTTATGGCCTTTGGGAAACAGTTCTGTAGATGGATAGAAATAATGTTTTTCTGTGTACTTTTACTGTGAAAATTTGTGTGTGGCCATATGATCAACAAACACTTTCTTGTAAAGTTGTAGTGTAAACAGCTTGAGAAACCTTTTGTTTGACTTCAGCTTACTGATGTTTGACATCAAACTGGTACACAGAAGGGCTCTTAGTACAAGCTTCATCCTCTGTTCTTAGGAATTAGTAGAACAGTGTCTTCAGAAATTTCTTGACTCTCCTCTGCTTGCTTAGAATAACATTTTTCCCATGCCAGCAGAGTGCAAATGAGAGGCTGGGTGCAAACTTAAATGCTGAGTAGCCTTGCTAGAGCTAGCAAACAAGTTGAGGCTCATCAATTGCATGCCATTGAATTCTCTGTTACTAGGCTTTTATCAAGAGGAGTTCTTTCTCCTCTGAATTTTAAACATCACACTATTTCCACTTGGGATAAAAAACTCCAACTAACTCATTAAAATTTATTAGAAAATTATCAAGGATCCACTTATATACAATCTGTTCTGTTTATAATATTTTTTTCTTCAGTGAACAAAAATTTACTTCTCTTTTGAAAAATTAAACAGATACTACAGCTTGTTATAAAAAGAATGACTTTGTTTTTATATCTTGCTCTCTGAAGGAAATCTCCCTTAATTTTATGAACTCGTCATGTAGTAAGCTGGTGATCAGGTAAGAATATGTAAGTGCTTTTATTTCTGGTAAATGGGTGAAGGACTTAGCTCCAGTTACAGCAATGGCAGCTTTTATTAACTACAAGCCAAAAGGCTATGGATATGTCTGAAGTAACTTGGATGATGCTGTGCCTGCCTGTGACAAGTTGTTAATTTAGGGCTAAGTTTAAGGATAGCTATAGAATGAGGAAAACATTCCATAGGAGGGGATGGAAGAGGTGTATTAGAATCTTTCACTACCTCTGTATCTATAGATTATTACAGACTTTAACATTAAAGACTTAGTTGAGTTGCTGTCCTATTGAAGAGAATGGAAATATTTACACAGTTGGTGATTGCACAGTATCAGTATCTTGCTGAATTAGTGTTCAACATATTCAGAGAGGAAAAGAAATTATTATCACCCTGGAAGTCTATTTACACTTGCTACCTTTTCTCATGGCCTAATGCCCAACAGCTGCACTAACAGGAGACATTATCAGCCCTAATTGTCCTTCACCTCTCTCCCTGCTGGAAGGGACCGATCTGCTGATGGAGCCAGTGTAGTGTTTCATTTTAAAGGGCATTGGTTAGCTTAAACAGTGGGGTTTTGCTAACTTGACTCTTTTAGACTGAAATTAATTAGGGTGCTCGCCAACCTCCACCCCTGAGGCCAGCTGCTGATGGGCTCCATGTGTGTTCACATCCTGAAGCACAGTGTAAGTAATATCTGTGGGTTAATAATAAACAAAAATGAATTTGATAAAGGATATATTTTGAATATTAATTATAGTAACAACAAATACAAGTGAGTAACACAGTGGCCAAAAAAAAGGCTACAGTCTGTTAAATGCACTTTTTGTTACTCCACCCAGTGCAAAGTATCATATGATAAGACCAGTAAAGTGAGCAAATGTGTTAACAAGGAGGACCAGTAATTTAAGCCCCAACAGCTAGCAAAAAAAGAAGGTAAAAATCTGGTTTATTTATGCATAAAATATTATGCATTAAAATATTTTTATTTAAGCATAAAATTAGGCCCTTGCTGTATTGTTAAAATATCGAGACACTGAAAAAAACCCAGTTGTAGCCAGTTCTTGTATAACTTGGTATTTGTAACTGATATTGGGGCTTAAAGGAGCTTCCTCAGTTCCGTAATGTGGAAGCTAGATTTTGAAAGCAGAGGCCACTTCCTTTTGTGGTAGTAAGGATTTTTTCCTGTTCTTTCTTTCCAGCGAAGAGCCTATTTCTGTCTCAGGTGCACTGGCAGATGGGGTGAGTGTGAAACCATTTTTTTTTTTCTTTTGCACTCAGCATTCACTGCAGCACCCTGTAGCCAAGGAAGGAATGGGTGGAAGGTAGGAGTGCTCAGTGACAGAGTGGTCTTCTGGAGAACCTGGTGGCCAGGGCCTCTCATGTACTGTGCCAGGGCAATTATGTGTCCCTTTGTAGCTTTCACTGTCTTAAAAGTTAACCGTTGCATTGTGGACCTGGGTCAGCTTTTGTCTTGAAAGAGCTCTTCCAGAAAAGATAAATCTTACCGTAAATATTGGGGAAATGTGCTTCAGAGGTTTAAAAGCTCAGATTATTAAACTGGAGTGAGGCTGGAATGTTCAAAGTGGTGGGGCATTGCTCAGCACTCATTTGTTGCAAGACTTCAAGATGGCCAAGCTCCGCTTTTACAAGCATCTAAGTGTCTCCTGTTCTTAATTTGGGTGTGCTGTGCCTCCAGCAGTGTTTGCAGCTGGGGAATTCAGAGACCATTACCAAGTAATGCAGGGAAGGATAGTGCTCAAAGGTGGGATATGTAGCTGCTAAGAGTTCACACAGAGTGGTGAGCTGTGGGAAGCACCAGTCTCCCAGACTTTCTTAGAACAGGGTTGGGAAACAACCATGCGTCTGCCTGGAACAGTGACTCGTGGCTTGGGGTGCATGGTAGGAACATCCTGCAACTATGGTGTGAAACAAGTCTTTTACCTGCACAAAGTTGACTCTGCCTCCCTGCCATCCAAGGACTTGTCCGTGCAGTTTAGCCACTGTCCTTGTCTTGAAAACAGTTTAATTACTTACTGAAAGTGGTGTCAGAAGGACTGGGATTGTTCCCCTCTCCAGAGCAGGGTGGCTGTGTTGCTGTCAGGGATGAGTCCACATCCCCTCCGGGGGAGGACCATTGAATCCAAAGCACCTCATGCTGCATGAGAACAGGTGAAATTCCTAAAACGTTCAGTGAATGTGCCTGCCAAAGACACCGAGATTCAGCAAGTGGCTGCTTCTGGAGCAGTGCTTCTTTTATGGTGCTGAATCTCTCTGTAACATCAGTCACACACTTCTTGGGATTGAGTAGCCTGGAGGAAATCTGTTATGCTTCCAGATAAAATGCTTTGAGGAAAGCCAACTAATGGGAAAATTCAGCTTCTTTATGTGATGTAAAGCCCAGGAAGCAGAATTACAATATATACTGCATACACTAGATGGCAATGTAATACCTGCATAAGGAGGTTACCCCCAAATTCAATAAAAAGTGCTTTCAGGTAGGCAGTATGAGCTCTTTCAAAGTAATAGCTTTACCTTAACTCTTTTACAATGAGCAAATATTCTAACACGGGGTAAAACCTAGGACCAGTTTAGATCAGTAGAGGACCACTGAATTTGATTCTTTCTTGTTCTTATTTGTTTAATAATTTTCAGAACCGTGTATTTTTTTGTGACAGAGCTTAATAATTATTTCAGAATATAAACTGTTAGTATGTAGTTTGACCTTTGTTAGGTTTTACATCTCCTATCCCTGTTTGACCCTAGCTCAAATAGCTTTGAAACATCCTTCCCGTATATTCCCTTTAGAATACTTTAGATATTGCAGATGTTCCATTTTCATTTCCTCTTTTTTCTTTTTTTTTCTTTTTCCGATGAGCAAAAGCCTGTGTAATAGCCTGGTAATGTTTCTGGGACATAAGGAAGCCCTGTTGCATGTATATCTCAGGTTCACCTCTTTCTCAGGCTTTGCTGTGCCTTTCTGGATTTAGCCCAGGCATGGATAAAGCTGTGATAATATTTGATTTAACATATACTGTACTGTACGTTAGCTCTTCATATATTTAGGTGATTGCCTGATTCATCTAGAACCAGTGTGGAATACTCAGTAAGGCTTTGTACTGTAGTGAGAAGCTTCTTCTCAACTGTTTTGTGGGACTGTTTGTTTGTTTGTTTTGTTTTTTCAATTGTTGCTATTTATTTGTTTCCTATACTATTTAAATAAAATTTAAGGGAGATCTGCTCTCCTGAGCTCATAGCAGAAATTCTGATTGATTCTTCTGTAGCACTGCTGTCATTAAGAATCAAACAGGGAAATTGTGTTGCAGCTTTTGAATGATAACAGAAAAAGTTAGTACTGCAATTATAACATGTTGAACTTTCAATCTCAATTTTGATTCAATTCCCCTTGGCAGCTAGCTTTGTTGTGTCACCAGAATTAAATGCTTCTTAGTGAAATTCCTGATGTTGTTTTCAGTCAATGAAATGTTAGTGGGACACTCCAGGTGGTTTTCTTCAGTGTGGTGTCTGTGTATGAAGAGCTGCAGTAACAGAAGGCAGCCATCAGTAATCCCACATGTCCCTCAAGAATCCACCCTGTCGAATATCAGTCTATATCCCAAATAGCTGCTCAACTTTGTTTTTCAGATTTTCATTTTCTATCTCCCAATTAATTCTTCTAGTATTTCCCCCACTAGACCAGTCCATCTCTCTCTCTCTCTCTCTGCTGATTATTTCCGTTCTATGCACCCATCTGCTTTTTTTAGCTACCTTTTCCTTCCTTCTGTCTCTCTGTATAGAACATACAGGGAACAGGAACTTATATATTGGCATAAAGGGAATTAACAGAAATACTTAGATTTTTTTTTTTTTTTAGTCCTGGCATGACTTTGTTTGGTATTACTATTTCTTTATATCTATGCTTTAATCCTGTCACAAGTTCAATTGATTGATTGATTTCTCAACAGAGCATATGAATATAAGCATACGCATTAAAATACAGAAATGCACTACACTGTATTTCATGCATGACTAATTGTTGTCATGTACTCATCCTGACTGTACCTGCCACACCATCATGCAATGGATTGGAAAGGGCCTTAAACATCATCTCATTCCAAGCCACCTGCCATGGACAGGGACATCTTCCATTGGACTAGGTTGCTTAAAGCCACATCCAGCCTGGCCTTGAACAGGGATGGGGCATCTTCCTTCTTGGCATCTAAAGTGATGAAAGCTCCTGTGTTATGCTTCCTTCCTTAGCCTCTTTTCCAGCAAGCACCTGCTCTTGTAGTTGAGGTTGACACTGGACCAATCCTTGAACAGGAACCTCTGTTACAAAGCAGCATGAGTTTGTGTTGTGCTGCAGTATTGCTTGCCTCAGGGCTTTCTTTTAAGGTGAAACAGAAAGCGAAAGTGAAAACTGAATTAATTCATTAATTTATGGAAAATGCCTTCCCTAGCCTGGTAGTATGGCCTTAGATAAAAGTCGGTTGAAAATTCTCCATGAAATCCTTTTGGTGTTTTTGATTGCTGAAGGGACCACAGAATAAATTCCTCCCTTCCTAATGCTGAGCATACCATCGCACATCTTTCATTGGAGACATTTTATTACTGTCATATCGTCAGCAAGTCAAAAATATTAATTTTAAAAGCCTGTTATGTAAATATTAAAAATGCCTCTGCTTTGACCACAGCTGGTTAGAAAATGTATTTTAGCATCTGTTATTTGAGTTATATTTTGATTTGACACAAAGATGTTTGTCCTTTTGGTTTCTGAGTGAGAGATTCCTTTGGGGTATAAAGTTAGCAGCCTTGGGTAAAAGATGTCTTCATACCTGCATATAGAACAGATGATTAGTATGTTAAAGGGATTAATTTTACACAATCAAGTTTTTCACACAAGTGAACAGCAGTCTTCACTTGAGTGTAGAAAAGCAAGGCAACCTGCACAAACCGATTGTTTCACTCCATAATTTTTGAGCTATAATCTCATGTCATCAGAATATTCTATACCAGATAAATTTCCTTGCTTTATAAGCTACTGCACAGTTCCAGGTGTTGGAAAACAGCAGAAGCCATTCCATATGTTATTCTATTTTAACATATAAAAAATGTGTATTAGGTAAGGAGTGAAAGGTCTGTGTAATTGATTTAGCCTCAAGACATAAGTGTTCTATATAAGTAATTTCCACAGTTCTTACTAGCATATTCTGCAAAGTGGCTTTCTTAAGCAAGAGGGGGGGAAAATTGCTTCACTGGTAAACTGATTTGATTCCAGAATTACTGACTTATTGAGATAAAATTGAAAACTTGTATGTGTCCCTCTTTGATCAAAAATTCCCAAGATAAATCAAAATTAAGAAGCATCTAATAAGTCATGGATGAATGAAATGCTAAAATAACTGTTTTGCAGCGGAATGTCAGCCCATCTCTGTGGCACTTACAGAATCTCAACCCATTCAGTGCTTTGCAATTTCCAGTGGAAATTCCGTTTTCATTTTGTTGCTATTTACAGTTTGTTATGAGAAACATAACCAATCTGATGTGAATTGTCTCTCTCTTTGTTGTAAGTTAGATACTCAGACTGTGGTGATGATTGCAGTAGCATGTATTTGTTTTCTGTTAGGTTGGATTTACACTGGCTCCTCAGGTGTTAGGGTTGGTTGGTGATGTATTTTCCTTCCTTTAAGCTCAAAGCCTTCCCCATAAAGGTTTTTATTTAATTACGAGGTTCTATTTCCTAAAATGAAAGTAGTTGTAGAGATAATTCTCACTGCAAATCTGCATCTTTTGTCTAGTTACAATGTTCAGACTGGACAGCTTTGCTATATGGCTTTGTTTTCTAGGTTAAAATGCATTTACTGTGGAGTGAGTTAAAAACTAATCTTGACCAATTTAGCAAGAAATGCCTGCAGTACTTATGGTGCTCTGCAAAGCTCTGAAGTTGAGCAGACACAGCAGCTGACTGAAATTCCCAGAGAGAAAAGCCATATGAATATTACCTTGAAAACAAGTCATGTCCAAAAACTCCAAGTAGTAATAATTTTCACGCTCACATTTCCAGTTATTTGACCTATGTGTTTTGGAAAATATCTTGCAAGCCTTTGTTGAGCAATTGTTTCTTTAAGCATTTGCGTTTGCCTTGACGTCTTGGCTTATTCAGAGAGCCTGCTTTGTGAATGAGCTCATCAAAAGCTATGGTATCTGGAAGCCAGACTTCCATTAAATGTGCCTGAGGATACCACGTGGGCTGCGAAGAAGTATGGGGTTTTTTGAAGCTTTTTCCAAAACGGTTCTTAAAAAACCCACCTTGTTGAGCCAATGGTAATGGTTATGCTCTCAAAGTGAAAGAGGCATTCAGGATTATCTTAAAAGTCTCACTGACAATCTTTGATCTTCATGCCTTAAACACTGGCAAGAAGAGGATGAAACAAAACAAACGAACAAAAGAAAAAACCGCCACTGCCCACCAACACAGAGAAAATAAGTTTCTTTTTCTTCAGTATACAAATATGTGGCTGTTTTCTAAAGTATAAAATTCCTTTAAAGTTTTTGTATATGTACTAGACTGATATATAAAAACAAATGGTTATTGAAATTGTATCATGCCTATGTTCCATGCTGAATTCCCTCTCCCTCATCCCAAGCAATGGTTGTATTTATGCTGCACCGAAAGCTAAACTGGCCTTGTTCTGAAGAGGCGCAGTCAGCATGCTTGCTAATTCTTTCAGGGAAGGAAATCAAAATGCAAAGAAAAAGGATTAGAGCTGGTAAAAATTAACAATAAAATATTAAATGTTGACCAAGTTGTGATGTAATATGAATGAATTAGATGAAAAGAGGAAAAGAGCAATTTTTTCTTGCTTGCTTGGTTTTTTTTCTTCTCTTCTCTCTAAGAAGCCACATTTTGTGTCTGCTGATAGCTGAAACAGCTGTAGGATTATGAAAAATTTGAGAACAAGAGGAGATAATTTGATAATTTGAGTATTTGTAAATCTCTAGGTAATTAAACTACTTTCAATCTGGTGAAGAAAGAGCAATGAGTACTCAAACATTTCTCATTACATTTCAGAACTCTCTTCCGGTATCTTGTACAGATTCATTGCAATAATTAGATGAGAAAGAAGCAGCTGCTATTGCAGCCAGCTACTGTTGAGAAAAGAAACAAATATCTGGGGAAGATGAAATAATGGAGGGCACCTGGGAAGAGAGTTTGGGTTTAGGAAGATAAGGTGGTGGGTGATAAGGCAGTGATATTGCAAACTCACAGAGGAGGAAAAAAAAAAAGAAAATACGGGTTTAAGTTGGCAATGGATTATTATGTGAGAAGGATAAAATTAGGAGAGATTTGGGAAGGGAACAGCAGAGGTGGAGGTACTAGCTGAGGAGGGAAGATGGAGAGCAGCTTTTCGAGAGAGAGAACTTGGAAACTTAGACCAACAACAAATTCAAGATTAGTGGAAGCAGTGCAAGCACAGTTCTGATAAGATGGTGAAGCGGGGAAGGAGCAGCCTGTGCTCATCCTGTGTGCTGAGCTCTTCTGGCAAAACTGCTATGCTGGTTTGTGAAAGAAAGCATGGTACAGCATCGAGAGTTTGGGGATGGGGAGGTGTCAGCTCGTGGTGCCCTGATCCCCCAAGAATGTAGTCACAATTTTAGCTAACAACGTCTGTGAAGGACTCTGTGCAGCAGACAAACTCGGGTGGAAGTCAGGGTGGCATAGCCCCCAGGTAGCAAAGTGCAGGTGGAAAATCTCCAAGCAAACACATCTTCAGAGAGATCTTGTTTGCACTTCAACTGGTTTCTGGTGCTGCTCGAGGCTGTATCCTACTGAACTTGAATGGTGTAAGGCAAAAAAAAAAGTGGAAAATCTCCAATTCAGGGTGCTGAGAGAGCATTTACAGGAAGTGGCTAATGGGAGTGCAAGGTCTGGTGATTAAAAAGCTTGCTGCAGCCTCCTGTCTTTGATCTTACCATGGTGCTTGTCCCATCGATCATTCCAGTTTATTGCCCTATCTATGCACATTTGCTCTTTGTGGGACTGTTTACACAATCCATCCTCATCAGATTATCAGGTGATTTACTCCCTGTCTACACAAAACCAATGCACAACGGGGGATCCCATTGATGTGCAAGTGGGTTTTATACAATTCAGTTGACACTGAAGTAAATTGCACTGCCATAAACTCGCAGGTTTAAAGTGTGAGTGTGCACAAATGTGGATTAAGGGGTTGGCAGAATATCAATTACGCTGATGTTGATTGCTGTACAGAGCAAACCTTCAAAATAGAAAGAAACTTAGGTAAGAAATATTCCAAGTACTATTTTGCAGCATAGTGACCCAGATTAAAACCTACCCTGAAGCAAATCGTTCCATGGTTTAAAAACGTCTAAATCAAGAATCTTTCTGAATTGTTAAAAAAAATATGGGGGGGGCGGAGGGGGGAAGCTAAGAAAGTTGTTTAACATTTGGAGTACTGACTTCCCCCTCCAATTTATAAATAGGGCGAAAAATACCTAAAAATATATTCTTTTTCTAAAAAGTAATTATTTGGATGAAACAATACAGTAAAAACATGGTTCCTACTCTCTGTACCCATAAAATAACTTCAATACTACTAACATACATACTTTTAAATTTCCCAAGGGTTTAAACTACTATTCAATTTTAAGCATATTAGTTACTGAAAAGAATAAAGTCCTAAGAGAAGACTGAAAAGAAGAATTGCTGATAGAAGTAAAATAAGAAAATTAAAAAAAAAACCCAAAAAAACCACAGAATAACACATGTAGTTACAACAGGACATCTGCGGTGAATTTTGCCCCGATCTGGACATTAGGGAATGAATAGCAGCTCTGGAAGACAGTGATTGGTGATGGGGATGGCTGTGAAAGCACTAGTATCTCTTTTCTGTCTCTAGCGTTCTTGTGCTGCTCAGGAAGAAATTTTCTTTTCTGTATTTGTGGGAGGTGCTTCCATACTTTGCTTTTACATCTACCTGCTGGAAATTGAAAAGAATCTCCCTACCTGGTTTTCTATTTGTATGGATACTGCTGTTTAAACCTTAGGCTCTGATTCAAGTGTTTCAAAGCTACTTTGCTTCTTTTAATCCTGAGTCTTATCTTAAGAAGCAGCAATAATGATTAAAAGTTAAGTATGGTACACTGAAAGCAACAAGGTTGAAGTACGATTTCTCTGACACATCAGTTCAGGTTCCTTTATCAGACACCCCAGCAACCTGGTACTGATGTTGGATTAGATTAAGTTGATTGATTCTGCATTTGGGAATTAATGATAAAGATGTAAAAATCAGCTCCAATGGTAGTACTATGAAATATTTTATATCGTTGCCTCCCTTTGGGCAGTGTTACAACTTCTTATAAAAGCTGGGAGTGAGCTATAGGCATTTAGCAGTTGCATTCTGAACTGTGTGTGTTTAGCTAGATTTTGAATGAACACACAATGTTTTGCCCTGCTCAGGCTTTATTTTTTCCCAAGAAAAATACGGGAGGGCAAAAAAATTACATCTTATAAACTACCGGGTGTAGAAGCCCAGCTTTCACAGAGCAGTCTCCAGTAGGAGAAAATAAATTTTCTGACAATGGCATTGCACTTTGCTTCTGTAGACAGCAAATTGAAAGAACACTTAGAGTAAATATCAAGCCATACAATATGTCTCTTGGGATAGACATTAATTTGAATCCTGAATGATGTATCACTCTAATAAAGTCAAAGTCAGACAGAACTGAATAAAGGATGCCCTTCACCTGCTGCTTGGCCTGTCGCACATTTTGGAGATGAAGTAGTGGATTACATTCACACAGCTAATGAAGGGTCTTAACAAATGAGAGAATATGCTAAAGAGACAGGGCAGTAGGTCTTGCTTCAATAAGAAACCAACTGTTCCCAAAGTGCTTTTTCTTTCGTCCCTTCCCCCCCGTGATTAATCCGTATTTGAGACTGTTGACCCGAGTGATCATTCCCAAATGATCGTCTTCGCTTCCGCTCTGCTTGGTCGTTATTATTCTAAAGCTGAGGCTCTGTGCTTTCCTAAGACAGTTCCACTTGTTCTGCTTGTCTCAATAGGTGTTTTTAGAAGACATGTCTTTAATTAAGCTCAAGAGGAGTTAAACTAAAAATTCCAGGAAGGGTTTTAGCACAAAGAATGAAGAACTGCTGAAGTTTAAAAGTTGAAACATTTTGGCAGAAATAATAAAGTATGTTCATTACATTTGCTAGGAAGGGGAGACTGGAATTCAACAAGCTGAACAATGGAAAAGATTTAACACTTGGGTATAAGAACACTTTAGAAATAAATGTATAGGGTGGTGATTTTCCAAGTGGGACTGAAAGTTAAATTAAAATCAGATCAAGATGCATGAAAAGGTATTGCATACCATTTTAGACTGGTGTTCTGTGATACACTGACATTATTTTGGCAATATGAAAAGTAGCACTTTTATAAGTGAGTTCACGCTGCCCTGGTAATTTCAGCTACAGAACTACAACAACATAACTGGTGAAGAAAGATGAATGTGATTGATTGGATAGAGTGCATGGATTAATAAGTGTCAGAGCAGAGAAAAAAATATGCAATGAAGAGAAATGGGGCATGGGAGGAGAAGAAAAACAGGTGTTGTGGCTTACTAGAAGGTTTATGGAATTTGGCACAGAGCATTATCTCACATTTAGTGAAGCTGATGGCAAAGCTCCCATTAACTTTAATCATGCAGAATCCAGACATTTCCCAGGGTATCCAGAAAAAAAAAAAAGAGAGAGAGAGATTGCAGAGGGGCAAAATAGTAATGAAAATATTGGAGAACAGCAACACTGAACAATACAAACTTGTCAGGAGCCAGCCAACAGAAAACAGTGATTTATTAATAATAATCTTATTCTATCTTATTGACCAATGGAATGCAACTACAAACAAAGCTAGAACGGCTTTAAAGAACTCCTGTTCTGTCCTCTGCATCTACCTAAATAAATGTCCAAATGTTAACTCTTGTGAGCTACTGTGGCTCAGAACAGTACGCCCGTTATTTTTTGGATGACCGTGATGATTTAGAAGAACTCTGAGTTATGCTGTGTAGATGCTCCTAGCAATGATGAATGTAAGACAGTAGTCTCTTATTCCTCTCTAGGGAAGAATAGGTCATCAGACAAATGTACACTCTGATTTTGTCTCTTCAGGTTATTTATGTGTCCTTAAATTTAGTTACTTCTGTTTCCTCTAAAAATGGTCTTTTAATGTTGACTGAAGGACATCTAAACAGGACTGGTGGCGTTCGCTACATGATATCTATTTTGAATGCTACCATTTCAGTAGGAGAATAACTTCAGTTTTCATGCTCAAACCACAGTTCTCTCAGTCTTTTCAAAGCCACCAGAGAGCGTGTCTTAAGCTGTTCAATTTGCCACATATTGGTGAATACGTCTTCAAGATATTTGTAGCCTCTGAGCTGTGTCTGAGGGTACCTGGCTGTAAATAAGCTATGCACATTATGCAGAAGGGAGGAAATCTCAAAAACAGGTTAAAAAGAAGCCAACCTGATCTGTACTTAAATTATCAGACTTTTTTTTTTTTTTCAGTAGAAAAATCTGAATCACAGAAAAAGTGGAAATAGAAAGTGTTCTGATTAAGAGGTTATGAAACAAGTTGCTTGATGCTATCTTGAGATATGGGACTACTTAAAGGAAGACTTTATGAATAGTGGAGAAAGTGGTGTGGTCTTTGTTATTGTGTAGTACAGTCACATTCAGTGGGATATACCATTTTCTTTATTTGGTTGCATGATTCTGAATTCAGTGATCCATAACCAGAAAAGGTCTTGGATTAGTTTACTTCTACAATTCAATTGTTCATAGCCACAGCACTATGAACGGTTTATAATTATATTTGAGAAGTGCTTACACATAGGAAACAAGAATTTTTTACTGAATGGATTTTTAATTCTGAGCAGCAGTTCCCAGAGTTATTTTCATGGACTGCACCTAATAGTTTGGACTTAGAATAAGGGCCTTATAATAAAAATAATCTGTGCCATAGTAATTTTTTGTTCCAAGGCAGTTACAGGATGTTTGTATGCAAGGGAGAATCCAACACCATTACTGAATGAATCATTGAGAGGGATTAATGCAGCTGAATTTTCTAACTATTATTGCAGGCAACAATTTTCTGTCTCTGGCACCTGGCTTTGCTCTTCATCAGAGCAGCTGGTGGATGCCAGGCCTACTAGATAAATCCTGTTTCAGAATATATGTGGGAAGAACTTTCCTATGCAGCTCAGTTGCTGTCGCAGCCAAACACTGGTATCTGGGATGGTATCAGCAGCCCTGGTCTCCCTCTTCTTTATGAGAGAGATGGCAACTGGGCTTTCTTGGCTGTTCTTGGTTTGCAGGTCATGCATCAGGCAGAATATCTGTTATCTCTGTTAGCAGCTGGCATCTCCTTTCTGTCTGGTAGAGTGGGCTCTCACCACCCCCACTGCCAGATGTGCTATGTTATCTCTGAGGCTGATCATAGTGCAGATCCTTGTTTCTGGCAGCTCTGGGAGGGACTTGGTGGCTGCAGCACCTGTGGTAAGCAGCAGGTTCTGCTGAGGTCCACCACAACTGAAAGGTTCATGTATAAACACCATAAAAAGAATTTGAAGGTTGCAGTTTTGGCAACCTTGGCTTTTCAGTAGCATTTAAGTATTATTATTCAGAGATTATGTAGTGTTAACTATGATTTAATTTTTTCTATCTTAGAACTTGCAGTGTACTGAAATTACTTGAGCCACCTTGAGGAGCAAGGAAACTGCATTATTAATCATTAGAAAAGTGCATGTATTATGCATTAATATGTGTTCAGGATCAATGATTATATATGCTTGTCTAATTCTGATAATTACTATCCAGTTATTTCTCTGCATTTGAAAAACTGTTACCTTTTGGCTTAGGTATTGAAACTCAAAATTCTCCAGTTATCATCACATTTATAATGTGTTAATTACATATACTTCTGTCTTGTTCTGTCCCTGGCTTTTACATGCCCATCCACATAAATTCTTTCTGTTGTTAAAGTGCCTCGTATTAGGTATAGATTTTTTAGGCTGTTTTCATATAGGGAGATCATGTATTTATGTAACCAAAGTGCAACGAAAAGCAAAGGGCAGAGATAGTGCCCACATGAAGCTTGTTGAAGCTGTATTTGCAAAGAAGATGAAGATTCCTTGGAATGGGAGGATCTGCTGGTAGCCCAGCAGAACACTGAGTTTGTGAGAAAGTGGGCACTGGAGTAGAGTAATACCTTGAAGGACAAATCTGTTAACAGAGATGATTATTTTTACACTATTGAAAACCTTATTTGGTGTTTACTTATTCTGTTAATTTCTCAGAACGTTTCTCATTTTCCAATTCAATATGAACTACAAAGGTCTATAATTTAGATAGATACACCCATCTTTAAATCTCCTTAAATGCTACTTTTCTGTCTGTTACATTTATTAAGCACTTGACCTCGTTAATGCTGGCAGAGACTTCAGCTAGCTAAGTGTATGCCAGTACTGGCAAGAGACTGATTATGAACTTCGGTGGGATTTGAATGAGACCTAAATCACAGATCATAAAGGCACATATGTATTGCCAGTGTCTGGGATTGTGTGTCTGGGCGCTTGATTACAAAGCTGACTTTCCCCAGCATATTCTATGCTCTAGCACTGGAAAGCTCAGCATGATGAATAAGACAGTTGCAAAATTCTGCAATTCTGCAAAATCCAATCATGTATGGATTATGAGTTTAACTCCATGTTTCATTTTTACTGTGTCCAATTTAAATCTGTAGGGCTGTAGAACTTAACTTATGAAAGTTCCTATGATGAAATATCATTAATCTACATCACCCAGAATAGGTATGTGAATATAGGTTTTAATGTAGTGTTGGGAGGAGAAGTCTTTTGAATGTAGTAGAGCAGTGACTTTCATGGGATTTTGAGTAACACTTTGAAGTATTTCTGAATAACTTCTTGACCAATCTCACAAGAAAGCTTCAGAAAGTTTGTCTCATTTGAAACTTCTAGAATGTCTCTTGGATATTGCTGTCTACATGTACGGAACCAAATAAAGAGAGTTTTCTCTCTCTCTTTAGTGAATAAAAAGGTTAAACATTGACATGCCACTCATTTAAAAATAGCTTGATTAAGGTGCTTCTGACATCAAGTGTGTAAGTAATTTGGGACAATCTTCCCTTGCTCAGGAACACATTTGAAAATGTGGTGATGGCAGGTGTAACACTCTGCTGTTTAGAAAGTGCTGCTCAAACACTTTGTCTTGTCTCTGCTTCTCCATTTCGAAGTAAATGTGCTGTTTCTTCTCTGCCTGCCTCAGACCTTATTTTGCTGATCAGAGTTGAAAAACAGCATCCAGTATCCTAAAATGGCACTAAAGGGTGATACCTGTTGTTCTGATGTGGCAGTAATTGGACCTTGTATTCAAGATTTATGGCAGGGCAAACTTGCTCATTGACCTTGGTTTCAGGGCACTATTTAAATCTTTAGTATGAATGTCTATAGTCCAAAAACATTTTTGCTTTATATTACCTACAATGCCTCAATCCATCCTGCTGTAAGGATAAACATGTAACATCTACCTGCAAGGCATTATTTAATGATATTGCAGATAGTTCTGTATGGAAATAGCACTGTTCATATGAAAATGTTAAATGAGTCCCTGTGTGTTATAACTGTGCTCAACTCTGAGCTATTTTCCTTCTGCTGTACAACTAATCTACTGGCATATGATAGGTTTACGAACATGCCTCTTGTTAGAATTATGATTCCTAAAGTCTTCAGTTTAGAGGAAGAATCTTTTATGCTAGGAGAAGCCAGTATAGCAGAAAATGCAGTCTTCAAGGGAGTGAAATACACAAGTCACACAAAAGCAGAAGGGAGAAAGTAGTATTATTCTAATCTCAGTATTAAGTACATGAAGAAACAATCCACTGAAACTGAATGACTTGCCTCAATGTAATCCAAATTTTTTGTAGTAAAGCCAAGAAGATGATTTTGATTTCCCTAATGCTTAACCCCACCCTTCCTTCACAATATTCGTTATTTTAAAACAATCCCTAAATCCTGTTCATATCAAGTGAGAATAAAAGAAATCTTTGCCTCTTGACAGGGACATGCTATTAATTTGCAAAGATTGCCCAAAGGTTTGACAGTATAAATCCTGCAATACCTGATACCTTATTGATGTGTTCTTTGTCCCCAGGGTCTTTGATACAGGGATTAAGGTTTTTTTTTTTTTACATTCTTCTTTTACCTACATGTCAAATGCTATCTATATGTTAAAATGTTCAATCTGCTTACTCATTATTGGCAAGAGAAACAAATTTTGAAACTTCTTCTGGCATGTCTCCATCCCTAAATCTGCTGCACATAGCTGTTCTAACGTTTCCTTTTTTTATCCAGAGGAGGCACAGTCACTCTTTGTCCTCTGCAGAGCAGATCAGTGCACAGGGAAATCTCATCTCATCCCCAGCACAACTTGACTCCTGTGGTGTTTCAGTACTTTATTCTGGCCATCTGTGTCTTACTGCTTCAGCAAGTTTCCTCTTAGTATTGTCATTGAGCATTTTCTGCACGCAGACTTTGCACTTGGAAATGAGCAATGTTGTGTTAATCTAATTCTAGTGAATCAGCTAGACTGTGTAAATTTGCAGGGACATGTTGTTTGGACCAGAATACATATTTCCTTTCTCCCTCTGCCCCATATTTCCTATTTTCCTTTCTTTGTTTTCTTCTTGCTACTAGTCTTCTAGTCACTTCAGGTATCTGTCCTATTGCCCATTACTAGTTACTTTACTCAGAAAAGAAACCCTGACTTCCTCAGGAATATAGTGCTTCTTCCTAATGGAAAATTATTCATCAGACCTTCTTGATTCTAAGACATGATGCAAAGATGTTTAGGCAAGAGGAAGGGTTCACATAGCCGTTCAATTTTCAGTGTTGATCTTGGATTCCTTTCACCTGCTGAATATTAAATACATAATATCCAGTGGTGTAAAAAAATGAAATAATATAATAATGTGCTTTTGAAGAAGGTAAGGAAGCTTCTTTTCTACTACCATTCTGCAAAGGTGTGCTGATTTTCTCATGAGAGACCTTTAAAATAAAACACAAAAGCAATACAAACCAAAATAAAAGCCAGCTTTAAAAAAAAAAAAAGAAAGAATGAAAAGCAAGGTTTAATCTTTCTAAATAATAGTAACAATCAGATGTCTGTTAGTGATGGGATGCCTGTTTCTTTAGCTATTCTTCACAGCAAACAGATGCTTCCTACCATAAAACATTAAACATCTAAATAGAAGATGAAAAATGAGCAGATACGGCAGTCGGGAAACACAAAGAAACTTCTTGAGCTGCAGTAAAAGTGGGGAAAGATGGAAGTGGGTAGTTAAGTAAAGAAAACTGACAGCTTCTGCATAGACCAAAGTATCACCTGGATCAGGTTGAGAAGTGCAACTGAGAACAGAGGGCTTTTGGGCATAGTACCTCTATGTTTGCAGTGCTACAGGGTCCTGGAAATTGCTCCAAGTGCAAAATACTTCTACTTCTGGAAAGCCAATGTTCCATCTTCTTCATATTACACAACACATTTTCCTCTGTTTATTGGCTTTGAGTTCAACAGAGGGGGCCTTAACAATTCAGGAAACCTAAATCCATCTCTTTTTGAGCTTGTGAAGCCTGCTCCAAGGAAAAACACTGTAGTGAATGTGTTCATACATTTTTTTCCCCTTAGCTCTGGAGCACACTATTTTGCAGGATGATGGCAGAAATGCAGAACAAGTGTGAGAGGGCCCCCTGCCACTGCTGCAAGGACAAGTGGAGTCATCCCAGTGATGATGAAGACAGTAGCTGTCACACAACCCTGCTGTCACATGGGTGTTCCCAGCAGCTGGCTGGGCTGGCAGCTGTAGTTTTGTCTTTTTATCGCTAGTACAGTTACAGAAGCTTGTTTTCTAGTTACTTAAGGAAAAATTTTTGTTCTTATCCGTTGCCTATTCTTGTGTTACTGACAGCTTTGCACTGCTCAGTTGCATGGGTAGGTTGATCAGCTGCACACTTTTCAGTGGTTCACTTTTTGTGGACATGAGTTAATTTAAGTTAAATGTTCGCTGGGATTTTTTCACTGAATGTGGTGCAGAGATACTGCTTATTTATTGTTACCCTTTTGTAGTGACAGAGCCCCTGTGGTAGGGAGCAAACAATTCTTAGCCTTATTTAAAATCTCCATCGTGTAATAGGCTACACAGCCCTACTGAGTAGAAACAACTCGCTTAACAAAAATAAAGGTAAAGAAATGGCATCATGAGAAGGCTGATAATGACCTGCATGAGATTTGCACAGCAGTGATTTAATCTGAACAAGACTGTCCCTATTAAAAAAAAATCCTCTCAGATGAGTGGAAGAATCCTCCCTGATCCTGCTACATGCTGGATGAGGACATTTGTAGATGAAATTTCTTTATAAAGTTGTACCTTGAGCATTCTTTGAATCTCCCAGAATAGGAATTGAATTTAATTATTTTTTTATTATCTTTCATGTAGTATGAATTTGCACATTTTTTATTTTTTTTTTACTCTGAGGATGAATGTAAGTGTCAGAAAACTAAATTTGCTGTAATGGGTGCTCCACAGCAGCTGAAAGTCCTTGGGTGAAGGACTCCAACTGCTGGCTTGTGTTGTGGTCTGGCACCTGTGAGCCAAGTGTGGTGAGAGCCTTGGATAATGAGAGAGGTTGATGAATGTATGATAGTTTGACATCTTTTTTTTTCCATAACAGCACAGAAGTTCTGAAAATATACAAATGCATTCTAAATGTTTGCCTCAGGTTGTCACATTTATTATTCTTTTAGGTTATTGCAGATGGTAAATTCTTTTTAATCTTACTTTTTAATGTTCTGTACGTTTGTTTGTAAATTCCTTTACTTTAGGAACATCTGTATTTTGTTTTCCCTAGTGTTATTAAAGTTGCATCCGATTTGCTTTCAGAATATCATTCTGCGCAGCAGTGCCACCAGATTAAAGAGATTATTATGATTATGAACTACCCATACATTTAGTTCTCAGTTCTGTGCCAGTCTGTGAGCTGGCTGAGTGGATCTAATTTGCAGCACGGCTGTTTCCTACAATATGCAGATGATTAAGGCCCATAATTAACTAATGATTTATACAGCAATTTGACAAAATCTTTTTGCTCTCATTGTCTACTCCTGACAGAAACCTTTCTGTAGCTTCACAGAAATTTCCGCTCCTGTCTCCTCTAAACCTCAGCTATAAAGCATCCTTTAATTTATAAAGGAACTTAGCATTCCTCTTTATAGTGGTGGAGATGGCTGTGCAAACTTCACAGCTTAGCATGGAGCATGAGGGGAAATACAAACTTTAAAGGCCACTAGGTCAAAGAAGAGCTTTTTGCAGCTATCCTCCAAAGTGCAGCCAGCAGCAGTGGCAGCCGGCCATCCTCTGCAAAGGGTAAAGCTATAAACATGGCTTTTGAGGGCAGAACAGCCCATCATTTCTGAAGTAACTGTACATGTAACATCTCCTTTAAGTGACAACCTGAAACAATAATAGTGTTTAGGAACAATGCCCTGTTAAGGGTAAGTGGTGCTGGAACAAGGGGACCGTAGCCGCCCTTGACTTTCTGACAGCCTGGGAGCCAGTGAGGAAGTGCAGATGGAGCCAGTCTGCATCGGCCTCTTCACACTCACTTCTTTTTCATTTCAAGCAGAAGGAAAATACTGAACAGTGCCAAAGTCCAAATGAGTCACTCTGCATACAATAGGAAAAATCATAGAGCGCTGAAGACCACCTTAGATGCGAGTTCAAAAGAAAAATATGTATACACATCTTGCATGTATTGCTGATCTTCTTCCTTTAAATCCCCACTATGAATTTTCCAGGAAAACATGTGACAAACAACAAAGAGAAAGTTCTCTGATTTATGTTCTATTCTAGAATGGAAGAAGAGAATGTTGGAAAATAATCAGGGTGATGTTTAAAAAATGGGGGCACATCTCAGAAAAGTGAATTTAGAGCCCTATCAGTCTCCTATTTAAATCAGTGGCAAACGTCCAAGTGGCTTCAGAGAAAGATTCAGCATTGAGAAAAACAGATTATGAACATATTTTTTAGCTTATTCTGTCCACCTCCCCTTTTAAATGACTGAAAACATAAACCACATTTAATGCAAATGGTTCTCACAGGTAATATGAAAAGCATCCAGTGGTGTTGCAACTATTTTGACAATACTAGAAACTACAATACCACCCCACCCCTCCAAAAAAAATTATATTAACTATGAGGGACAAGTTTCAACCATTAGAAGTAAACAAGAAAACTTGTATCTTCAGTTAGAGGAAAGGCTTGGAAGAAAAACTGATTGTGGCAAAACAGTAATAAAGGGCAAGAAAACTGACCTTAAAAACTAAGACTATCTCTGAGAATGGAAAAGACCTGAAGATCAGATTTCTTGGGGCAAATAAAATCTTTTAAATCAAAGGAGTTGTGCTGATTGATTTCAGTGGCTTTGAATCCAGGCTTTTAATTGGATTGAAATTATTATGCCAGAACACCTATAGCAGTAAATGTCTAAAACTAGGTTTTTGCAAGCTGGTGGCCTACTATGTGTGAGGAAGTCTTGGGGGAGTCAACAAATCAGGAGGCAGTTGTATTTATCCTGCATGTTGAATTATATTTTACATTTTGGTCTTCAGACTGTTTTGTCACACCTTTGTACTCCCTCAGCATTGACTGAAAAGATATTCATCGTTCATAACAGTTGGGCAAAAATTGAATTCCATCTGTTTCTTGCATAGTAAGTAATGGGAATGAAGGTGTTAACAAAGAACTCCCCCTTGCTAAACACCACATCAATGCTATTTGTGGTTTTATGTCTGAAATTCTAGCTTAATGTACTTGGGCAAAGAAAAACTGCTTTCCTATGCAGAAGTCCATATGATCAGACAGCAGTGACAGCTGATCATCCAATCTGGCTAAAAAACGTACAGCCATTTCTGCTGTGTAACAGCTTTTGGATTTTTTACTGGTACATCAAGGCAATTTTAGTAGGATAAGAGTTTTATATGGAAAGTTGTATGAATGAGTGTTTCAGGTCTCTCTAATGAGCATTTTAACTGTGACACAGTCATCCAGAAATCTCTATTGGTTTATTAAAATGGTTCTCATTCTTTCATAGATTAGAGTCTTTCAGGTTTTTCTATCCAACTTTTTTTATTATTTTGTTTTACATTGTGCTTACTGCTGATCTGCAAGACAAGTAAAAAATAATGTTTCCTGTAAAGACCTAAATGTTAGCATTTGGATGTTGAAGCCCATCTGTCATTAGAAACTCTATCTAATACAATAGTCAGTTCTATTACTTGGATATAGATAGAAGGGTAATGCAGAAAACAACCCCAAAGAAACTGTAGTCATGGGCACTGAATACCCAGAGCTCTAGTGACCCCTGGGGCAGTGGAAGAAATAGATCTGGCGTGTATCAGAGTAAAGACAAAGGAAATTGATAGTGAATATTGTACTAAAATATTTTTGTATGTCTGATACAACTGAGGAGAATGTGAGCTGAATCTTAAGTGGTATTGCATTTCAGCCACCTTACATCTGCTCACTCTCAAGTTATTGAAGCTCATTCTCTAAGTTAGAAATTGGCACCAATTCACTGACAGTTTGTTCTGAGTGATCCTAGAAATGGATGTACAGGCCATAGGTGTCAGAAAGCAAGCACTGGCTGCCCCTTTTGACACGGAACCCACCAGTGCAGTTCTTGTATCCCAGTGATTCCCTAATCGTTGCCAGAGATACACAGCTATCTCTAGGAGCATATAATTCTGCTGCTAGAGGAGATGTTTGTCATTACCATAGATAAAACAGAAACTTGAACTGAGTATAGTTGTTCCTGACTAAAGGAACTAAAAGGTGGAGTCCAAGAGCTCTGCACTATGCTGTTTTATTGTTTTCCTCAGAAAATAATGGATTGGAAACTATCACGTATTAATCGTCTTCATTATATTTCCTTTCCATGTCCCTCTTACATGTCCCTTCTGTCTAGTTTATGACTTCACATGCAATTATAATCTAGAAGTGCAGGTCACCGTGTTCAAAGCGTTACACCCGTTTCTGGCAACATCCTCATAAATAGCCTGCAGCATATGCTTCCTGTATCATCCCCCTCTCTCAGGGACAGAGGCTGTTATTGCTGATAACAAATCAGCTCCTTGGTGATTCATGGGATGTAAAAGCCAATACATTCTCAAACATTTCTATCCCCCCCCTAGTCTTACCACTTGATGCTGTGTCCTTAGTCAGGACTTCCTAGAATGTTGTGGTCACCACCTCCTGATGCTCTTTGGCATGAGCAAAGTCTTCAATGCCCTTGGGTAAAATGACTTTACTTTTTGGAACAGAATTTTATTTTCTACATCAGTAGTTTTCACTGATTCCATGGAAACTACTTGCAGGACCTTGTCTATTTTTCACTTCCATTTATGGGCAATTTGCCATTCAGCATCGGAATTATTTTTGCATTCAAATGTTGTTTCTCTCTGACTTGTATTAAAAAAAAATCTTTAACAAACTGACTTCTGAAAGTCAGAGAGGTGATAAAAAAGAGACTCTTCTCAAGATTTAACTCCTCTGCTACAGTCTCCTTGGATAAGTTGCTCTGGAGATCAAGAGTAGTGAAGGAAAATTCTGTATTTAGAATATTTGAAGCTCATGGAATATGAAGGGCTCATTGGCTGAGCTAGCAAATGCTTTTTCAGAGAGATTTCATCTATGTCAGTTCTGCACAGTGTGTTTTGTAGATCCTTCACAGCAGGAACTGGGTATTACAACAAAAAATTATTTTAACTTTTGGCAGAATCTCCCACATTCAGGGCAAGCAACCCTTTAAAGCCACCTTTGTTACTACTAGAACTTAATAATGCAAAGCAAACCACATTTCAGCCTAAAGCATATTGCAGGTCTATTTTTCACCTATAAAGCTGTATTGTTTAAAACTGTGCCCTACTTGCAAAAAAAACCAAACCAAAACAAAACAAAAAAAAGAAATACAAAAAGACCCCAACAACCAACTGTGAGTTTGAGCTTGAAAAGACAAAAAAGAAAAAAAAATCCTAACAAAAGTATGATCAGAAAATTATTTTAATACTGAGCTTGAAAACATCCTGTAAGTGCCTCCCCCTTCAGAGTCAACCTAGATATCCAGTTTGAGAATCTAATCTATCATTATGGTTTTCAAGTAGAACTGGTACCATATCCCTGCATTTCTCAATTTAACTGAATGATCAGCCTTATCTTCTGAAATCTGAGGATCCATTTCACAGCATGTTGCCAGAATGGTTTCTATTTACAACTCAGTATAAATACATACATACGCACATATATATATTTTAAAGCAAAGTAAACTGGAAAGTAAAACTTCAGTGAAGGCAGTATTTGAGGTGTCTGTGACTAGCTGTTCTGGAATTGTTTTTAGTCCACATTTTTTGTAGCTGATTTGTCTGGTTTTTTCTCCCATTCTCACAAGTAAGTCTGTGTAGTTGTCTGCCTACTCTGGATTTGTAAAAGCATGTATTGCAAACTCCAAATGAAATGAGTGGAATTTGAAGTTGTGGAGCTTTTAAACCAAAAATGTCAGGTCATCAGTAAATTTGTTGTATCTACGCCTGAGAGGCAAAGTCAGTCTTTGCTGTATCTTTCCGTATCTTTTGGATTTGATTTTATTTAAAGATGTCTATATAATTAATTAAAAAAAAAAATTAAAACCAAAACAGCCCAGGAAACTCAGGACTGAAGTAATGCAGGTTGTTGATAATTACCATCACATTCTCAGTGTTTTGCTGATTAATTAAAAGACCTCAGTGTGTCCAACGACACAATAAATTTAGCCTGTCTAGGAATGACTTTCTGAGCAGGATATGCGAATGTCAGGGTTATTTTCTACCTTTCTCTAATAGCGATCCTACGTGCTGTGTTATTTTTAGAATGTCGGCTGTTGATAAAAAGCTCAGTAAGGATGCCCTTTAAAGAAGCCAGGATGATTCTTTTCCTCTCACACAACGGACTCTGCCTTCCCTTCTAAATCCCAACTCAAAGCAGGCACTTCTGCCCCTTGATGCTAAAGGGTGCTACTTCACAAAGAGAAGTCGCTATCTGACTCGATACTGTCACTTTTGGTTTCCTAGGGATTATAGGAAACATCACGTATATTTCTTTGTAGTATATTTTCCCATTGTCTTCTTTGTCCTACGGGTTTTTTGTTCCTTTCTGACAGGAAAGCTGGTTTCCCCACACTGGTGGTTCTGGGGCAGGGAATAAAAAAGCCTGGAGCGCTCTCCCTTCATTTAATTTAAAAGTAAGCTTTAAAGAAGCAAAAATAACCAGCAGGCTTTCTGCAGTGCTTTAGTGAGACTAATCACTTATTTATTTAATGTCCATTTAAATACCTACTCCCATAACCTGCAGTGGGAGGGATTTGAAGCCCTACCTCAACGTCTATTGAGGTATCTAGTGGGACAATGCAACCTTTTTCTTCCCACTGTCCAGAGACAAAGAAGAGTGGAGATGTCTGGCTGTTGAGAAGGGCTCTTAGTCCATGGGCTGTGAGACCAGCAGGGTGTAGCTGGCAGGAGGCACTGGCACAGCCCAAGCTTACGTTGTAAGTTTTGGTAGGAGAGATCTGGTCGTGTGGCTGCTGAGGTGAAACAGGCTCTGTGGAGCAGCCCTGCAGCTTCATAGTAATTACAGAGGGTAAAGAGGGTAAGACAGGAAGATTACTTGGCAAATTTCATTCAGTCTGATCCTGGAAGAATCTAATTGTGAAAGTTCAAGCTTTCCACGAGATGTCTGAGCATTCAGCACCTCAACGTGTCAGGACCAGAAATGGGAAGAAAAGGGAAATGATTGCTCCTCATGACTGCCAAATCTCTGTATTTGTACAAAACTGGCACTTCATAAATAGCAAGCTATGTCCTTGTAGCAGTTAATAAACTATAAACATTCATTTCAATGTTTTCTAATCTAAATGTCATGATTAGTTGTTGGTTTGTGGTTTTTGGTGTGGGTTTTTTTTTAATATTTATTTTTATTTTTCTTTTAAAAAGTGTAGCAGACATTCTTTAAAATCTTAATGGAAGTAGAGAACTGTTTCTGCTTATGTCCCTTGAGAAATTGGCCCATCAATTTTCAGCTGCTATAAAAGGGGATAGAAGAGAGTTCCCAAGGACTAGACTTGAGCAGATTGTGGAGGTCCATCTCATCCTACTTAATGCAGTTCAGATGTAGGAGTTTCCACCTACTCTAAAAGATGATTAGCTTCTAGTGATTTTCCATCACTAGCGTAATTTTTAATGCTGTGCAATGTCTGTCTGCAGTCAAATGGTTCTGGTGAAGGCACTGTCACAGATCGTATATACCAGAGTATGTGTGCACCAGAAATTTGTTTCTATCTTCCTATCTTGACCTCCCTCCTCCAGAATTAAATTTTCAGACACACCCAAGTTTACACTGATCCTCAAAAACCCCAGGAAATTATACGAAGAGGAATACAGAAAAGTTGTTCTATTTTTGTCTGACCCTTTGTCACAGACTGTGGGGGTAATAGGCTTGTGGTGCGTGTCATTCCAGTAAGAAGATTTGTAATCACAGGCTATGTGTCTCGCTAGTTAATTTGGAGTACAGGAACAAAGTTTCATCAAAAGTTTGTAGCAGCAAAATGTTTTGTCTCCTTTAGGCACCCAGCTTAGGAGAATCTGGAATTGGAGAGAGTATAAAGTACATCTGACAGCCCTCAAAGCATTTGTTTGCCTCACTATGCTTACGCTGTAAAGTCACCACAGTTTTTATTACCTTAAATTGATTGTAAAATTTTGCCATCACAGAGTTTTGGGATTTCTTCACAATGTTTCCAATATGCTAGTTCATATGATTTTAATACAATTTAATCTCCAACTTCTCTGGATCTAATGATGTGCCTGTATCATATTTTTTTGTTTGGATCAAGAATATCCTCTCACAGGGAATCTTCTGGTAATCCTCCCACTGCATTTTGGTTTGTATTTGGGAGTAGATGAGTTAGACTGTGTTGATTGGCTGCTATAAGCATCCCAAACCCACATAGCTCCATGGCAGGTCCTCTGTCCGGCATATAGATCTCCTGTGCGTAGGCTGAATCCGGCATTCACAAAACCGGGCACATATCCTGTGCAGTTTTCTGTTCTCTGTCATGGCTGGGGGTTCGGTCTGGCCGGCTGGTGCACAGCTCCTAATTCACTTAAAGCACCTTCCTCTGTGCAAGGATGGAGGAATGAGGTGTCAAGCTCTGAGCGAGCCAGTGCCGTGCAGCACACAGCGTGCTCTCCCAGACGGCGCTGGCTCTGTGTTCAGCGGCACGGTGACTGCTGCCATGGAAACTGCTGCCATGATGACCACTGTCCCAACTCCCCTGTTTTAGCAGCAAGCTATTCCACTTTCAGAACGTCCCATCACAAATCTGTCTTGATGAGCAGGACAGTGCGAGAAAGTTGCTAAATGAAGTTCTGTTGGTAAATGTGAACGGGTTTTTTTCAGTGTACATTAAATTAATTTCACTGTTTCTATCTTTTTTAATCTCCATTACATTCAGTTTTGCAAGTAGTCTCCCAAGTATTGTGTCAACATCCATCTGAGAAGCTGCTGGCAATACCCCTGAAGAATTCTCCCCCAGCTCCTCTGTGAGTTCTCAGTATTGAATCTGAGCGTTGAAGGTGGTACAGATGGAAAATAGAGAAGGGGGAATGTGAATATGTAAGAATTGATAAAATGAGCATTGCCAAAGTCCTCTGCAGAATGCCAAAGTGGAGAAGCTTGGTAGAAATGAGGACTGAGAGGTTACTTTTAGTTTTTCTCCTTTGTGATACTCCTGTCGATATCACTCTGAGATATCTTGGGGAAATCACTGTGTAATTCAGGATCAGGGGAACTGACTGGGTGACCAGGCACTTCACTGGCTTGCTGGGTGACCTTTATTGTTTTACTTCCATGTCATAGTATTCTTCCCTCCCTAGAGTTTGTTTAAAAGTAAAATTTTTGTAAAGGATTCCTGAACTGTAGGATTTTTCTTCACACAAAAAAGCAATGTAACAGCACCATGACATGACACTTATTACTTGGCTTTGTGCATTTTTTATTTTTCTGCAAATAGCTTTTTGGCTCAACCAAAAGGAGTGCTGGATGAAAAAATTCAGTGTCAGCAACTTCATATCCTCTCTATTGCTTTATTTACTTCTTTCTTGAAAAATCTCACTTGTGTTCTTAATTTTACTGGGCACTTGCTGATCAGTTTTCTCATCACAGCAAGACAAATTGTTCTCTGCAGACATTATTTTCACATTCGTTGGTGGCAGGGGAGGAATCATGTCGGTTTATCAGATTGGCAAATGTGATCTGGGAGAACTTCAGTTTAACTTCATAACCTCTATTTTCCAATTACTGTTTTATGTTTTCTTAACTGGTCTTTTAAAGGGCTGGATTCTGTCTTGTCTTGTTTATTTATAGAATAAGTAAAACCAAGAGAAAGAGAATCTGGCCTAAGACTCTGCTCTGCTTGGTGCTGCTGTTTCAAGGAGTGAGGATGGTACAGTACTATCAGAGTACCCCACAGAGAGGGTGCTGTGTCCCATTGCCTCTGGGATACACAGACACTGCAGAAGTCATCAGATGATCTTCAAAGTATCAACAGCAAGGTCATTAAAGACTTGCCAAGTGCAATGACAGTGGGACTGTACAAAACAAAACACTACTTCAGGACTAATGGAAATTTCCACGAAACAAGCGGGATGTGAAAAAAAGCCCCACACCCACCCAACCCTTAAAAATATTGCAGGTGATAAAATAAATGGATTAGTAATGTTTTGTGGATCTATAGGGAAGCTTTCCACAAAAAGAGTATAAGATGATGTCACCATATGTGATGCCTGAAATATAGAAAACAGTTGGGGTTTTTTATGCATAATTATATTTACATATGTATGTCAAGTTTCTACTGCATGTCATATTTTAAGTGTAAATTGGACTGCCTCCTTCATTTCAGATAAGAATTCCCTTTATTTAAAATATTGCTGCAGCAAAGAAAAAAGTAAGAACAAACATAGGGCTTGGTTCTCCAGTACAAAAAGTTTTGTAAACCAGTAGTTGTCCTTTGTTTAAAGAGAAACGAAGCAGAATATTTCTGTCAGCTCTGCTGGTGTAAGGGATTCAGAAGCAATGTGTGGCCAAGGAACATAAGGAAGAGTGACCTTGGCATCTTTAAATATTTCTTTGTTTTTCTTCTCTGTTTTGGTGAAGCTGTGCTAATTTGGGAAATTTGTCTTATTGTGATCCAAATGATAAATAATGTACTAGCCAAAGCTGCAAAACAGAAATGAAATACTTTTGAAGTTGTTCAAATTATTTTTAATACATTTTGGAACATTTTCCTTAGTAGTTTTACCCTAAAGAATAAATCTTGAATATGATTAAGTTGAAGAGCCACTTTAAATCCAGATTCAACAACAGTTTGTTTGTTCTATTTACTCTCATCTGTCTTTGTCTTTGGTTGGATTTTTTGTTGTTGTTTGTTTCTCATTTGTTAGGGTGTTTTTTCGCTTCTTTTTATGTTGGTTTTTTTTCTGTTTTCTTCATCTATCTTACAAATTTATTCCTCTTTCCCAATGTTATTTTTCTTAATTTCATTTTATCTGAAAACTCCTGAAACATAACTATTATTATTGTTTTACCTTTTAAACTCTCTTTTAAAATACTTAACTGATGTGTAGCTGTGTAGAATATATAGAATTATGCCCATATATCTAATTCTAATTTAAGTGAAAAATTAAATAATTTATTTTTGACACAATCTCACAGAACAGGAAGAGTTAATTGACATACTGGAGAGATTCAAGCAGAGGATTTGCTAATACTTGCAATTTGCCTACCAGAAAAACTGAAGACTCTTTTGTTATCAGGGACATTGGATATTGCTCCAGAAGGATCTCTCCTCTCTCATGACCAGTGACAGGACTCCAGGAAATGGCATGATGCTGAGTCAGGGGAGGTTTAGGCTGGATATCAGGAGAAGCTTTTCATGCAGAGGATGGTTGGGCACTGGAATATGCTCCCCAGGGAAGTGATCAGAGCACTAAGCCTTGTCTGAGTTTCAGGAAGTGTTTGTTGGACAATGTTCTCAGGCACATGGTTTGACTCTTGGGGATGGTGCTGTGCAGGGCTGGGAGATGGACTTCATGATCCGGATGCGTCCCTTCGCACTCAGCATATTCTATGAAAATGATAAAGCTAGTGTCTACCTTTAAATGGGCTGGAAAAGAGTTATTATTGATGAGTCAGCTTTGCTTCAATGCATGGAAAACTACTGGAACTGAAAATTAAGCTAAGTATTTGTAAGTACTTTGAAGAAGGAGAGTAAGAAAAGGAGGTAAGTTATAGTCAATACAGACCTGTCAAAAATACATTAAACCTAATTAAATTCCAACCAGGACTGGCTAATGTCCCTTTTCAGTAGGGAAAAGGTATTAAACATTGTTACGTTAGAGCTGTGGATATTTTCATAAGCAAAGGAGATACAGTCTAGACACAAGATGAATCATTAGGAGGTGAATTCAGACGCAAAGACTGTACTCAGCAGTTTTGTGCAGTCCACTATCAACTCTTTAATTAGCTATCTGGACAGTAGGTTAGAGAGTGTTCTTATTGTCTTTGTAAGCGGCATTCTCCTGGGAGACTCAGCACGCACTTTGAGGCAGGGGTTGGACTTTGAGGTAAGCCCTGGCGTGGGGAGGGTCACGGCATTGTGCCTCGGGCACAGGACAGAGCCACTGCCTTTTGCAAGGGGTCAGTTTGCCCGGCAGTGACCGCACCCGAGCCTGGTTCCCACCGATGTCACACTGAGATCTGTCAGTGCGGAGCGCTGGAGATGTGACAGGGCATGCAACAGTTTCCACTCAGAGGTGGGAGAGCCTTGGAGCTGGTTTGTGGGATCAGCCTTGGGACACCACTCTTTCTGCAGGGATTGGCTCTTGGAGAAGGACAGTGGCTGAGCAGCTGAAATTATCAGAACCTGTGAAACTGTGAAAACATTGATGAGTCTAGAGGAGATAAGAAGGAAGCATGCTAAGTCTTCAAATAAGTAAAATGTTTCCACTAAAGCTGGATAAAACAAGAAGAAATTAATGAACTGTGCCATGAACGATTTCTGTTAGATTTTAGCAAAATGTGATGTCTACTCATAAGGCTAAATAAATATTAGGATAGATTCTTGGAAGAGGCTTTCATTACTAAGGGTCTGAACAGTGAAGTTAGAGAAGTATCTATCTGCCAGGAACCTCTGACACGCAGTTTGATCCTGCTTGGTGGAGGTAAAGAGCTTAATGAAGGACCTTTTTGTTTCCCTTCCAGCTTTACGTTTTAAGATTTTGTGATAAGAAAAAAGATTCCAGAGCAAAAAGATAGCTTTATATTTCAGTCAGTGGAGAATGTCCTGCAGAGCTGAAAAATCACATTTTGAAAGTAGGCATATGTGAAGTTTGTTTGACAAGATCCAAGAAAATTTAAAGATGGGACCATGCAACCTTTAGAAGACCTCTATCTCTTTTTCTGTAATATGCTAGCAATTAGGGTGACTCTTCTTCTCCATAATATCATAGCATTGTCTGATTTATGGAGTGGCTGATGTTTTACAAAGATCTTTTACCCCCCTTCATCTATAGAAACGGCTCCCTTGGAGGTTTTTGATTAACACGGAACAAAGAAATATTATTTCACCTGTGAGAATATTTTTGCAGTACTAGAAATATTCTCAAGAGTGTGAACGTTATGGGGAATGTTTAGCAACATAGATCCCACCTATTTTCCCACATTTGCTTTGTAATTTCAAGTCTGAGTTTAAAAAAATTTAAGCATTTCCAGTGAACGTTTTCCCTAGTAAAACCCTATTAAAACCATATTTCTGAAACAAAAATTACAGTATGACCAAAACAGTTGGAATGTTCCCACTAAGGCATATCTGCAACACTTGATAATTATTGGCATTTTAGATTTATGAAGGGCCAGCTGCGAGACATTCACAAAACAGAACTTTTGATTTATTTATTATTAATAGTAAGCAGAAGTGTGCATTGAAAAACAAATTGCACAATGTGAGAAGCTAAGGAAATGAGTAAATTCCTTGTGCCAAACATGTGATTGTGCATTTGCATAATGAATTCATTTGCTCATAAAGGGTCAGAAAAATGCCCATCCCCCATGTACAAAATATTTCATGCTTTGGTTTTTTTAAAATTTGTATGATAAATAAACATAATGAAACTGTGTTTAAGCATAGATCAGAAATTAGTTTTGTTGGTTGCTAGTGATCTGCTGTCAGAAAGCCATCAATTTATCCATGTGATCTTTAGCTTTGAAAAATACAGTATTTTTCTTTTTTCAGATATGCATGGCTAATTGTTGTATAATTGTTTGCAGAACTACCAGGGGAACTACTGAAATTCATTCTGTTTGTCAAGATAGCTTGCCAGCTCATGCACAGATATTGACATCCATCCAGTTTCCCACTCATAGGGAGTTTCCTTTCTATTTATCACTGGTATTTAGTTCTACCAAATATCTACCTGACTCCTCCTTCTGATTTATCTAAAAATTTAGCAACATTATTTTAATAAATCACAGTTTCTCTTTCTTTTTTAATACATCTTTGGTTAGAATGAAAGGTTGTAACATTCGATAATGTAAGTACATTTTCAAATGTCTATTTCTGTGCATGGGAAGATGTTATTCCTGGCAGTGTGATAAAGCAAATTGTTTATTAAAAATGTGTAAGTCCAGTTCTTTCAGGGAGAAGCCATTTGGAAGACCAAAGCACTCACAGGTTTCTGGTTTCAGATTTATCTAAGTGTTCTTTTTATTGAAGGAGAAGATACAGCTGATCTAGTGCAATTCTACTAATGTGCCAGGGGCCCAAACCACATATTATTGAACCTAAAAAATAGATTCCATTGTTTGACTGTAGTTTAAATTCTGAGGCAATATATTAAAAAATCCTCGGCATGTTTATATACCATAAGTTATATGAACAACAGAGCTGGACTATATATTCAAAATGTCTAGTTCATTAGAATATGGTGTTTAATATTGACATATCACAGAATAATACTATAAATTTATGATTGCAAATTAAGTAATTAATAGAAATTTCTGTAGACTTGCTGTAGGATTTAAAACAGTACTATTTTCTGCAGGAACTTACTCCAACCAGTAGTAGGTCTGTTTCCTTACCATTGCTGTCCAGTGACATTCTCTCATTATTTTGTTATGCTTCTGGTCGAATTTCAGATTAAAAAGTAGGAGCCATGGTGATATTGGTTACTTTAATGACATGGCTCCCTTTGATGTCAATAAATCCATACCCCATTATCCTTACATTTCTGTTTCAGGTCCCATGGGTATGTATGATATTGCATGGGCAGTAATCTTACATATGCTTGTTAATTATGGAAATGCAAAATTAGGGTACAAAATCAGCTTAGAGTATAAAATTTTATAAAAAAATACCAACTTGAAAAAAATAAATTAGAACTGTAATCTACAGGACCATCTTTTCAAAATTGGTCATCTAATACGGCTTTCTACATTTGAAACTGCAACATCAGCAAAAGAGTGAACCAGTGCTCATTTTGAGTCATGTCCAAAACCATTTCAGTGAATGAAATGCATCTGTTGAGATCAGTGACCTTTGGCTCACACTCTGCCTCATGCCTATAGGGGTTGAGATACGTAAAATGGATGAATATATTTTTGATGGGCCATCAGCTTAGAAAAATGTCACCCTGCATGGTTATCAACCAGCTATCAATTTCTCAATTATGTGGTCTTTAAGTCTCTAAAACCCTCATGGATGTGGCATTAAAGTTGCAGAGCTTTCCTTTCTGAGTGTTTCAGCAAAATGCTTAAATTCGGTAAAGCTGCAAAAAGTATCTGACAGTTTTGAAGCCCATTTAAAAAAATCTGTGTATGAATTTTTTTATTAATTTGCATGACAGCAGTCAAGGCTATTTACTGTAACATGGACAGAAAAGTCAAATTTCATTTAAAAATGAAAGCTGACTCTTCAATAAAGCAGGTAAAGAAGTAAATTCAACTCTACAGGATACATGTAGTAAGAACTCCTGAAAGTTAAATAAACAGAACAGTCATAAACATCTCATTTCAGTCATAAACGTCTAGTTTTGCCTGGTTTACAAAATCTGATATCCCTGGTTTTTTTTGGGAAAATGTACCAGAAATACTCTGGTGAAATTCATGTTCCTATTTCAGGATTAATTTTTAATGTCTTTCTTACATGCTAGGTCCTTAATGTAAAGTACTGAACATGCTTTCTTTTGTCTACCAAACCTCTGAACTTCTTGTTTAACTTGAACAATGAACAAATCAAGATGTCATTTCTGATAGGACTGAGAATTTCCTGACAGCTCATTTGTCTGTCAATAATAAAATTTGATCTTCCTAATGTGGGCCAGATTCTGCACTACTGATCAAATAAAAATAAAAAGCATGTGATGATGCTGGCTTTTCAAAGATAAAATTATGATCGAAATGCTGATGGACATTTATTACAAGAAGTTTTCTTTTCTGAAGCAATATTAATAGTGGCATGAAACAGAGTTATTTCTCTAAGAAGAATCTAGTCTACTTCCACCTCCCTTGAGATTTTGGGAAATCAGACATGCCTCTCTCTTGCTATATTTCTTCGTTCCCTGTCTTGGAAAAAACTGCTCTCAAACAGGTCTGTACTCTTTCTATTGTGGAAGTAAAAGAATATACTGGGAAGCAGGGAACATCTTGAGGTATTTGGAAACCTACCTTTGTAGACTCACCTCATGCTGGGTGAAGAGTAGCTTGATGCTGGCCACTTGTTTGGCTATTATGGTAATCTACTGTAAGATAAAATACAGTAAAAATACATTATTACCTTATATATACACCAAAAATATAGTTCAAAGATTTTGTTCAGATAGGTAACAAAGGGAAAGAAAACCCCACTGTTGTGATCTACCTAGTGACAGATCAACCCAAAATGATGTCTCATGAGGTCTAATTCTCTGCTAGCTGTTTTCTGGCTGCTTGGGGTTGGAATTCTCTCTTATTCTGCGACTGCCTTCCACAGAAGTATCCAACTCCCTGTGAAATGTGCTTGCTTTTATCGCCAAATTCTTTCTTGGAGTCTTCCAGGGATTCTGTTCAGATCCAGATTTTCTTTCCTGTTCCTCTCTAAATTTTTGGTGGGAGGTTTTGATATATTTCCCATTAAATTACTAGGAGTCTGTCCTTCCCTTGTATGTAAATGTCATATCTGCAGACCTGTCTTCGTCCTATGTATTTGACTAGCTAGCAGGTGACTGTGACTGGAAGGAAGGCCTGATCTTCTTGTCAATCTCTGAAGGTATCCTGTCTTTCAAGGAAGAACAGATGTGAGAGGCTTTTGTTGGTTACTGGAATCATTCATAAAGGACTTTGCTGTCATCTCAGTTGTGGTTACAGCTTTTTGTGTGGATGTGTTCTAAAATAGGTCCACAAAATAGTTCAGGTTAAGAGTTAACTCCTCAAAGTGTTATTATTCAACATAATAATGTCTTTATAAAGTGTGTATGTTCAGTGCAAAGGGTCCCCATCATCTGAAACTTGTAACTGAAATCCTATAAATTGTAAAAAATACTTCATATACACATCTAAATGAGGTTAATGTATGCACCCAAAACATGCTGTTAACTTAGCTGAAATGTATCAGTAATTAAACACTGCAGGACTGTAATGTGTATGAGGTAACCACAGCTAAAATCTGTATTGGAGAAAGAAAAATATTCTTGTAAAATATTCTTTGCAAGTAAATTCTAACAGTGATTACCTCTGTGCTGTAAATCTGAGACCTCTGAATATACAAGAGACAGCATATCAAATAAATATGAATAAAATATAAATAATATTAGATTCTCATTCATTTGGGTTTTTTCTGTTTGTTTTGAGCATCGATGGAGCTTTCATCCAGATATATAAATAAGAGAAAGAATTAAATCCATATGCTGATAAGAAATCCCCAATCAATTTGCATTCAGAGCCTGGATAAGCTTTCTGCATTGCTTTGGTGTGGATGAAGGGTGTTTTAGTTTTTCTTTTTTTTTTCCTGGTACACCCACATATCTAGTTCTGTCCAGCTTCCAAATCTTGTGCAGTCTCAGAATAGCATCAAATCAATACACATCCAATACTCTTGCTTTTGCCTCAACAGAAAAGAGCTAATGGTGCTGACAGTCTTTGAAAAGCTTTCCAGTTGGCCCAATATGGAATAAATTATCCTGAAAAAGAAGTAGAAGTCTTTTCCAGCTATGCTATTATTGTAGTACATTCCATCAACAGTACCTTTAAGTGTTTAATAATACATTACAGCATTACGGGCTAATGGGGGATACTACCTTTATTACAGAAAAACTGTTACATTGTATCCCCTGTTTTTTCTAAGAAAATTACTCCTCAAAGCAGGAACTGTGAATTTTCTATTGCAACTTCAAACATTGAGTCTTTAAGAAATAAAAAAAAATTAAGGTAAAATGCCTGTGTAATTTCCTTAGGAACCAGTTTAGGAAGAAAAAGGAGTGTAGCATTATGTTCCATTTTCTAAACATATGTGCTGTGACTTTGTTTCAAGAGGGTTCTTAAGTAAGTGTCTCACTTTCATAGTGTAAATCTAGAAATGCTGATACGACTTCTCATGTATTAGCATGACACACACGTGCAAAGGGATGTTCTTTTGCCATAAAAGGAGAAAAAACCTAATCTTGTGTGTCTTGTTCCTTCTTTCCTGTTGTATTTCTTCTTTGCAAATGTTCTTGCCTTTTTATCCTCCTCCTCACAGATTTGACTTCTCATCCTCTGCCCCTCTGGTGCTTCACTTCATTTACTTCTCCAGACAGATCTCCACACGCATTTAGGTGATCAGAGATCTTAGATGCAATACTAGCTTGGCCAATATCTATTACCTCATTAATGTCCGCAACCCTCCTGCGTTGCTACCTCTTCAGCAGTGCCAACGCAATAGTTTGTTCAGTTGTGTAGTGAAAGACCTCAGGGTGAAAAAAACTTACTAAGTGCTATTTAATAAATTCTGTTCTGAGGTTACTCATCTGGATCACCATGCAGGCTCAGACATGGCTGGTTGGGAAAATGGACTTGCAGTTAAACGCTGTAGAGCAGTGGAAAAAAATGGGCAGTCATGGAAAGGGTCAGGGCGATCACAGGGCAGTGCTTAAGATGATATTTCTGACAGTGCTTCATATCTCAGATAAGGCCTGAGGACAACACTGCTTTAAGAAATGAACACAGCCTTACTTCCAAATGAGAAGCTGAAAAGCCTGTGGGATAACTAGCGATGTAACTGGGGACAGCTTGACCTCTTCCATTTAGGAGGAAACTGTCTGTACAGCAGTCAAAATTCAAAAGGTCATGTCTACTGATGATCATAAAAGGTTTTAAAATATTATTAAATTCACAGGAATGCAGGGTATAAACGGTTGGAGTTTGCTTGTTTATAACATCTTTAAACTTTTGCCTATAAAAATTTGAGATGCATGCCATGCTTACAGAACACTTTTTGAGATTCCATGGGAAGTCAAGCCTTGATAGTGTGATTCCAAGCTACAGAATTGCATTGAAAAATCTGTGGGGCTGTCAGAGATACTGTAGATCTCATACAAGGGTGCCACTATCATCTTATGTGACTCTTTAAACATAGAGATTTTTTCCTACTCTTTTTGTACTTTTTTCTGATGGTGGGGTGAATCCATCTGAGTGTGCCTAAAGGAATTCACCTGAAGCTTTTGCTAGTAGTACTGTCTGCACTGGAGCAAGATGGAAATTTCTTAAGTCTAACTTTTCTCAGTGAAACTCCCCAGATAGTTATATAAAAAAATATAAAAAGGGATTGTTACTGTTAAGAATCTGAAACTTTTCCCACCAAATGTATGATAATTTTTTAACAGAAGAAGAATTCTATTATTTGTATGTTATCAAAAAACAATTATTTTCAAAATTGTGTTTAGTTTGGATGTTTAGAAAGGAAAACAAACAGTCACTGGATCAGGTATTTATTCTGGCCAATTTTCAGCTAACATCATTCTGAATACTTTTCTAAATAAGAAAAAGATTTTTGTAGAATCTGTGTTTTGTGGTTTTAAGTGCTGTTGGCAGGAAGGATAGGTATAGAAAAGATATTCTGTTTGGAGCTGTTTGCTCTCAGATTTTACCATTTACTCTTAAGAGCTAGGTATACACATTGGGAGTGCAAAAGAATAGAAGGAAATAAACCAAAACCCCCAACAGACACACAACAAAAATGCCCAAATGAGATTGTTTGTGGGGATTGTAAATCACATGACTGACTGCCATTAGCACAGGGCTATTGTTCTTTATCAGTTAGTGGATGGAAAACATTTAATTTCCACTTATCTAACATTGCTTTACTTTTGGTTTGCAACTAGACCATGGCTATGTTTTACAAGATTAAAACTCACCTGAGTAATTACACCCTATTAGCAAGGCTGAAAGGGCAATGAGAAAGAAAGAGAGTTGGAGAAATAAAAAGCATAAGTGGTGTTTTCGTACCAAGAAGGGATGGGAAACTGCAATAAATTTACAGTGAAATTGGAGTATAGCCAGGAAGATGAGGACAATATTCTTTCTCTTTTATCTACAGTGAATATAATAGTTTTTCCCAGATGCTTTTTTCTTCATTTTAGGAAATTTGGGTTTGTTGCACAAACCTCCACAGAAATATTGAATACCTTATATCCGCTAATTTGAATTCAAAGATATTACCCTATATGGTATTATACACTAGTGTATGCCATACTCCTACATCGCAAGTAACTGGAACACCTAAGACCTCAGAGCAAGAGAAGGCAATAATTTTCCTAATGTTAAATATGAAAACCTGGTTTCTTTGGTATTTCGGTAAAAGGGACTTTCTTGAGCCTAGAGAGTTATTGATTGACTTGGCCCTTCTTGCCTATGAAACCCCACTTTGGGAGTAATACTGAATTAGGAATGAATGACTGTGATGGCTGGCATCAGTAGAAGAAAACAAAAATGGATAATGTAGAGGTATTTTTTAAGGTTCCCATTGCTATGGTTGTATGTTATTATCACACAAATAGAGTAATCACATTAGTGCAGAGCTCACTCTGTTTCTGTGTCTGTGTTGTAGTTGGAGTCTATTGTTTGTAGATTAGTGACCCTAATAACTGTGAACACAGAGCAGATGCCCTAAGGTGCCCAGTCCCTTTGGCAGGCAGAAAAGGTGGCTCCTCTAATCAGCAAGCTCTAGTTATCCAAGTGGCAGGGGAAAAAGATTCCTAGCTGAGATGCATAGAGGTCCAAAGAACAGAAGAATGGAAGATTTTAACTCTGTAATGAATCAATTTTAAAACTACCGTACTTGAGATTTTCAAGTTTGGAACTAAATTTTGTCCAGTCTTTGGATTTATGAAGAGTTCAGTTTCTACCAAGTGTATCTGCATACTTCCTCCTGAAGAACACAAGGTTTCTTCAATAAGCTAGCTATTTCTCAATGGCAAAATATGTAATTTTCCCCACACCATTTCTAATTTCTTCCGTTGTTCTAAAATTTCCAAAAATTAGCATCTTCTTATAGGTGATGATGTTAAGGACACAAAGTATTTCTGTGGTGTTGCTTTTTACTTATCCATTCTACAGTTTCCACAGTTCAGGATCATACCACTTATATCTTCCTGATGGCAAATGCATTCATTTATTATTTACTTGGGATGGTGGTTTACAGCAAGGATGCATGAAATTGAAAAGATTGATATCTGAGGGAAGACCAGCTGAACCTATTTGACTATCAGCCTGGAAATGACTGGAGCTGTTTATAATTTGTTGAAATACTTGGGAAAATTTCTGTTCAACCTTTTTTCTTATTATTTTGTTGAAAAAAACCCAAAAAAACCAAAACAAGCTACTTTTGACTAGCAACAAAAAAGTGGTGATGAATGACAAATAGGAAAAGATGGAATAATGAAAAAGGAGACATGGAAGCAAAGATCTGGAAAAGCTGGAACAGAAGCAGTCTCTGAACATTCTTGTGAAATTCTCTCAGTTGCAGATTTCCACCCAGACACTTAGCAGAAATGTGATCACACTCTATTTGCTAAGACATATGCTTGCTATTTTCCCCCATTCTTTTTATCTGCCTAACTGTTGATAGGAAGTACAACCTCTGTACTTGGTGCTAAAGTGAAGTTGCAGATCTAGCTGATATTGTTTAGTTTGGTGCTGATGGCTGCCTTCCATTTCCCTCAATGAGAGTTCTCACTGTTCTGATAAATTATAGTTGTTGCCAATGGACCTTTTCCTTCCCTTTCTTCAGCACTGCAATCCAGCTGTCTGTTGAGTACAGGGAAAATAGCTGACCGCCCAAAGTTAAAGCAAGGACATTTTTCTCTTGCTGGAAAGCTGACAGTGAGCAGAATAACTCTGCCTGAAGAAAAGGGCTTACCCAAAATACTCTTTATTAAAAGATCTTTTCATTCCACTTGACATTCATGCATCTACTGGTGGTAACTAGTGTATAACTAAATCCAAGGCAGCCATTTTAAATCAAATTAACTCTGGCGGAAACTCGAAATTTTCCTGACATTTTCGACACTGCCTTAAGGCATGCGCTTGCCTTTACCAGCGGGCTGTTAGACACCATTTTGTTTCAGGAAAGAAAGTTTCTGTTTAAGATGTGCACAATCAAGTCTCTTCTATATAATTTGTATGTCACCTTAAAGACAAATTTGAGATTAATGCTGTTGAAATAATTCTGAAGTTTGATTCCTATTCTATCATCTAATCTGTACTCAGCTGGTGGAACTTGTCATGAAAGGTCAAACTTCAGTGTACCTGAAATTCAGTTTAACACCGACTAGCAAGACTATTAGATACAGAACTCTAAAACTTCAATACTTCAAGACACTGACAACTATCTTGTGAGTTGTAAGAAAGTCTGTAAAAATAATTAAGTAGGAAAGAAAATTAAAAGATCACTTTATACTTGTCCAGTGTTGTTTCTGTCAGTGAATTTCTGGATCCTAAGCATTTGCTATAGGTATTGTCAGTCTTAGAGTTTTGTTGAGAAAGTGGTAAATATCCTTTAAATATCAGGGCAATCAAGAGTCAAAGGAAAGACTCCAGCTGATTCCTCACAGAGCGGAAAGTAAGAATAGCCACTCTTTGTGCTACTGGTTCAACTATACCCTGCTGCTGGCCAGCTTCATGGAAGGTTGAGCTTCATTGATCTGCAGTCAGAACTTTCTGCTGAAGATGAGGAGAGCCAAGAAAGATTAACTTTCCAACATTGTCATAAAGTTTTCCTACATCAGACATATGGAAGCAAGTTGCTTTAAAATTGTTAGTTCTGTTAACGACCTTCCTATGAGTTTTTTGGTCTAAGATCTAAAAACATCTGCCAAAGTCCAACCACAAGGGTTCACAATCTCACATGACATTTTCAGTTCTCTTAATAAAGCTGCCAAAGTGAAATAACGTTTTAGCTTAACTCTGCTACTGTAATATGCAGAAAGCAGGTGAAAAGTTAATGCAAAAAGGGAAAAGCTAAATGTAAAAAAATATTTTAGCATGGGATTCAAGAGTATATTATTAGTGAAAAAAGGTATTAATTTGGAAGCAAGGCCAGAGCAGTAATGTTTTTTTGCAGTGTACCTGCTCTCCCAGTGGCTTAGCATGAGGCTGATTTAAAGATTAGCATCCACATCAAATTGAAATTTGACTCTAAACTTATGCTTGAACTGATATCTGTGGTATTTGCTTGCTAGTGCTAGACCTGAACTCAATCCCAAGTGACACAATAGTTGTAAGGGTGCTCCTGAAAATACAGTATTTGAAAGGTAATTCACAAATTTAGAAAGTAAATCAAACTAGCAGACCAGTATAATTTTCTGTGTGATTGAATTATTCTCAGAATACACCTTACTGAAGTTGAAGGATGATGAAGGTGATGACGGAAGACTGGCTGTTACCTTTACACTGAACAATAAGATGGAATTCTAGTCTTACAGGACTTCAAATTCTTGCCAGAAGGTAAAACGCTAATTTATGTGTCCCACACAGAACGGACATTTACACATATTTTTAAATCAAAGCTGATTTTTCAAAAATCTCTAAACAATGTACTGTGTAGGGATTGTGTTATGAGCAAGCTTTCTGCCAGAAAAGTATTGTTTTTTCTCATGCTCCTGACATTATTTGGGACTGACTCTGAGTCAGTGTTCTATTTCCCTAAATCTCAGTTCAATTTCTATTAAGAATTAAAAAGTTGTTATGTATCTTTATCCTCCAGCTTCAGTGAATAGTGGGCTAAGCACTTACAGTTGTTACGCTTGTATGGATGCTGTTGGATCATACTCAGGTTTCCTTCTGATTTTAAGTAGTAAATCCAAAAAATGTAACACAGTACAACTCTTACAATTAAAAAGGAGTTCCTGTTGTATCTCATTATCATATTTCTTGGCCGAGTTTCTAAAAGATAAGCCAGATTAAGTCAGATGGGGTTAAAGACTGAACTCCTATATCAGAAGAGCTGTATGTGACTCCGCAGAAGGATGCTTTACTTTGCCCCATAGCTATCTGTCTCCACTTAAATTACTTGCCAGCAAATACATGCAGTTCACATTTGTTACCATGAAAATGTGAATAAATCTTAGGTATCCCTTCATTTCTATCCCTTGCTTGAGGCTCAGCAAGCCTATCACATTGCCACATGCCACTTTTCCTGACCTTGTATCCTGGAGAGCTTTGAACATCTTAACGGCTAAGCATGAATGATGCATAGCAAGAACAAGTTGGTCAATCAAGAAGCAAATGCTTCTGAAAATAAGACTGTTATGGACAGTGAATTATCTTCCTTTAGTACCATTGGTACTGATTTTCTGTAAACCAGCTGTTGCCAGTTTTACATGATCAAAGACGCCTGAGGAATGAGCATGCTAATGGAGTTGAGCACATAGAAAAATTACTAGGTATACTATATTTTAGAAATTAAATTTAAAAAAAAATGTGATGAATTCTTAGATCATGACAGAGGTGTAAAATACGAATGGGTCTGGCTGCTGGCAGTGAGTTGTGACCTGTGTACAGATATAGCCTTGGATGTGAGTAAATAGCTTAAAACTTGAATTACAATTTAAGAATTTAAAAGCTCAGTGGGTGATTTCTGTCTCCTAGAGAAATAATAAGAAAGCCTTCTTATTGTAATCATAAGAAAGCCTTTAGCATTTTAAATGCAGAATCACCAAGGACAAAATTTCTTGTCTATTTTCTACCTGTAAGAGAAGAACTCTTTTGTCAAATGGGAAAAGCCCAGTAATCTCTCTCTGGTTTAGTAAAGCCAGACAGTTTTGTCTGCTCTCCACCTCTGCGTTGGCATATAAAACGGGTATAGCTAAAAGCCAAAATGAAGCCTCATGCAGCAGTAGAAAGCCTAGCAAGCTCCTGGACCTGTTTTATCTACCCAAGTGTTGTGGGTTCAGTACAAGTTGCCCCTAGCTGCACTTTGCTGGCCTAGCCCATCCACACCCATCCCTTGTCATTTTCCCAAGGGTGGTTGTGCTGCTGTCAGGCTCCCCCTGCTCATGTGTGACTGTACCTGTCTGTTGCCACAGGCACCAGTGTGGGGGTTATGTGGGACCATCACGGCCGCTCCGGCGCTTGCAGGGGGGACGTGCCAGGGGTGGCAAAGCACTCAGGCACTCCACACAGCAGGCCTCTAAAGGAAAAGCTTTATGGAAAGAACACGTTGAAATGATTATGGTTTTAGCCATTTCTCCCTGCAGCCTTCTCAAAAATTGAAGTGCTTAGTATGAAATAGCGTTGCTGTTGTATATATATCTTCTCAACAGGATTAATTATTATAGGACCATAGAATCATTTAGATTGGGAAAGAACACTAACATGGTCAAGTCCAACAGTCAATTGACGTGAAGTGTAAATTTTTTTACATAAAATTCTTATTGCTAGTAAAAATAAACATATTAGGTGTATGTAATTACTGAATTTCTTTGCAGAAACAGGAAGTACATTCAAGGAACGTTTATTTCTTTGTGCACTGAATGCAAGTTAATATACAGCAAAATGTTACTCAAAGCTAGTGTGATTTGTTAGTCTAAATAATTTAGTATCTTATTAGAAAGATACAATTCTAGATAAAGAAATATGCATTTTTGGTACTTTTTATACCTTTATACTTTCATATGAATTTAAGCATATGAAGTTCCTTAAGAAACCAAAGAATTTTAAAAAGAACCAGTTACTCAGTGATGCATTTTGTGTTTCTTACCTTTACTCAGTACAACACAATAAAAGGGCTTATGAAATGCCTTTCTTGTTTTTAAAACCCAGACACTGCATAAAAAGTAGAACCATTGAACATGTTGCTCCTTAGATTTTAGTAAATCAACTGATTTCTACTTGAAAAAAAATTGCATTTAGATTTGATTGTATATGCTGATTTTCTTAAAAAGCATAGCATTATTTATATACTTAATCATGTAAACAAATCTAATATTTATCAAAGGCGTCTGTATGGATAAAATCAGCAATTTTTTATTAAGACTGTTCACAGAAAGCCCAAGTCATAAATGTTAAGTGAGTTTGTGCTTCCTCTTCAAATACCTTTTCACAAAGCTTTTAGTGGTGTTCATGCAGCTTTACTCTGGACCTTAAGGCTGCTGCTCATGCCCTGGCTTTATTTAGCCTCTTCAAAGAGGTGAGGGGAGAAGGATCAGACTTTTCTGCTGAGAGCATAGGCTTTTTTCATCTTGCTATCTTTCACAGATCTTGCAGGAGGAATCCAAGCTGGTGAGGGAAAACTGCTTTTGAAATTTCTGGTTAACATCTCCTGTGTTGTCTATCTTGTTCTTTCATCCCAGGCACTTTTATTTTCAACATGAATAACTGTCACAATAAATAATCTTCACAAGTTTCAGAGAGCATTATTTGCACTGTTGAACGTTCTCAATGATCCTGACTCAAATATCAAAAACTCTTCACAGAAGTGGGGAAAACCTTTTCGTTCCCAAACCAGGGAAAAAATTTTGCTGGTATAGCAATCGAGCCAGCTTTTCTATAGAAAGGAATGCAGTTCTACAGTCGCTATGATGGAATAAAAAATTACAAGTAATTTCTGTTGTCATTCTTGCGGCTGTGGTTTCTTTTCCATGGTTCTGTTTCAGTCTCTGTGACCTTGCAGCTGCTGCAGCCATGTTGCTTCATCTCAGCAATGAGGCCTTAGAGTTTTTCCCTCTATGCTGTGAAGACCGTGACCCATTGACTTGTTATGATTTTTTAAAAGCTCTCCATAGAATTTAATCCAGTTGTTCACATCTGGAAAGTAGAAACATAACTGCCTGAATTTTTTTTTTTTTTTCCTGTGGGGCGAATGAGGAGGGGAGGAGAGGTAAAGGAAAGGATCAGCCTTTGGATTTTAATTACTTCTACTTCTTGCTAAACTACTATTATTAATTTGTAGAAATTTAACCCACACAGAAAGAAAGGCCCAGTTTTATTCTTCAGGCAAAGTCTAACTTTACTGTACAAAAATCTTCATAGCAACATGCAATTACATGGCTGCCAGCTAAAAAAAATACCTCTACATTAAAACATGCCTTCATCCAGACTAAATGCAACTTTTTCAGGTTACTAGGGCTTTCTGCTAAAATAAAATTACTCTGTCAAAAGTGGAATAAACATCTCATTAGAACTGTTTGTTGGTTGGAATAGGCTTTACAGGTGGCTGCATTCCAATCAGTCAAATTCTTCCATCTTACTCAGAATGGATTCAGACAGGTAGCAGAAAAAAAAGCTTTGAGGTTTGTGGTGTTTTTGTTGTTTGGTTGTTTCCTTTTGTTGTTGTTGTTGTTGTTGTTGTTGGTCCTAGTTTTTTCAAATTTTTTGAAATCATTCCTTCATCTAGCACCTTTCAGCAAGCTCACATATTTTAAAATCTGAATGTTTTCATTGTGCTAATTTGAATATAAGACTTGCAATTGCTTGGCCGCTTGTCTGCATGTAGCAGTACATGACACCATCACATACTTCTCCAAGCATTACAAAAAACACAGAGAGAAAAATGGTTAACAAAGGAGAAACCTGTGCTTACTAATGCCATCTACAAGCTGAAGCAACCTATAAATCTACAATGCTGATGAAAGTTTATTTATTACTGTGCAGTCAATGAAACTAGTAATGATCTGGGCAGTAGTTTTCTTACTGAGGCAGTAAGAAAATTAAATGCTTTTACTGGCAAAAAACCTGGAGCGCTAGGGAATTATGCAATGAGATCTGGTAAATTTAACAATTTCTTGGTAGTATAGAGGTGGTGGAGTTAGTCTGGGAAAATGCAAGTCAACATAAGCTTTTCTAGTGAAAGAAAAATTTATGATACAATATAGAGATTAGTGCCCATATAAGGCCTGAACTTCGACCTGTGACAGGACAGGATTTATTTAGCTGCAATGATGATATGCATTTCTGTATCATTAAATGTGATAATAGCTACATGAATACATTCGGTTCTGAACACCAGGAAAGCAGAAGAATGCTGAAGAAATACCATAAGAAGTAAACGGAATGGTCAAACCTAAGGGTATTTGTAGACACAGCTAGGTGTCAGATAAAGTAAGATTAGTATAGCTGCATGAAGAATGCCACAGCAAAACAAGGAATATTCTCCTCTATAACACTACTGAAATTTTCATCAGCAGGGTCATTGTGAGTTTTCCTCACCATCCTAATTCTCTGAAAATGAATGAACTGTGATATTTCTTAGCAGTAATACAGTGGCATAACTTAAAGAAGTGAAAATAAACTGAAGGGAAGAAGGCAATATTTCCAAATGTTTTGGTAAATGAATAAATGCAGCCATTACAATCATCTTTGAACTACTGGATGTGCACTAAGTAAATCAATGTTACACTTTGTATATTTTGGCAATTTATTAATTGTCATAATTTCAAAAGTCAATCTTCTTGACTTTTTACACTTTTCAGGTAAGATTGCTCAATGCATTTTTGACTTGATGGTCTATATAACAAGTTCTGACCCTGAAATCTTCTACCCATTTTACAGAGTAGGTATACTAAAATGACTTATTATGAAATATAATGCTTAAAAGTTGATGAATGTGTCATAATGGCTGATTTTCACTCTTTCTGTGAAACCAGTTTCACATATATTTAATTAATTCTTAGTATTTTATCATCTGATTATTTCCAAGACTTCTCTCTTATTAATTAATTCATTCTGAAGATAAGAAAACATACGGATATCTTGGTGTTGCTCTTAGGAAAAAAAAATACTATATAAAAACTCTTTTAAGGACCAGATAGACACCTTGATCATACGCTGATTGTGCCTGAGCTGTAAATAAGGAAATATGTAGGTTCACTGTTTATTCAGGAAATCCAAATCTTATTACTATAAAACGGGAATAGAAATAATTTTTGAAAAGAGAGTTAAAGTAAATGAAGGACAAGAAGAGCCAAAGGGTTCTTTTTTAGATAAATATAATTTTGTTCTCTTGCTTGTGAAAAAAAAAGTACATAAATCTCATATCAAGCAGTGTGTTCTACATGTTAACATTTCCAGGTATTAATATCCAATCTATTTGGACAAGAAAAGCTCAAAAATTATATTTCTAACGTGAAATTTCAAAATCATATAAGGTTTTTCTAGATATTTTTGTTCTGGTACTGTTCACTTTTTCCAGTAAGTTGGACATCAAAAGTACTGTGGTTGCATAAACATGAGTATAAGGGAAATATTTTCATTTCCTTTAAAAGGTATCAATAAAAAGTGGGTTATGGATGTGCTTGGATATATCTTAGCAAGTTTGAATTACATTTGAATGTATCTTACTGGGAATGCGGATTAATTTGAGAGCACATTTCTCAAGTGTATCATCTGTTATTTTTAGATTGTGCCTTTATTAATGAGAAATTTGCTGAGTGAAGATTTTTAGCAGAGCTTATATAGAACAGTCAAACACCATTCATTTACCAATGGTAAGTAGCAGGGTTAGTTTTTTGGGGTTGTTTTGGGTTTTTTTCTCTTCTTCACTGACTGGATCAGCTCTTATTTGTGGTACACAGAGTAATGCTGTAAAACTACAGGTGTTGTCAGCGGTGTCTCTGAAATGTCAGATGGTCTTATTCAGATATGGATAAATTTCTAAGTGTTAAAGGTAGAAATATTTCCTCTAGAGCCAAGTTTGTGAATAGCCATTGTATCCTTAGTGGTTTGAATATTTTGAACTTTGAAGGAAATGAAAAACATTATCAGAATTTGAAGTCTTGTTTTATCAGTTTTTTTTCATAACAGCAATTTCAGATTTACTAAATTAATTGTGCTTAATAATAGCATGGAAATCACCTACATCATTTCTGAGTCAGGAGGATAGGAGTGAGCTGTGCTGCTGCTTGCAAAAGCTGCGAATTTGCTTTGTGTGCATTTGGAGCACAGGCAACAAAAGTCCAGCACCATATCTGTCATATGATCATGAACAATTCTGCTTATTTCAGTTAGTTCTAGGCTATTACTCTCTAAATAGAAAAAGGCATTGTAATTTCATTGGTACAGAGTTAGGGAAATTCATTTGTCTGGGACAGCATTTTGCACAGCATTTGGTTTTGCTCAAAAATAGTTAGGTGTGGCCAATTCTAAAGGGAAAGGGCGTGTATTCTTTTATCCAGGATTGTCTTTTTTTTTTTCAATTTTAGTATAGGAGTAAGTTAATAAGTGTTCTGTTCAATGCACAATTGTAAAGTTAAAAATCAAATTCTAATCTAAAGTCTATAAAAGCAAGCACACATCCACGATTCAGTCCTACAGATGAAAATTGTTATCACTGAAATGAACAAAACTGAAATAAATTTTGCTAGTATTATGGCAGCTTTTTGCCCTTTTGGGGTTTATAAAATAAAGACTTGTGCAACAATTTTTGTATAAAACTCTAACCACACTTTAAAACATGTGCATGACTCACACTGACCTTTTCATCTCACACATGTATTATAATCGTGACTTAGATGTACGAAATCAGATATAGCGTCTGAGTGAATAGTGGTGGAAGTGGCCAGAAAGACAGGGGCTTGAACCATCAGTGGGACTTGTGTCTTTCTGTCACTTTTCAAGGAAGATGGATTCTGATTTTGAATGTGTCACAGCCCCTTCAGAATGATCTAATTTGCTTAAAAAAACCAAAGAGCTTTAGTATAAACATATATAACTATAAATGTATATCAACTATAAACGAATTATAGTGTCCTTACTCTCTCCCATTTTTTTTATCATTTTCGTGGTTTCTAGATTTTTAACTATGAGTTCTAGGATTGGCAAGGGTTGGGGAGTGGCAACGTTTGCTTTGTTTGATTTTAATAAAATCTCCTGGTTTAAATACCCACTTCCTGAAGGTGTTTGCAAAATACTAATCACTATTGCAACATGTCAACAAACAGAAGGAGGAAGCCCTCTGCTGTGAGGACCCTGCAGCCAGAGAAGGTGCTGAGTACTACCTAGAGCTCTTCTCTGGCTGGGAATGAAAGTGCTCCTCCAGCACAGAAACAGGGGGAATATTCCTTTTAATAATTGGAAGATCTTGCAGAAAACAAAATGGCGTCTGCGTCTTTTCGGTACCACTGTTGCATATGCAACAGTTGACAGTCCTCCAAAAAGTGAAGCAAATGTTTCATAAATCTCACTGTAACTTTTATCTGCTCATTTATGGATGGAACATGAATTAACTGAAGAGAGTCCTTCCAGTCTGCGGTTCTCCCATGACTAGATAAATAACAATAAAAGAATTAAAAACAGTGCTGCCCTGGGGACAGTAAGTCTCTCAAGATTACTAGTTTGTATTTTTACTGCGTCAGCAAGGATGTAGATTTGTAAATATCCCAGACTACCCAAAAGGGCAATAAGTTATTCCCCTTTTGTTGTTTTCTTACGTAATATACTTCCTTATTTTCATAGAGGAGGAAATATAATGCTGAGAACCAGTGCTAGAAGTTGCCTACTCAGAGTCTTTCTCATAAATATGAGTGAGTCAGAAGTTGCCAATTTGTCCAGGAAAAACTATGTAACACCAGTACACAGAGATGAAAGAAATATATTTTCTTAAGGATGCCTTGTACTACCAGAGTTTTAAAGACTGACTAATTATAAAGGTCAGAAGTTAATCTTTGTTTTCAGGACAAAAACACTGCTTTGGGAAAAAACCTGAGTCACTTACTGTCAGCAGTGAAGGCTTGGATTATGTTAATTTATAGTTTGTATTCTGCCACACATTGTTGTGAAAAATGCCTCTGAAGTGCTATTATATTGAAATGACAGTGTCATAGGAAAGCATGTGTAACAAAGTCTGTGCTAAAGGATGTAGGTACTCTATGGCTAGTTTATAAGAATATTAAAACAACATCCCACAACAAATATGCAGTTTCAGTAAAGCCTTTGTATTTTATTCTTTTTCTGATTTAGCATCTTTGAAGTATTTGTTTTGAAAGTATAATTTGCTTTTAAAATGAACACTAATTATTGCAAATAAAAATGGGATTTAAATTTTATATATAATATTGAAGTAACGGAAGACAAATTCTGGGATTTTTTTATTTTTTAAAAATAAACTTCAGAGAATATTCCCTTGGTTTCAGTCTGACCACATCTCCCACATTGTATTCTATAGTTCTGGGCCTGAACTAATATAAATTCACCCTTTTTTCAGCCCTTGACTTTCCCACAAAAATACTATTGCAGGATTTTTTTCGGAGTTATTCTCTTACAACTTCTTCCAGTCTGGAGGACTGGTGGGATTTAATACACCGTGTTTTCCTTTGCATCTTGTCCTCCCCAGTCTTGTATTACTGATCAGGGCTTCTGGCAAGGAGATGTGGATTGCAGGGCCTGCCAGGTAGTTGAATATTGAAACCAAATCCTCAAGTGGTATTGAAGCTCCCATCTTCAACGTTAGCTCCCACTCAGCTCTGAGTGCTTGGGCTTTAACTAGATGGAATGAGTTCTCTTGTCAGAAAGTGAATGGCATGCCAGAATAGGTCTGCTCTGCTTAATGGCATTTCCTCATGTTTTACAGCCTTGGTGAGAAGTTCTGATGCCATTTAGTAATAATTTTGCCTTCAACTGAACAGACTCTAGATCTGGTCTTATTTTTTTGTCTTGAAACTGGAGCTATGTCAGGTTTTCTATATTGTTCTTCTAGAAACTTTTGTCAGCCCTTTGCCAAGGTAAATAATTCTCTTTGGAACATAAATTGAAATATTTTTATCTCATCTGAGTCTAAATGATCTACTAATCTGTTTATCTAATCAGCCCATTTTCTTTCTTATGTATTATGTTGACATCTGAATTTTCATCTGTTATGTGATAGATTAAACTTAAACAACTGCCCTCTAACACTTCAGTATTCTCTCAGACTTCCCTCTCTGTTTCTAACCTACAAGAGATTTTTCAACAGTGGACTTTAAAATGATCCCACACTGTATTATTTGTATTAGTTTTTAATTCAAACTTCAGTTTTCCAAACTAATGCCCATTTAGAGGGAATTGTCTCTCTAGTAAATACCTCAAAAAAAATCAAGTTACATTTTGGTCAGTGCTTTCATCTGGTGATACTATTTTGCAGAAGTGCCAGCATTATTGAATATTATACCAAGATATTTGTATTTGAAATCAGTCTCTTATCAATTGCATTTGCAAAAAATCATAAATACAACACTCAGTTCAGTCTTGTGGGGTCTATTTCTTACTGTGTTGGAGATTTTATTTATTAGGTTAGACCTGTTAGGTTGATGCTTTCCGACCACTTTGCTGTGCACCATATTAGAGGGATTGTCCCCCTACAGGTTACTTACATAGGTAATCACAGTTTAATCCTTCTAAAGAGCTAGAATCCCATTGTATTGAAAAGTTTTCTGACTTTGTGGGTCTTTTTTCTGATTTTCTTTTTCTGAGGAAGTAAAACATCTTCATGAGAAGAGGATAGTTCTGTGATTAAGAGATGGTGTACTGTAAACCACTGCAATTGGTGTAACCTCTGTAATATGTTCTTACATCATTCTCAGCCAAATCTGTTTGAGTTCTTTGGTTTTTATTTGTTTTGTTTTGTTGGTTTTTTTTTTTTTAAGAAGTAGATCTTCTGATTAGATAGAGAAAAGTTAGCGGCTTTATATTCTTTTTTCCCCAGTTTCCTATGACACCCCTGTAGGACTCTGTATGTCCTGTCTCCTAGTCCCTCAGAAAAGGGGGAATTGAGTCACTGAGGTAGTGGTAGAAGCTTCAAAGAATGAGTGCCTAGCACATTGTAACTCAGAAAAGTTTATTCTTGCTTGAAGTAGTTCAGTCATGGCCAGGATACTGGCAGCTGTATTTACTGTTCTTAGTGTGCCTGTATATATTTTTTTCATATAAAACAGAGTAAGTACTCACGTGTAGGATTACTGTTAGTAAGAAATCATGAGATGAAAGATGCCATAGCTAAAAATTGTTCTGAATGTACTTAAGGCCTGATTTTTATTTTTTTCCCCTTGGATATGACTAAATTTCCTACTAGACTGAAACTAGGTCAATAAGCAGATAATTTATTCACATAACTACAAGTATTCTTTTAGAGTTGTTGCTTTCACTGTTTTTCTTGTTTATCATGGTATATATTAATGAGATTTTGATATGTTCAGCTAATTTCCATTGGCTACTAGATTTGCACAGTTAACTACCACGTATATAGAAAAGAAGGAGCAGGTCTTTCAAGGTGCTGTATCGTGTAAAATTTCCTTGACACCAGTAAAGTTCAGCATTTTCATTGCCTCCCAGGACTGCAATGGAATATATGAAAATATTTTATTGCTACATTTTAATATTTATGGTTTTGCCTTTCATGCAATGGGATTTGAAACCACACTACAAAGCGACAATGAAATGTGAAACTTTCAAGAGGTTGATTTTCATTTTGAAGGCATTGTAGTGTTCCTGTTGAAAAAAGTGGTAATGGTCTCCAATTAGTATCTGGGCTGCACAGAAGAAACAGAATTATTCTTCTGAATCCAGAATACTTGTAAAAATATACAGTCCAAAGAGTTTTTATTGGTTGGTGGCCACAGAACTTCATTTTTCCCTGGATCAGATTTATGCTGGCTTTTTGGTATTTTTTTCTTAATACCCTTTAACAGTTCAGCTTAATCTAATTTTGATGCTTAATATTCCTTTGTTTAAATAGTGTCTCATTTTAAGGAAAACATTTTAAAGGGTATAATTGCACCCTCAGGTTTACATTAACATCTTGAGAAATAAGATACATGTTAAATTAGTACTGGTCAGAAATTAACTATTACCATGGGGCCTCTGTGTTTCCTCATGTTTAACTGCTAAAATGGCGAAACTCGGGAAAATATCTAACTTCCCCCTCTTCTTACCAACACAGAATTTGTAACACTTTCAGCCAACCTCATGCCATTTCAACACAAAAACGGAAGAGAAATACTATGTTTACTGCAATTAATAGCAGATTGAAATAATATCCCATAGAAAAGCTACTCATGAAAGCAGACTCCATCTTCAAAAGCACTGAATCAAATCCCCTCCTGTCCAGCTCATAGGATGTCTTCCTGGAATCTCACTGCACCCTATGGTAAAAACCCAAAGACTGAGATATCATGTGAATGTTTGTGCCTGGTCACTTTGCTCTGAGGACAATAAGTTACCCATTAGCTTGTTTGTTACTGGCTATAATTTTACGTTCACAGCATAGCACAAAATCATAGAATAGTTTGGGTTGGAAGGGACCTTTAAAGGTCCAAACCCTCTGCAGGGAGCAGGGCCATCTTCAACTACACCAGGTTGCTCAGAGCACCGCCCAGACTCAGCTTGAATGTTTTCAGGGATGGGCATCTACTACCTCTCTGGGGAACCTATTCCAGTATTTCACCACCCTCACTGTAGAAAAATGTATTCCTTTTATCTAGTCTAAAGCAACCCATTTCATTTAAAAATTACCTCTTGTCCTATTTCAACAGAGCTTGCTAAACATTTCGTCCCCAAAGTAATTTTATAGTATTTTATCCACCAACTGACCTAACCTTACTTGCCAAACCTGCCTTATCTCCCTTGCCTTCTTCCCATCCCCTAAACTTTTCCAGGATGTTAGAAAACATTTCTGTTATTGAAGGAGAGTTTTGGAGTAAAATCAAAACTAAATAAAAAATATTGAAACTACTTTGGCTTTGTCCAACAGATGTTTCAATTTTCTGCCTGAAATCACAAAGGAACTTGGGTGCCATTCACAAGGTGAGGCATAAGGCATAAGATGTGTTTATATCCTTTAAATTCTTAGGCAGCATACAGACCAGAGTAGATATCTGAATACAAGTGTGTGAGGAAAGTGTTCCAATTTCCAGATTTTAGAGTACGAAGACATTGCTGTTTCTTCTATTAATAGTAGTCCTCTAATGATTTAAAATTTGAATTTACTTTCTAAGAATATATCTTCCAATTTAATATTCTAGCTGCTTCAGTTCAAACCTGAGTTAACGACCAATGCTGTACCCTTTCCACAGGTTATGTCGCTAGAGAAAGAAGCATTATCCTGCCCTTTATCCTTCCCTGAATTTTTTTTGGAAAGTGAATAATGCTAGTCTATTTCTCTGTATGTTCACAACAAAGTAGAAAGATCAGGCAATCCAGGATCTCTTTTGGAAATACACTAAACACACTCAGAATTTTTCTTATAAGTCATCTGCTTTTCCCACAATGTATAAGAAACTTTTTTGCAATTTTCTATGAGATAAGTACTTTCAAATGAAGTTGAACTGTTTTTGATCTCATGTACATGACATGATAATATGCTTTTAATTGGAGAAAAAAGGTAATAGCAACTCACTGTGTTATGCAAACCAGGCCTTTTAAACATGCAGAACAATAGTAGAAGGATCCTTTGCTTTTTATTTGAGTTTACTGAAGAGGTCTGTACTTATAAAGTGGACTAAATGCTCCTCTGGCAAGGACAATTTACCTCAATTTGGCTTCTCTTGTTTCATTAACTGGTATCAGTCCTTGAAGGTGTATGTTTTTCTTGTAATAACCCTTCTCCACAGGAACTCAATGAGGTTCACAAGAGATTTAGCACCGCAATATTTCAATGAGGGCTGCAATTGATGGGTGGGAAGAATGTTAAAAGAGACCTGGCATGATCCTCAAAGAATTGTATGTCATCTTCTGGTGTATGATGCAGGTCTCTCAAACCCAGCCCTGCTCCTTAGCCACAGATCAAGGAACAGACGAGAGTAGGTGTCATAATGCATTTAGTGTTAGGGTCTGTAGAACACAGAAGGTCATAGTGTAGTGTAATTTCTGTAGTTTTCTAGGGGTGTCTTTAACACTTTGACTTAGGGTACTAGCATAGTAGAATTATTCAGCGTGACTAATAATTATATTTTATTCCACATTCTAATTTACAAGTTCCCATCGGTCTCCTGACAAAGGCATGCTTCTAACTTATTTCTTTAGCTGAGAAACATAAGCAGGTACTTAAGTCTTGTTCTGACACAGAAGTATGGAAGGGTATTAGTATTAATGTTTTGAAGAAAAAAAATAACTGAGTTCTTTCACCCTATCTGATTTGCTCAATAGAACACATCACACAGACTAGAATACTAATTTTCTACATTACTTTTACAAAGTAATTTCTCACTTTTTTTTTAAATAACACACTGCTCGTTTTAAGTGTTACTGACTCAAATGTATGAAAATAAAATTGTCACAAATACTCTCTTGCTAAACAGACTACGCTCTTTGTGAGTTCAAAGGCTAAACTATTGCCAGAATGAAATTTAAACTTGTCTCTGCTAAACATCTGTGCTCTCAAAGTTACCAGTGGTGTGTCCCTTTGACCTGTTTCATTTGAACTTTGCTGGAAACGAATTTTCAAACTACTAAATCTAACTTCAGGGTGTGAATCACTACTGGGTGATGATAGGTAATTGGATGGTGAACTCACAAGGGGCATGAGAGTACCGGAGCTCATATGTTCTCAAATGAAAGAACAAAAAAAGTTGCAAGTTAGGGATGGATGAGGGTGGAGTTTATTATAAAGAGAGCAGATTTTGCAGTGTGGTTTTTTTATGACAGTTAATTTTTATATCAACAGGTGAAGTTTTTTTATGCATCACGTATTAATATAAGTGATGATAAGACAGAAACATACTGGGTGGATGAAGCATTCTTATTTATAGCAGGCAAATAAACCTCTCTGAGCAGATTTTTTGAGTGGAACAAGCATGAACTTATTCTACTATCGCAGGACTTGTAACATTCAGGAATCCTTAGGACTTCTGGATGGCCTGACCTGGGAGAGGGTAATCCTTGCCCACAGGCTACTTGGCAGCTCATCAGTTATTGTGTAGTTAGCGGTAAAAATATCAGAGCGTGGGATAGACTATGTGGTATACGCATACTCATCTTGAAAAGATGAGCTCTGCTAGTTCTGCTGCTTTTATTTCTGTGTGAAGGAGGCAGGATTTGCCTCTGTGCTGATGAAATCTGCCTGTAAAATCATTCTTACTAGAACTATCCTGTTCTACTAATGAGACTGGTTTCACCTGTATGTTCTGAAACTTGGGAAAACTCATCAGCCTTGGGTTTCCCCAAGGTTATAGTAATTGCATCAATTTTTCCTCTTGGTAGCAGTCCTACCTACATGATGGGTTTGCTGGTGTTTTGAAAGAGAGAACCTATCTGCTATATGTGTTTGCAATCTTGTTTCCATCTGAAATGACTGGTGTTAATTAATTTTTGCCTGATACGATTGCCAGCCTTCTGCTGGGAGTGCATTATCAGTGTGTTTCTGTGTAGATGTAGGTTCTTTAGCAAAGTGTGTATTGCTCCACAGGGAGCCAGGCGGGTGAGAAGCGGGTGAGGTTTATTGTTGCAGTGAACTATACTAATGGGGATTCAGAACATAGCGGAAAAGGACACTTTGGGATTCATTCAACAACACGCATAACCTTGGCACGGATCCCAGTGTATCGGTGTTGAACTGAATAAAACAAATATTGGATTGCTGAACAGAGCTTTCTGAAGTGTCTTGCATGTGTTTCTGCTTTACATGGTAAATATTTGTAGATCTGTTTTTAGTTAACATTATTGACACAGATTAGGTGAGGAAAAGAGACCCAAACTCAAAAAACATTCAGAAGCTTGCTTAAACTATTAGTTTATCCCTTCTAATGCTCTGTGATACTACTTCAGTATGTATTTATTTCTGTGGAAATACCAGTGTCTGATATGTTTCCTAACCATACCATGTTTAATAGCACTTCTGAGAGGAAAGCTTACTGTATGACTGATATCATATTTTTACTGAAGACGCAATGAAAAACAGGAAAGAAAAAGTAAGAAAACCCTTAGTACAACTTTGAATCTAATTTCTTTAATGTTGTGTTGCATGATTAAAAGAAAAGGAGGATGTGCAATTATTTCTTGTCTTCTAATTAAAAAAAAAAAATCTAAGTGTTGCACTGAACTTCCTTTTTAGAACTCTTCTTCTTTATCCCTGCCCCCTGAAGAAGTCCACTGCACTTTGGTCCATGAAAGTTTAATGTCAGTGCAGGTTTTCCCATTATGGAAGCCCATCTGTGCAACTTTTCAACCAGTAACTACGTGTAACTGAGGCAAAATGGCTTCAGCAGTGCTTCCCTCTCTGTTACCTTCTCCCACAGAGGCACGCTGGGCTGCAACAGCACTTGGCACTTTTTTCAGATGTTTCTCTATAATTACTTGTGCCTGTTTTCTTTCTCATGTTAGCCTCTGTGAGAATGGCTTACAACTATGTTTATAGGAACAGTGCTTTGTAGAAAAGGCCCAAAAATAACACAGATGTTTTGTTACTAATTTATTAGCTGCTATTGTGAATTTGGAGGTGGAGTTTTATTAAGAGCACTTGTGCAAATAGTCATGGTTGGCAATATGAGGGCTGAAGCACCACATCTTCAAAGCCCCCAAATATAAATGGCACTGGTCAGCCTGTCATTGCATTGTCCTTGGTAGCTTTGACAGCATATGGCTTTTAAAATTTCCTTATCATGGACATTAAGCTGGCTAATAGAAACACTCCAGCCCTTCTGGAAAGGCAGAAGAAAATTACCTCAAGCACTAAGCAGAGACCAACATTTAGTGTGTCCTGCCCTACTTTTCTCAGCAGCCTCTGTGCAGCTGTGGAATAAGCACTGCTGGGGTGGTAGTCCTACCCAGACACCAGTGCCAGTGAATAGTTCACAGGTAGTTTTGCAGAACACAGAAGTAGACATCCCTTCTCTGTCTCTCGGCTTTCTCTGCAGCAGCTGTTGTTGATAAGAAATTCCTGTGTTCTTGGAGGTCGAGTGAGCATTACAGGTGGTGGTTGGATCTCTCTGGAGGAGTGTAAACAAGAGTGCAGTTGAAACATGATCCCTCTATTACAATACCTCCTGTCTGGGAGTCTAAAAGTAATCCCTTTTCAATCTTTTTTTCAAACACACAGTCAATTCATGAGCAGGCCAGTGAGCTGCCAGCTTATGCTTCTCTTCAATTGCATCCTTAAATCTAAGAAAAGAAGATCAAACCCCACCCAATTTTATGAGGAATCAAAACAGTCATCTTCGAACACAGTCCTTTATCTACTGAGATTATCAGGATTGTTATATGGTGGAAGGAAGCTATATTAGAAGGTGCTTATGTAAGAGTTAATATTGAACATAAATCATATTTCCCTTTCCACTTTTCTAAAGCTGCTAATGAGAAATACCTGCTAAGCTGCCCTGATGCTACATTCAGAATTCTTTGTTCTATATCCATATTTGATAAATATTGTGTTCTGAGGTTTAGAATCTAGAAACCTAGTGTCCTGGGAGACGTGCAGGTTTCTGGAACACAATAGAAGCAATAAGTCACAGGAATGTGTGTCTCTGGAGTAGAAGACAGAGCTCATGAGGAGAAGCAAACAAATAGAGTAGGCATGCGTGGCAATCTATCCACATTCACAACACCTGGCCTTGTGAAACTGTGGTCTCCTTAGTGGAAAACTTGCTGAAATAAAAGCAAATTTTAAACTTCAGTTAGATGTGTGTGATATTGCACCTTTAAAAGATGAATATTTACTGTTCTGTAAGTTGATTAGTCTTTTCATTGTATTTGTGCATTCAGCAGCAGACAGGGCATAGTAATGGTTTCTAGCCCTACTCAAGCTGTTATTATTGGCATATTCTTTCACCAGTACATAATCATTTTGGCAACCAGAGTGTGGCCAATAGGGATTCTGGCTGATGGGTGTAGAAAAAGTTCATTGGCTAGCTAAATCCTGTCAAAATTTCCTTTACACATAGTTTTGCTGGTAGGGTTTTAAAAATTGCTCTGTAATAGTTCCTTTTGCACTGAGCCATGCATGAATCTTGCTTTATTTACAATTAAAACCAAGTCATTTGGGATCTGAAATACCGTGTTTCTTTATTCAAATTGTATTTGTACCTACATAGGTCTGATTATTTTTTTTTAATCTTATAGATACAAGTTGTGGTTTTGATTGAAATTTAATTGTCTAAAACGCACTCCAGCTGGAAAATGGTGTCATGTTTATTTTCCTATTCTGTGTTATTTCTTCTTCTTTAAAACCCAACTCAAAGTAGTTGTTGAGATCAAATTTGAAACCTTAGTAAATTTAGTTTCCAACTCTGTGAGGAGGCCACTCATAGAAAAATGTTAGTCAAATGGAAGTTATGAGAGGAACAGGTTTTTTGTCGTAGTACCTTCCTTTTGTATGACAAGCAAGAAATATACCCTTTCCTTCCGTTTTTCCTGTGGTCCCACAGCAGCAGTGGAGATCCTTATCCGCACCTCAGCTGCCCCAGGACTGAGGAATTCTTGCCTTCAGTGGGCTGACCACAACAGTGAGAGCTCAAGGATGTGTCTGAGGTGTGTATCTTCAGGTCCTGCTCCCTGCAGAGGCTGACAAGGCTGTGGGAGAGCCCAGGGAGTCTCTGAAACCCTCATTTTACAAGCACAGAATTCAGCCCCATTGGCTCTGATGCTTTTGGCCATCAGCTTTCTTGTAAATTGTGTCAGAGTGGAATGACAGGAAGGTGGCTTTCTACCAATGGAAAAATGTATTTTCTGGTTCAGTGGTGAAATACCCAGAGAGCTCTGTCTTCCAGGCCGTGATGTTGGCATGTGGATGCTTAGCCTCAGCACAAATGCTCATAGATTCTGACAAGCTGCATCTCTACCACAGGAATTCTTGGAAATTTTGAGCTGCACCCCACTGCTGACTGATATCCCTTGCCAACATGTGTCTTTCAGCTTCAGACTTGCACCAGCATTGTTGAAGTAGCCTGTGTGTGTCAGCTCTGCTGATGTCTTCTCATTTTGCCACTTAGAAATACTCCTAGCAGGAAACCTATAGATGCAGGTAGAGCTGTTGGGCAGGATTCTGCTCTCTGACAGTCGTGATACACAGTGTGTGTGAGGGGAAGGAACCTGGTGGGTAGGTCTTTTGGTTGTGTGCTGTTGCACTTGGACATGAAGGATGCAGCAAGTTTTAAGAAACACTAGCATATTGATTTTGGACAGGCTGGAAAAAAAGAAATTGCAGCAGGTTGTGTTGACAGCTTCTGTATGTTTAGGACACCAGCATGTATTATCTTCTTGTTAACTCCTGCATTTCCTTAACATGCTACCTCTGTATTTCCCCTCAGAGTGGAGTCTAGATGAAAAGGAAGAGAAATACATCGAGTGGCTGTGGAGATGGGCAAGTGATGCTCCACTGTGGCAGTGTAAATGCGTCTCAAAACTACTACAGTGTTTCAACAAATGTAGGCACAGGCAGCAGCTGAACAGTGGCTCAGGTCAGCACTTGGCAGGATTCTGCCTAGTGCTTTTTGTTTTGCATCAGATGCTCAGGAAAATGTTATAGTTATTAGTTTCCTGAACTGATTTTCACCAGCCATTTCGTCTTAAACTGGAACAAATGTCATGGAAGTGACATTAGCCTGACAGTAAGCGTTTGGTCCCACAGCACAGCAGTTTAGCAATGCTGGTGGGGAGTCAGACAGAGGTAGCTGGCTGTTGGATGTGCCATGCAGGAACACCAGAATACGCTCCCAGTATGGCAGAGAGAGACTCCCATCATACAGCATTGTGCAGTGCAGACAGAGTATCTAGGCCAGAGCAGGCAGTCCTGCTTCCAGTGTTTAGTAAATTTGTCCCTCTATGTTTTGACCAGTGCAGAAGTGCTTAAAATGCTGCGAGCCTTTTGGGGTTTATTGAAATACTTAATTTTGTAAAGTGTGCTCAATGAAGGCAGGTTTCGCTGTCATCACTACAGATGCAGTTCTCATCACTACATCACTGAAGGCTGCTCTTGGGAATGCTTTGTCCTTGCACTCCTGAACAGAGTGGCAAGAGGTTTCAAAACCCCTCATTCGCATCTTTATGCCTTTAGACTCTCTGCTAACATATTTTTAAAGATATCAGATATAAAATGAATATTCTGTGACACTCTATTTGTGTATTCCCAAGCTTTGAACACACTTGGAGCTAACCTTGAACTTCAGCATCCAATCCATTTAAAATGTATTTCACAGTCTTGTTTTTCTTCATCAGAAGCATCTAGCTACTGCTTGAGGCATTTATAAATTATTCATAGAAGCACATACAAAAATTATATTGGATCAATATTCACAAACCAGCAAGGTTTCAGATAATGTGTAGGCATTTTGCTCTAAGCTATTGAAGTCTGTTCCAGTTTTGAAAGAACTATCACTTTTAAATCCTTATAAATCTGTGGGAAATGATAATATTGATCCTTTTATTTTTGTCTTGCTGCACATTCAATTTGTATCCTACAGAGTGCACTATATAACTTTTCCTGAAGTAAAAGGGACAGGATCAGCTATGCAGAAAAGACCTATGATATATGGCGTATATAAAATAGCTTTATAGTTGGACAATGATTGAAAATAAAATGTGCATTGAACCAATCTCGTATTTCTGTGTTCCTACACATTGTCAAGAATCCCTAAGAAATGTGCTTATCAAGAATTGACAGAGTATTATGCAAACATTTACTTTTTGTTGCAACTTTGGTCTGGATTTATGCCTAAAAAGCTCTGCTATATTGTTATTTTGAGTAACAAGAGGCATTTATAATTCACTGAAGCATGAACAAATTTTGAAGGCAACTTTTATATCTCTCTGAGGTCTTTAGTATGCTGAGAGTCTGCAGTTGAAGTCTTCCAGGCCCAAGGATTTCTATGACAGTTACATTTCAGATTTTTTAACACATGAATTAGGGAATTTTTTTTTCACTCTATCGAGACGTATTTTAAACACTCCCAGTCATTTTGAGAATGGTCTAGGATTCTAGGTTAATTCAGAACCAGAATCACAGTTTCCTGAATGATACACATATGCACAAAAAAATTCTTCTCAAACCAAACTGTGGAATAAGTTCAGCAGGAGTAGAAGGTCCAAGATTTTGTTTTGAGGAAATCAAAACATTTTTTTCAGCTGCTTTTACAAGATTTTGCGAAAACAGGAGTAGTACAGGAAGGGTTTGAATAATGGTCCTTAAGGAGCACTTTTAATATTAGAAAGCCCATTTTTGAGCAGTTTTAAAGCCCCAAAGCTAGAAACTTGGTTTTAGACTTTGGAGTCTTGAGTAATTTGCCAGAGGAACTGAGGAGGTAATCTAGAAGGAAACCAGGTACATTTATGATCAGACCTGTCTGTTTTTCACAGGAATTCTGTTGGAAAGACATATTCCTGGGAGGTAGTTAATTTTCAAGGAACTGGCATTCTTGTTTAGAACAACATTCTGTCAGAAAATGTGGAGCTGTCATCACCGGGTTTTTGCTGCTGTGCTTAGAAATGGCTGGTGAATGTCTCAACATTTCTGTGTAGAGAATGTTACTGTTTTCCTTTGCAGAGATGAGTTAAGCACTGCCCCAGACAAAAGATTCAGTCTCCTCTACAACATCCTGTTGGGACAGCTGAGTCTCCTCTCTAGCTCACACTCATGCATCTGGAAAACACAATCTCCGCATTCTAGTTTAGTTTTTATGTCCTCTGCTACAGGGAAGACAAGCATGTTGTTAGGCATTTAGCTCATCATTTGATAAATGATTGGGCAGAAGAGGTGGATAACTGCTTACTCTTCCTCTTCCAATCCATATAAATAGTTCCAGAGATGCTGATGGCTCTATGCTCTGTAGCAATAACTGGTTTTTAACTTAAATCTGCTGTCCAAATGAGGGCAAGTGCTGTCCTCTTTTAATACAGTTCTCATTTTTAATGACAGAATTCTGGACAGAAAGAAAAAGTAGTGTTACTTCAATTTGGGCCCAGACTGGAAAGATAGGATGGTCTTTCACTTTTTTTGGTAATTTTATTATCAGCTCACTTGATGACTATGAAAGATGTTGCTTTTTTCCTCAACACAGCTCTGCTAGTACCTTGACAAATCCGAAATGTATTTCAAACACCACAAATTATCTATGTTACTAGGTCTTTAGGGTAGGACATACATGATTTTTGTGTATACACACTTGGGAACTTGTGATGTTTAAACAGAAAATAATGCATCTGTAATGGTATGCAGGTGACACATCTGTATGTGGTGTCACAGCAGATGAAGTGTCAAAATTCCTTGAGCTCTCTTTTGAACAAATCCCAATATAAGCCTTTTATTGCAGAGTAGACTGGTCACAAACTGAAGATCTGTACTGGGTTGCTGTAAAAAAGGCGTGATGGTTTTCGGCACTGGAAATTCAAATGCCGGGCAGACAGATCGTGTTCGATTTCCAAGCCAAAGAGTGGGTATTTTCTTAATTGCCAGTAGTGCAACTGAGGCACTGAAGTGCCTAAAATTCAGGAAGAGTCATAATGATACTGCCCTTAGAATTAAAATAGGGAATGTTTTATGTACAACTAGAGTAAAACATTTCTTTCTTTTGGAGTTAAGGAAACATTATTTGCTCTCCTTTCATCTTATCATTAGTTAAGCAAGTGAGAACTAAAATTCAAACAATGAAGGGATCAAGCACTCAATTTGATCAACTACCTGACTGACAAGTATCTTGTTCACAGATTGCCACTGCATCTTGACACTGATATAGTAATAATTTTCAATTTTTCTGGTGTATGTGGTTGGTTTTCATAGCAACTCAGGAATATTTTTCTGATAGGAATAGATAAGGAATAATTCAGGCTAAATTACATAAAATTGAAAAAGTAACAGCATTTTTTTCATGGAATAGTACAGGCATATTTTTTGGAAATAGCTTGATAAATACCACTTTCAATTCTATTTTTTAATGGGAAACTACAGTAGAATGTACAGAATTTTTTTTTTCTTTAAAGCCCTGTGTTTTCAGTTTTAACTTTTGTTTTCCCTTTCTTCCCTCATTAAAAAAGAAGGAATTATGTCATCTGGAACTGTTGTGTATATGTTGCCTTTTATTTTGGCTTTTCAAAACTTTGCCAAGCTTAGAAAAATAATTATGGGAAAAAGTGAAAAAAACCCACTTTTGAAACTTTGCCATTGTGGACTGAAAATATGGAGAGATTTTGAAGAGACAAAGGGAAGGGAGAAATATGAACATTATTCATTTTATTGTAGCTAGGATCAAAGCAAAGGGAGTACAATGCAAATTTAGGAGTCTGATATTTAAGCGTTTGTGTTTTTGGTGTTTTGTAATTTCTTGAAAACTGTTGTTTGAAAAACAGTACATCGCTTTAAAATTTGCAATTATTTTCTAAATAGTTTTGCAATAACTTAACAAGTTGTAGGTGAACAGGAACCATATTAAGATCATTAGCTATGAGCTTAACTTGATCACCTTGTCAATGTTGTCAGGTTCAATTCTTCAAAGACCAGAAAGTACTCAGAAGTGACCACTTAGTAAAATAGCTCCATTTATGTCAATTAAGTTATAGAAATCTACCCCAGCTGCTGATCTGACCTACATTTAGTACCTGTCACTAGCAGCTATGAACAGGTTTCATTCTTGTTACCACTGAAGAGCCTGGCAGTAAAATTAAATATGTTGTAACATAGAACACCCAAGAAATTAAATTATTCCCATGATGGAAAACTTAGCTGAGTAATGGTTTATGAGCCATGAAATAAATTATATTTGGCTTCATAGCAGGACACAACAAAGAGATAAATAATTGAGATTTATTTCTGCCAGACAGTCTCAAAAATTTTGAAGACACACTTTTTTTTTTTCAGACAGGAGAAGACCACAAGGAACTGAGTAACTTGTCCATGTCTCCTTTTAAACAGCCTATTAATGTGGTGTACTGACACTTGATACAGCTTTTGAAGTGGTGTTAGCTGCTTAGCTGGGACGAGAAAAGCTTTTTCGGTCTCTTATTTTGTTTCACAAAATGCAAATTACTTTCTCTGAGGAATCAGGGACTTTCGTGTTTTGTTTATTGTGGAGTTATTTTGCTCATTTAGCCTGACAATTTTTTTTTCTAGTTTAGTTTTTAAAGCTACCTCATACCTAGTCTGAAGAAAATTCTGTCTGCAGTTAGGTATTGCAATGTAGGATATTAGAAATGTAGCATATTATTAGGAACTTAAATAGCAAATGAATGTGCAGTGGTCAATATTGGCCACTTATGTTGTGCTTAGTTTTGACTAGAAAAAAGTCTCCCTTAAGACATTCAGAAATGAATGTTACTGACATTTTTGGCCGTTCCATTGGATTTTTAAACATATGGATCAAAAGTTGAAAGCAGCCATAAAACTCATGCAAAATGGCAACATCTTTCACAGAATTTCAGTACAAGTAAGCCTTATCTCTTCCTGCAGAATTCACCAGGGCCATCTTCCCATGCCGAGCCAGCTCCACTACAGTGCAAAAGCAGTATTTTGTGTACTTTAACTCCACCCCACACTGAAGTCCCTGAGTACAGTATTCTTTGGCTGTCCTTCACTATCCAGAAGCCAAATCATCTGTGTTTGTGTAACTTGGTAAAAGACAATTTTTAAAGTCTATTTAGTTTAAAGGAGCTTCTGCTTCTAGGTCAGACAGACATAACTCTTCTCTTTACCATAAAGCCTTACATGCTGGATCAGTAATTCTAGGCCATCTGAACAATAATATCTGAACATTATGGTATCATTTCTGTATTCCCAAGGAACTAAAATGATTGCCTGAAGAATGTTTTTCAGGCAGTTTTTCCCTGAATAATTCTCCCTTGAAAATTTGAGGCCACATAAATGAATTGCACATGTAAAACCTCAGATTCACGTGTCAGGTTATCTCAGCAAACACTTAAATCTCAGTTCACTATCCAACAATCAATACACAAATTTAAGAATTCATCTGTCAATGCAGATGTCTCAGGAAAAAGCGTGCCTACCTATTTGAAAGATAACTATTTTTGCACTAACTTTCTATTAGTTAAAAGCAAGTACATGATTATTTCAACAATGAATTGCTGGCACTTCTACATTAAATATTCATGTTTAATGCAACTCAAGTGTTTATATCTTGCATGAAATAGATGGTCGTCTTTCGCATTCAGAAATGTCTGGGTTATTCTTGCTCTCTACAGGGGAGGAGTTTTAAACTCCTAGCAAATTCCTTTTTTTGTTATCAGTTATGCCCCACCATGCCAGTCTGACAGCTGACCAGGTTATGAAGTATAAAACCAAGACTTAAGAGGTGATAGGAAGATAACTGTATCCACGTTATTGAAAAAGATATTCCATGGATTATATTTCACCTAGCCTTAAAATCTGCCTCTGACTGAACAAGGAACAGCAGAGCTTCTGGACTTTAAGACTACAAGCAACCCTCATAACTCAGAGTTTTGTTTTTCAGGAAAAAATGGAGATTGATTGTCTGTTGATATGTAAAGCACGTCTCAAGTTTGGCTACTTAAGAATGGGCACCCAAAATGTCACTAGAAAATAGGAAAATTTGATTCTGAAACATCTACCATCAATGTCTAGGGGAAAAAAGCAACAAACAAGCAACTTGGACCTTGCAGTCTTGTTGAGAGACGCAAAGTAGATTTTCTAATCTAATTTTCATTAAAATTTTGCTCAGATGGTTTTAGATTGAACTGTATGGACGCCATGATTTTTCTAATTTCCGCTAGAAATTAGCCAGAAGTTCCAAGAAAACTTTGTTTTGAAAACATCTAGCATGCGTGGTCTTCCGCAAAGGAAAGTTGTTATGCACTCTGGCTATCCAACTATCTGCAGTAATACTTCTATTAAATTGGCATTCTCATCTGGTTTATCTCCATGAACTTTTCAATGGGCAGTAGAAAGTCCTGAAATCTTTCGCTTTAAGTCCTGGGTGACCTCATTCAAGGAGAATTTGCAGCACACCCACTGTCAAGCAAAAATTCTTGCCCACCAGACATACAGAGCTTCAGAGCTTCAGGCTAGTCCTGTATTTTTCAGATTCTGAATCCTAGCTTTGCAACAGATAGCCTCAAGTGAAATAACCTGTAAAAAAATCAAAGAAAAGCAGGCCAGAAGAAATGTCTGGGCTGCTCAAGAGTCAGAGCCCAAGAGCAGCTTGAGCAATGGTTTTCTTGAGCCCTGTCCTGTATCCACTGTGCCTTAATTCTTCAGAGTAAAACACTTTAATCCTGGAAAGTTGTTGGGATTTTTAGGATTGGTTGGGGTTTTTTTTTTTTTGTTTGTTTTTGTTTTTTGGTTCCTTGGTTGATTTTTAAAATTGTTCTTAATTTTTTTTTCTCTGGGAAAATTTTCAGCTAACCCCTCTGAATAGTGAATTAAATTTAGGTGTTGTATTAGGTCCTGTATCGTCTAGAAGCCAATTTTCCTTTGATATTCTCTAAATATTGATATTCTGTATATTGGTATCCACCAGGGTGCTACCAAATGCTTGACCTCACTCAGGAAGATGGAAAAGAGTTAATCACTGACTTAGAAGTAGCAGTCACCCAGGTACCAGTGACCACATTTCATGCAAATCAGTTTATATATTTGGAACTTTGAAAGGAAGAATTTCCCAAAATTTTATGCGTTGTTGCTGTAAGTGACAAGGACCACGAATTCAAAAGAGAAAATATTAATGGAAACTGGTGTCCAATTAGACAACTCATAAGAAGCGCAAAAAGACATGAAGAAATTACACTGGGCAGAAAATAGTCTGGTTGTAAGAAAGTGTTAGAGCAGTACTGCAAAATAGAAGACAAAGCTAAACAAGTGTTCTGATGGATTTAAATAATCAATGTCACTGACTATAACTTAGAAGTTTAAAAATATGTCTGGCTAACAAGAAACTTAAACGCAGATTCATACCAAGACAATCAGAAAAACATCTAAAAGACAAATTAAAAAAAGCAGGAATTCAATTTCTAGATGCAGGTGGTAAAATCAAGGATCATCAATGCAAAATATAGTCAATAGTTATTCCTATTCTGTATTTGGAAGTAAGCTGCAGGTATCAAAAATTTATGGAATAGAATTACATTTTAAAACAATTTTAAAGCTTACCTCTTGTGCGAGAGGAGAGAATAAAACAATATCTGTTTCCCCCCCTCTGTCTCCCAATCAATAACTAAGTAACTAACTCTCAAAAACACTAAAAGAGCTCACAAAGTCATATGAGAAACCAATAATATTTGTTGGTTTGGTTGGTTTTTTTTTTTTGCAAACCTTATAAGTTATTAGACTATTATTTTGTTTATCCTTTAGTCTAGTGCCAGATTCCATATATCTATTTCTTTTTTAGGAGAAGTTATTCTAATGAAATTTTATTGAGAACTACAAAACATACTTATTTTATGGTTATATCTATCCCATCCATTGAGGGCTATTGCTCCACCTGGTTGAGGGACTGATGAGTTGGATAGGTCAGTTTCATGAGCTTCTATGTACTTGATCATCCTTCAATAATTTTCATATTAAGTTATTATTCTGTTCTAGGAATATTTTAGGGCTGGAGAGTGGGGGATTTTAATTTATTTGATCTGAAGCTGGAGAATTTCCTGCATCATTTCAGAACTGAGACATTGGTTTCCATTGGCCAGTGGACCGTAACTAGTTAGCAGATGTCAGATCACAAACCCCTAATAAAAGTTGTGGAAGTGCTAAATTGGCCAAGATTGAGATGAAGTCACTGTATTTAATTGAAGCTTTGCCATAACATCCTTAAAGTCCGTGATCAAACATATCCCAATGCATTATACAGCTGCTCAAATATATCACTGCTCAGACAGCAGTATGCTTTTATTGGATTCAACCCATGCGAATACCCTTTCTAGGGGTAGCATTTTACACAAATCATATTAATTTCTTCCATGAGTTGTTAGGCTGGAAGTGAAGTCTCCTGTAGGAGAAATAAATATGATCTAAGATCACGGCTTCTATTTATTGCATTTCAGTCAGGAAAAAAACTTAAAATATGTTTATTTCATTACTAAGTAAAATTAAAAAACTTTAGAAATATATTCATGCCACAGGAGTCTCCTCTCCATTTTCTAGTCATTTCAGTCAGAAATATCCCTGCTATTTTGTGCTTAGGTCCTGACCTTCCTATATTTTATAATAAAAGGATGTTCTTGCCATTGAGCCTCTATTCAGCATGAAGAACTACTGCTGAACCTTATTTCTACTGTAAAAGGTTTCTTTTCATGCCTGCCTGCGATGTCTTTTGGAGCCACTGAGATGTACTCTGTAATCCCTCATGGCTCATGCTTTGTCGCCAGAAATAAAACTGAAATAGCTCTTCACCTAATTTTGTCTGATAAATTTGTCTGCATTTTGCTGAGGTAAAGAAATGACAAGTTTTAAGTGAAGACACTATACTGAGAAGCCTAAGCTGGTAAAGCCATTTATATTCAGTTATTAAAAGATTATGAAGAGCTCTTTTCATGGTGACTATAAGAATGAAATTGGGCAGTAGGAGTGTCTTGAGCTGGTAGGCAGAAGACCTCCAAGTGGCTGTCATGGAAGAGAAGCAACCTAAAGAGAATGTTCTCCCTTGCTTGTAAATGTTCACTGGGGATAGTAAGGTAGTGCAGGCAGCTGTGTGCCATCCACAGCTTTGGCTGGCTCTGTGTGGAGCCTGGGAGTGTGATGACTGATGGATCCTTGGCCACCAGACTTTTACCTGTAGGGGAGCTTTGTGTTTTGTGGGTGGCTTGAAAACTGCTGCTTGCCCAGGTAGGATTTGTGATTGGTTATGATATCGGAATGCTTCCAAGGCACCTTGCTGCTGCAATCACACGTGGTGGTCATCTCTGTATTGTGTCACACACATGTTTTATACAGTATGTTGTCACGTGCCACTGCTCCATCGTAGGTAAGGTGCAGAAGGTTGAAGGGCAGAAGAAAATTAATATCTGAAGGAGTAATAATGGGTTTAACTTGAGAAATGCTTACAGGAATTCCTTTGCTGGAGATATCATATTGTGGAATTATATTCTGAATATGGATTAAATATAGGTGCAGCAGACTTTCCTGAGCATGGCCAGACTCCTATGACAGAAATTCACCTGTAACCAGAAACATTGCCAGCATGGATGTGACTATGATCTGCGTGTAGGGCTGGACTGTGGGAAAACTGAAGGCAGTAATGCCTTTTCCAATTGAAGGAGATATGTGCTCTTCTGCAAAAAACTACTGTAAAGCAGAGAGCCATTTTGCTTCAGACAGGAATCTTATTAAATTCTTAGATAGGACATCAGACATAATTTGCTTTCATAGAAGTGATAGTACTCAAACAAGCAAATAAGATTTTTTTTTAAAGGCTGGAAGGACATTGACACAAGAAAAAGGCTGGTTGGTTATTTAAAAAAGGAATTATTTTATTATCTTAGCTACCACTGCAGAATGTAGCAAGTGTTATGATTTAGCTGGTTTAATATTTCACTTTAAGAACTTTCCAACAGAGTCCCTTCCTGCCCAATGCATTCAACTGAGGTTCCCCTGGGTTTTTTGATTCATAGTTACAATTGCTTCTCTGACGTCCGTAATGTCCCTGGCCATAGGAAGCTTTGGCATTAACAGGTACAATTCCTTCTGAAGCCCATGAGATACCCACTCAAGCTGAGAGCTGGGTTTTACTCTTGAATGGTAACAGAACAAAAAGTTCCCCCTATAGTGCAGCTGAGAACACATCACAGAATTGAATTTTTGCCTTATAACTAGAAACTGTCTTTGCAGCTTGCTGTGAATATGTTAATGTGGCACAGGCATGGAATTGCAAAAGAAAACTCGAGGAGTGAGTTTGTGTGCTATCTTCACTGCTGCTTAGCTTTGATGGTTTTACATACATTATTACTTTAACGATTTTATCTTGTGTATTCGCCCTTGAATTTGACAGTAATGTATACAACATTTGTTGTGGCTTTTTGTCCCAGATGGGGAAAATTTTTGTTACAGAGCAAGAAAAAAACCCCACAATTTCTTAAAAAAATATAACTTGGCTTTGATCCAGTCAAAAAAACCAACAGCAACAAAAAGCTGCTGTCATTATTAGCAAACCCAAGGGGACCATTAAATTTTCACTGATGCCCAGATGAAAACATTTGCTTTCCACTCAAGTTGTTATTTTAAGTCTGTCTAAAATTTAAATTTAAATAAGATGTGTCTGGAAAAACTTGTTGAACTGATGTTTTATTTAGATATTCTTTATCTCACTTAGTAGAGATACTTCCTATAAATTATACTTACGGGAAATAGTTTATTTTATCTCTAAGCTTTTTTGCATTTAGGACATAGAATAAAATCAGTAGCTATTCTCCTGCAAAATACCTGTTGCAACAGGACTGCGGTTTATTTTCTACCAGCCTACCAATCAGTACTTTCAAGATTTAAAAACATATTTCTAACTTTAAAAGGGGATTAAGCCATTATAAATAATTCAATGAAGTCATTAGACTTTCCATCTAGCATTAGGAACTCAATATTGTGCTTCTGAGAAAGTGACCTCAATATAAATTGTACCAGAAAGAATCAGAAGGAGAAATTCTCTAGAAACAAAAGGCATAAAGTAGGGAATTTCTTTCTTGCAGAGCCAATTGCAACAAAGCCCCTAAAACAGGCTAATGAAGTTCACTAGATTAAAAAAAAAACAAACCAAACCAGAAAATCCCCCCCAATCCCTAAAATAACAAACCATTAAGCATAGAATACCTTGAATGTTCTCAACACTAATTACTTGCCTTTTACCTGCAGAATATAGTGGTTGTTCTTTTCTCCATTCTTTGTCTATAGCAGCTCAGTTTTTGCCTTTTTCTATAAACCCTTCAGGATGCTGTTTGCACCTAATAATTTTTAGAACATCTTTGCTTCCCTGGGCAGTTTCTCCCAGTTGTGCTCTCCTGTCACTCTTCTGATGGTCTCAAAGAGTCTGCATGTGTGTTCCTATCCAATGAAATTTTTTCCTCAGAAATTTCTTTCAGGCTGTTATCATGAGAAGCTTAACTAGAAGGATGGGTAGGCAAGGGGTTTTATTTTATCGCCTCGTTAACGTCAATCAAACATCCAGTCTAGCCAATGGAAGACGGTACTATTTTTCTTCCTTCTCTATTTTTCCCTTGAAATTTGTAGGACTCTGCACTAGAATCCCAGCATTGATCACAGATGTGTTCAATAGCCATCATGGGCAAGGCTGGTGAGTAGTGTTCCATTAGATGCCCATTATGAAACTATTAGTGGGCATTTTCACATTTTTGTGTTTCAGTACAGAAGCCGAGTCTGCATGTTGTAACCAAAGAGCAGCTAGGTAGAAGAGAGAGATTTTAAAACTTGCTGCAGAGAGATTGTGTCTAAACAGCCTCAATGTTTTAGATATTTAGCTCTTGTTTGATCCAATATAAACAAGTAATTCCTATAAGAAATGAGAAGTTTTAATTAAATTACAGCATATCCTTGTGTGCAAACCCATGATTTTAAGTTATTTTCCAAGTAAAACTGAGGGCCGTAGAATGTAGGTCAGAAAATACTAAGTTTTTCTCTTCTGATAGATTGATATGGAAGGAAAATTGGAGCAGAAAGGTCTTGTCTTACTCCCGCCTCAGGGACTTATTCTTGTCACCTTGCCTTGGAGATGGATGTGGTTAGGTATGTCCAATTTTATGAGCTTGGACCTTCTCCCAGTTTCAAGAGGCAGCTCGTTATTATGAAAACTGGTAAATAATGCACATTATTTTTCAATATGTAGAGCTCTACTGGAAAATAATTCAGCCATCAGAGATAATTCTTTTATGTGATGAAACATTTCCAGGAATAATTCCATGATGCTTGGTGCATCTTTGTTAGTGCTTGGGCTAGTAAGCAGTGAAGATGTTTTACAGAGTATGCATTGTATGTGGTATTTCTTGGATAGCAAAACTGAGTCTCTTTTGTTCTTGTTGAATCACCTTCTAATAAGAGTTTTTGAGGAGAAGTCTTGTTTGAAATTATCACTTAATGAATTAATGAATCATCAGACAACATAGATAAATCCTTTTATTTAAAAAACTTATATCTAGTGTGATTTTCCAGAGGAAACTGAACCCAAATGCAGAACATCCATGTTCTGCATGATTGTTTTTCATTATGGCCTTTGATGGCTAAACGGGATTTTTCTTTTGGTGATTACTATAGCCAACATTTGAAATTAATGTTTTCAAATAAACAAGTGGCTATTGTTACTCAAATTCTTGTGTGGTCAAACCCTTCTCCTGAATAAACTTTGTTTAAATTTCTGTCACATTTTTATGTGCATTATGAGCACTGGATCTCTGCAGGGCCATCTTTGATGAAAAACGAAAAACAACTCTTGGGTCTTATTTTTAATTATGGAACCACTTCACACGAGTTAGATTTCTTTTTCCAGACAAATATTTACTAAGAATGCATGTTATAACAACTCTTGCCGATATAAATGTGTTTTGAATAATGCTTTCCTTTGGGTAGAGTTAAACCACATTCTGTAAGTGCAAGAAACTGCCCCAGTAGTAAAGGCACAACATTAAGTCAGCATAGCTGGGCCCGAATAAGTTTTTAAAAGGCACCTGCTAAGACAAGGTCCATTTCTTCTGTTGCCTCTGAACAATCCAGGTCTGTGAGAAAAAATTGGTAGCTTAAACATTGGCTTACATTAGTTCACACTGCATTATTTTTCTACTGTCAAAAATTAACTATTTTCTCACATCTGATAATTTCTTTAGTTAGTCTAATCACATTTATTAGTCAGAAAGTATAGGTCTACCGGCAGTTTTCCAGATATACTGCTTAGTTGCTTTATAACAAAGATGGTGGTGAGCACTAAAGCTGACAAACTGTCTTCATTCAAGAAATCAATTAATTTCTTTTTTATTTTACTGTTATCCAGTTATTTGGTTAAAACATAAAGAGCTGGCTCATAAGTAGTTTCTAATATATATTATACTTTTGTAACTTTTAGGCTTTGGTGTGGATTTCATTTTTTTAAAGCCAATGGATTAAATTAATATTGATCTGAACATGAGCGCTTTCATGCTAGGTCCTTGTACTGCAAAAGTTTTCAGAAGTTATCCAGCTTACAAGAGGGAGTTTACAGGGCACTAAGAAGAGAAGTTAGCAGGGTTGTTTGATATCGTGTGAGAGCATCTGGGTTTTGCAGCAACACAACACTGTCATATGGAAGCAGTACATTTCCTTAAACGGGCTTTTGGCTTTGTTTTACGGAATGCTTGTTACAGAATTTATAGAGGATAGTAAATATAAAAGGTCTTTACCCTAAAGCTTAGTATAAAAACTTCTGTATGGTTTATTTCACCGTGTAAATTTATTCTCTTCTCAAGTTCTCAAGTGCTTTTAAAACAACAACAATGTGAATCTCTGCATTCAGTCATTAATTAGAATTTTTTAAAAAAAATCATTGACTGTCAAAGTTGTAGATTGTCCACTGAGTTTTTGCATTTGTAATCAGAGGGTCTTAGAAGCATGTTTTTTCAGAAGTCTTGCAAAATAGTCATCAGAGCATGGTCAGAGGATGAGTTTCCCCAGTGACCTAGAGATGCTGTCACAGTAGGAGGAAATATTATATCATAAGGCACATTGCCCAAGTCCAAATCTAAAGCCAGAGCACAAGGAACAAGTGAACAAAGAAATAATTAAGAAATCCTAATGCAAGTTTGCTGCGATTCCTTTTTTTGAAATGTCAGAACTGAATGGCACTTTTCTACTTTGTCTCTTTTTCATCTCTCTCCCTGCTGTCTAACTATAATGAGCTTGTACATGTAAAAAAATAAAAGACATACTAATTCAGGTCTGCTGCCCCCTAGATTGTGTCTTGGTTTTTAAGGCTTTCCCTGGAGGTAGGAAAGGTTGCTCTCTTCACATTTGTCTAGCTCAGCGAAAAGAATGAAATAAAATTTTTACTGTTCTTAGTGAGCAACAGAATATTTGGATAATCCATATTTCAGAGGCGATCTGTATCAGGCCTGCAGCATTGCTTGTGTATACAGGAAACCAGACACTTAAAAGCCATTTAAGGCTGAAAAGCAGAGTGCAGTATGACCAAGCAGTGAAGGTGGCAAAATTTGACTTTCATTTAGAGTCGGGAGAGGTTGGCCAGCTTCTTGATTTGGTTTATAGGCATCTAGTTTTCATCTTTAAATTTCTTCTTTTATTTTTAAAAATAAGTTTAAAATGCCTCCTTTGGTGAGTGTAGGTGGAAGGTTCTGGATTACCTTTGTTAGAATCTTACGCAATTTTTTGCCTGTCTGGGGAACAAAAGGATTTCTCTGTTTGTTTGTTAGTTTGTTTCAGGCTGACCTAGGAGGTTTACAGTTTTCTGCCCAAACACTGCCCAAAACAAATTCCTTTCCAGACCTGCCCCACAGCCCAGCCCTCTTTGTGTAACCTTATACCAGAACACAAGCATGAGCCAGTTTGTTTGGACCATATTCCCAGCGACAGCCTGCTATTTTTCAAGTATCTTCACATCAAACAAAACCAGGAACAAAAGAAAGATATTTTTTCTCTTTTAATTCCAACAAAGATAGAAGAAGGGCAAATGAAATTTGTGTGTGTTGAAGAGCAAAAACTGAGGGAGAGGTAAATAGTCCTCCAAGTCTGCATAGAGTAGAAACAAGGTATTATAACAAAACGATATATTTAACCATATAGTTTCTTTAAGCTGCTTGCTGACTTGAATTTCAGCTTCAGCAAGGCTCAAGATCTTGCTGAAGAAATGGTTTTTTGTGTTGTCTGTGACAACAGAAAACAGCAGTATTAATGACAAGGAATTATTATAGAAATATCATTTTAAATGTAAGAGAGGAAGTAAATCACAGTCATATGTATCTTTTGTCTTGCTATCTCTATCATGCTGGAAGTTTTTATTCGGAAGTCTGTGTTGACTCTCATGATTAGGGCCAGAAATCCTACAGCTGACAGGAAAGTGACCTATAAATAATGGTCCATGATGGACTTGTCATATACTCACTAAATGAAATATTCTAGTACCTGTTTCCTTTGTCTTGTTTCTCAGTTTCCATCTTGTTTAAGGTTATTTCTTTTGACACATCCCACTAGCTATGTGGTAAGAGTGGGCTTTCTTTGTGTTGTAAATGTATTCCCTTTTCACCAGAAAAGTATCACTGAAAATATTATTGGAATTATTTTTGTGAACAAGAACTCCAGTTGAATACAATTGGATACAGTTAATAACGTATCTCCAAATAAAAAAACCTTTTTTTTTTAAGTAAAGTTTTATAATTACATTGATACAAATATTTTATAAAATGGAAGGATTGGCTTACAAAGTGGTAAGAATTCTGCATTTTTGAGCAAATGAAAATGTTACAATTTAGTAAGAATATAAATGTACAACACATCAAATACATTATAGTAATAATCTACATGCATTCTCTTACTACCATGCAGTAGTAATAATTGTAGAAAATCAGTGAGCTAATGATAACAGCCCATTTACATTCTCTGAGTCAATAAAAAATGCTGATTTTTCAGCAAGGAATAAATTATTTTATTTCATTTACTAATGGTGAAAAATGTGCATATGGGATGACAACATCATGTAGCAGATGCGCTCTGACTTTGCATCATAACTTGTGTGGTCATGTCTCTAATGATAAGAACCTGATGCTTCTAATTGATAGTTACAAAAAGGATCTGTGCTAGATCTGTCCCCAAAAAGGGGACATTCTTGTTATAGGGGTGGAGAAAGATGTTAGGAGAGAGGAATCCTAGCAACACTCTAGTCCGTGTGAATTTCACTTGTGAATTCACTGAATCCAGGGTTTCACCCCAAACTTGTGGTTCAGATGTCCCTTGTTTGCTCTGAGTAATGAGGCAAGCAGAGACACCCATGCCAAATGTGCTTGGTTAACAGGCTTCCAGCAAACCTGCCAGGAGTGAACTCCCCTTGCAGCACAGTTCTGTAAATGTTACACACTGGCAGCTGACACTGCTTAAAAGTCTGCAACAGAACACTGCATGAAAGAAAATCCATAAATCAGGGGTTTGGGCCACCTATAGTTCTGCAAAACTTGCAGAAAATTTATGTTGGCAAATAAATTAGGGTGCGTTTAATGAAAAGTAGTAACTCAGTTGTTTTGACCTGTGTTTTGGTTTATAAGATTGTGACATCTGCAGAAAAGATGGTATGACAGCAAGACCCTCATTGTTGTGTCTGCCACTCTCACCTTTCCTCCTTTTTGAAGTCAAGGTGATTTACTACAGGAACAGGAAAAATAAATATGTCTAAGTGGCTTAGTAGACCAGATACTTCCGCTTGAGATTATGCTTGGTTGATGGAATAAATCACAGTATTTGGGGGTTTTTTCCCAGTTGAACTTAGAGGATAACTTTTATCTCATTTATAATTCAGCTCACTGTGTTTGAGTAACTCAATACCTACACTGTTTAGTCATACTGAATTCAAACTTTTGAGTCTACGTAATTTTCTGCTGATCTAGAGTAGAAAATATGCTGGGATTTGTGCCATGAACATTACTTGTAATGTCTATGAGACAACTGGAGTGACTAACATAGGTCTTTGAAGACTACTTGTATATGCAAGCTATACTTATGATTTAATTCACTTTAGCAAGGTTGTACATCTGCTCATTAAAATGTCACTTCTTGGCCGAGCTGGAAATTATGTTTTTCACTGTAGAGCTGCAGTTCTTCTGCTCGTCTGTCTAGTCACACAGTAACCACAAAAAAGAGGAATCATAGTTCATAACTGGAGATGGAGTTATTCCATTCTCATGTCCCTTTTGTTTAGTAAGCTTCAACAAATGAGGAGATACAGCAATAGATGGTGGAAGGCATGCTTGCGACAGTGCAAATAGTAAAAGCCCTACAAATACCAAAAATCAACCTTCTGTTTCTTTTCTTCTCTAATCAGCTCTACAAAACAGTCTTGGAGAAACAGAAACAGAGTACAATAGTTGAAAGAAAGTTGATAGAAATACAAGGTAGCTGATATAAACAGAGTGGCCTTAAATGTGTACAATAAGGAAAACAGTGGTTTCATACTAATACTGCAAGAGTTTACTTTAATGGCCATAGTTCTGTTGGGTGGAGTCAGCTATATTTCAGTCAAACTCTTCATAATGGGCCCTGTTTACATACTCATTTTTCATTAAAAAGAGTATAGATCCACATTATAATCTGAATGGGCTGAACAACATTTGTTCAAAAAAATACTAGTATTGAAATAAGTTACAATCCCTCTGTGATGGCAAAAGATTGAAAGTGCATGAACATTTCCAAGGCACCAAGCGTGTCCTTTCAGATTGTTCAGGTATCACCTGGGCAACTAAAGGAGTGCATTGCATTCAGTACCTGATTCCTGTCTCCTCATCCTTGCCTAAAACAAACCTCTTCACAATGTGACAAGCAGCTTGGTATAGTGAAAGCATCTTAAATGTATAACTTCTTATCCAGACAGCTAGGTGATATTGAGTATATCATAAATATATAATGTATGAACTAAGAGCCTATAATGAAATAAATAATTGCACGTGTAAGTCAATCTGTCAAAAGTCTTTTAACTAAACAATAATAGGTGGAAATAAGTCCTTTGGATTTATTACTGTTTGCCTTGTTGAGAAGACTTAAGTTTGTTGAAGGTTAGGCTCTTTAGCTTTCAGGATAAGAGTGAGAATTAATTTTAATTAAGGATATTTCATATAAATATAAGTCCTATAAACTCAGGACCTCAAAGTTATATAGGAGTTACATAAGCGTTACATAGACTTGTCCATCTGCTAGTAAACAGCACATTATTTTTTCTTTTCCAAGTGATGGCTGGCCATTTATTTCCTCATTTGCTCATCTGCATTTGCAATCTTTTAAGAAAGGATTCAAAAAATCAATTTTGCAAGCTTAGTTAGGAAATCTGAGATCCCGAACCATTTCTCAGACTCCTCTAAATGCATTTAAAATCACATCTGGTAAGCTGTTCGATGTTAGTAGCACACCAGGAACATGTAGATTTTCAATGATGCAGGAAATAAAGTTTTGATTTCTTGGTCTTAGCATTTCAGAGTTTGTTTATATCAGCAGCAAACATTTGTTTGCAAAAAACCTTTCTTTTCCAGATGTGAGTTTCAAGGTGGTATCAGTAGCAAAGATTTGAAATGCTTCGTCTTTTCAGCGAGACAGTTTTAACGGATGATTTTCTGATTAACTTCCAGCACTTGGTTTTGCATAATTCTTCAGTTCTAATATTCTTGAATGAATAGTAGCCTGCAGAGTAATGTCAAATAAACGCAGATTTCAAACAAGAGCAGGGGGAAGTGTAATTTTCCACGCAGTAGCAGGCTGGCCATATATTCAGAAGTGGTATTTGGCAGGAGCGTGATTCAATAAGTTATGAATAGCCACTACCTGCTGTTTTACTACACCCCCTACACAGGGCTGCATCGGGGACCTGCAAAGTCTACAATTGCAAATGGGACCTAAATTCCAGGGTTGTAGGAGTCCAATATTTGACATCAGCAGGAGAACTACAAAGGTATCAATGGCCAAGGAAGAAACAGAACTCTAATCAAGACTGAATTAATGTTGATGTGATGATTTGAAACCCAACATGAAAAATAAAACAATGGCAGATCTGGCCCTATATGGTCTGATATTGCTACCCAGCCTGAATTGCTGTTGACAGCTTGTAATTTATTGCACCAGCATGCCTGATTGCTGTCATTGTGCCAGAAGTTTGATACTCCTGAAATCTGAATGGGGAAGGAGAGTGGATCATATCTGAAAATAAACCATCAAATGAAAATTTCTGTGGCAGAGGCTTGTTTACCATATCTTCAGATAAGCAGCTGGAGGTTGCTGAGTATGAATTTCATAAGGATCATATGGTGCTATTAATACTCAGCATTTTTTTCTGTAAATCTGTACAATGAAACTGAGCATTTTTTCTCTACCTTATGGCTTCAGAAACCAACATGTACAAGACTAAAGAGAGATTTTGCATGAAAATGGAGTTTGAATCCCATTTCCCTCTTATGGCAGAAACCCAAGTCCACACAGGACTTGATCTAGAAAAAAAACCAAAACAATATAAAACCACTGGAAAAACTTCCATGGATTCCAGTTGGATTTGAAACAGACCACAAGTCAGCTGCATCAGAGACTGAGGCATAGCAGAGACCTTTCTATATCCTCTAGCTAATGGCCAAAGCAAAACAGGGCAACAATAACAGCTTCAGAGACGTATGATTTAAGTCAAAAGAGTGGTCTTCCATTTATTTTCTTCCTTTCCACATTCACTGAATCACAGACTCACTGAATCAGAATGGGTATAGTTGGAAGGGCCACAGTGGCTCATCTGGTCCAACATTGCAGAGAATAAAGGAACAGCACAGTACTGCGTGCCTATAGGCAGATTGCATTCAAACAAACATCTCATTAATGTTTGTATCACCAGTTGTACTCCTTGTATTTCTCAATTTTAACACAGCAGCCAATGAAACTGCCATTTTGGCTCTCACCACTTTGGTTATTAGGTTAGTGTAAGGCCATCTCCAATTGTCAGGCACTATGTTAGAAGTACTTTCCTTTAAAACAAACTTCCATGAAATCACTTCTAAGTCTGCAGGTTTAAGAACATTAGCAATGTGCTGCTGACATTTTAGGCTTTGGCAATACAATAAAACAATTACATTAGGTGGGGTTTCCCTTCTACTTTAGAGATCTTGAGCAGAACTTCTTCCATCCTGACAGCAGCTACTTGACATTCAAAGCATACTAGGGGCAGATAATGTATTAAGAACAATGACAAATCCATCCAAAAACATTTTGGAAAAGCAATGAATAACAGGCTTTAATTGCTTCAGCCATGTTGGTCAAAAAGTTCCCCAAATCTACTAAATCTAGATTCAGCCACACCCTGGTCATTTGTTTCAAGATTGCAGGACCAAGCCCATTAGTACTGGATCCTCTATTTATATTTTTATGGTAGTACATGGTTCAATTCACATGTTAGTGCATTTATGTGCAAACATGTAATAGAATTCCAACTGGCGTGGCATATAGTCACTTCAGAATTAAGTAAGCTATATTTGCAATCAGGGAGATATTTGAGGTACACATACTACTAAGATAAGATGGCAGAGAAAGTCCAAATGAAAATTGCAAAAAGATATTTTAAAAAAAGTTTTTCTTGCATTTATTTTCAAATTCTTTGTAATGGTTTGATTGCTTTGTCTCCCTTCATGGCTGATAAGAATGACATCTGTTCTTACTGATAGCCTGCAAACTGCACATCTGCTATCAGAATTTCATATCAGATACCTTCTGTCTTCAGCGTGGCTTGCTTGTTTATATACTTAAGGTGCTATGTTTGTTTTTGAATATATAAGCTCTTTGAAGCAGATATTTTTATAAGATCTTGAAGTGACCTGGCTCCGGACTTCAGGTCTCCTATTCTCTGTCTAGTTATACCTATATTAGTGTTAGTGTGTGTGTGTTTGTAAATATATGTAATAAATTTATAAGTAAGTTGCTGAAGCTGAGTTGTAAGAAAATATAAGTGAAATTAATTTAAGTTAGTTTTGCATCCTTAAGTAGGTCTGACTTTGGGCATACATGGAGTTTAAAGCCCGTGTCCTATTGAAATCTGACTGTTCTTCATCTACAGCAGGTGGTTCAAAGAAAAACAATCCTTAGTGTACTTTAGCTTTGGGCTGTCTATTTCCAGAGAGATCCACGAACTTTGCAAAGCAGATGGCTATATTGACAGCTTGCCAGAAGCCCAGGGACCACACTTAGTCTAAATAAAAACATGAACAAAATCACTATTTATTTCTACTCATGACACTTCTAGTAACTGAATTAAACTGAACTGTGGCTGTTTAAACCCAACAGTGATGAGATTTGTTGTAAAAAGCTGGGGGTAAGTGGTGATGAAGACAGTCCTAGGTTAAGACCTTTTCAGGTAGTATCTTAAATAACCCTTTCATGATAAATAAATAAATAAATAGGGACCTTAGTAGAAACCATTTAATCAAGCATGCTGGCAGTGCGTGCTTCAGTTCTCTGAAGGGAGGAAATGGGATTTCCTGACGTGGTGTGCCAATGCAAAGAGCATTATATGCTATTGAGGGAGCTCCTGGCCCACCCAGTGCCAGGAGGCTCATTTAACAGTTTTGCTAACATGGTTTTCAGTGTAAGATACCCTGTCTCTCCCGCTCATTAACCTCTGCTGTGTTCTGAATACGTGGGATAGAGGGAAAAATACGCTGCAGGCACTGCTGTGTTCCAGCTATGACTAAGATCAACAGATTTTCCTTTATTCAGTGAGAGTCAAGCAAAAAATAGAGGATGCTTTCTATAGCTTTCTGCTGACATTCAAATGTAGAAAGTTTTTTGTCTTCAAACTTTGAGCTATCCATCTAACCTTGAGTATCACCAGGAAGAAGTGCCACCTAAGTCTAAGAGGAATATACATCAGAACATAACATATTGTAGCTGCAGTTCTTAGCAGGTTTTTGAGCAGCTGCTGAAACTGAAGGAATCAAATGTATATTAAACAAATGCAGCAATACAGACCAAAAAGTTTTGTGCTAGTAGGAGGCTGAGTACACTTTGTATCATACAGTTTACTCCTTCTGCTCTCCCTCTTGTTCAAACAGCAGGACTCCAGGGCAAAGAGCCAAGATGGATTCAGCCCTTTGCTGAGGCTGATTCCACAAGCCTGACATCCTTCCACAGGCACTAGGCTATGCCTTTGCAGAATACAGCTTGATTGACACTTCAGTGTGATGAATCATAAGCTCAACATTTGGATGCTATGATTACCGGTTGCATGAATAAATGAAGATTCCCTGCTAGTGTCTTCTGAGCTGCATGCAGCCTCAAGTGCAGCCTGACCTAGAGCTGACCTTAGGAGCTGGCAGTAGAGGTTTCTGGTTAGTTTATTAGGCAGCGAAGGGATCTGTCTCTAAGGTGAGGTTTGGGGCTCCTGTGCAAAGTACTGTTGGAAGAGGGGGTCTTTATGGAGCTCTTTCTTTAACTTTAAAATCCATGTGTAGAGATTTATCTTTTAATGACTTATGGGATTTGCAAGGAATCTCATTGCTATCATCCTGGACATGCAGTCCTGGCAGGCTAAAGTACTCTTGGCTTCAGGGATGGAGTTGATGATAAGCACCTGTGTTTCCAGTGTACCAGACAGCTTAGAGAGGTGTTTTTTCCCCTCCATCTCAGTATTATGAATGGTCCCCCTGAAGACGAGATAAAGTATCTCTGAGCAGTCTTCTTATTAGGTAGGTGCCCGAGCTTGCATCAGGGAAGCCTTATTACTGTGTTCCCAAGAACTGATTGGCCTGGGAGTTATCTACCAGGTTTTACAGCTACTATCTAATAGATAATAATTCCTGTCACAAGTGGTGTGACCCCTTAGCTCCCACTGCCCTTTAAGCTCTGTAAGTTTTATTGTTAAGGGATTTCCAGCCCATCCCTATTCATTACCCTGGAAACATAAACAGAAGCATTACTGAAAATGTCTAATAATGAATTTAGCCTAAGCACCCTGCTGGGAGGTAGAGCAACATTATTATCCCCATTTTACAGTTGAAGAATAAGTTGCAGAGTTCAAAGCTGTCTACCAGATCTCCTTCTGCCAAGTCTGTTCTGCCTATGTGACTAGGCTATTAACTTGAATTCCTCTTCTGACCACTAATACAACAGAATCAATTGCAAGATAGGTGGTCTCTCATGTAATCAGATTTGAAACCTTTGAGGCTCACTCTAAATTAAAAACAACGGTTTAAATCCTGCTCATAAACTTGCCAGCATTCACTACAGGTTTCTGCAGCATCACTTTAATAGTCTCTCTCTCTCTCTCTGTGAAACACTGCTTATTAGAGGGTAGAATGCAGCTGCTGGTGCTTAAGTTACTGTATCATCTCTATATGCATCTTCCTTGCAAATCCCAGAGCAACAGTTTAACATGACTGAGAGCCATGTGTTTCTCACTCTTTCACAACAGAGATGAAAAAGTCATGGGTGTCTCAGTTTTCCATGTAGCTATGGCTATGGTTCTAAGCATTGAGAAATCAAGGCATTGGCTTAAAAATAATGAGATTTCAAACAGATTCAAGTCTCTGAACCTCTCTGTGTTTTGTGTGAGAAGGGTTTATGTTTTTAAGTATTTCTTCAAGAACATAAAACTTCAGGTTGGCTGGGGTTCTGCAATATAGGAGAAAGTATTTGTATACTCTCTTGAATCCTATTGCATGGATTTCAGCAAACCAGCACAATTCTGGTAAAGTTGCAAGGTATGGAAAAATCTCTCTTGCAAATGCCTTAAACTCTGAGGTGGCTGTCACAGAAAACCAGATGTTGCCAGTGGCATAGAAATTAAGAAAATATATGGGAGAATGAAACAAATGAAAGTCCCATTTTAGCTGAAACTCTTTGGCAAATTATAAGTCAGGGGAGGCAAGTTCAAAGAAAGCTTGATTCTATATGCTCAAGCAATGAATGCTACTCAGAAGGAAAATACTGAAGTTAATGTTATTTTGTACGGTTTTAGTCTATGTAATACTTTTCTGTTAACTCAGGCAGATAAAACAAACTGTGAAGTAATAACAGTGTAGTCTGGGTAAGGAAGCAGTGTGGAAGAGACATTTTGAAAGGATTGAAAAGAAAAATTCCATCTGGAGCCTGTGCCCATGTGAAAAGAACTAGCAAAGGGACTCAAAACATAAAGCTGAACTATATGGAGCCAGACTGCTCAGCATGGCAGCCAACAACAGTTACGCAGGTCAAAGATCTGTAGAAAGAAATGCACTGGATGCTGTTTGTAAGTTTGGGTAATGTTCATCATGAGCAAAAAAGACACTTATAGCACTCACTCAGATGAATGTTTTGTAGCTCCAAGTAGATGCAGTTTCAGTGAAAGATGAATAGGCTTTCCTATCAAGTAGAGGCTTTAATGTGACAGTGAAATGCTAGAAAACCCTCAGAAGATACATAGGTAGATTAAAATTCAGGACACAAGGAGGAAAACTGCCACTAGATGAGTACACAAACCACTTATGACTAGGCACTAGCTTGGAAGACACACAGGAAGGTGCTAATGATAAGCACATCCAAGGTTGGATTAGAAGTCCATAAAACCTTTGACCTCACAGAAGCAGGGTGTGTGTTAGAGTGGAAGACAAATGTGGTGAATGAAAAACCTTTGATAGTGTTTCCTTGGTAAGAAAGTAATAATCAAGAGTAGAACAGAAGTATTCAAGCCTTCCATGCATTAAGTTTCTGGGGAAAAATGAATTATGAAAACATTAATGAAAAAGAGGAACATTTCTGTGAAGAAAAAAGTCGGGTATGTATAAAAGAAGGAAGAGCACCGAGGATAAGGCAAGTGCCACTTAACTGTGTATGCTTGATAAAGCTGCAGAATTCTGGTAGGTACTATTTGCAGAAACAAGATCCATGCTTGTGCATGCATCCCTTATTAGATTTTTTTAGTTTTTCACTGTTGCTTGAACAACAAGGTATTTCAAAGGGATTCACAGAAAAAAATAAAATTCAAGACACTAGGAAAACAGTTTCTCAGCGACAGGAAAAGGAAGTAAAGTGGTCTAAAGACAGATTATTTTGAAAGGAATTTGGGCTGCTGCATAAACAACAAATCCTGGGTGAACTTCTAAGAAAAATTAAAACTGAGTCCTATGGTTAAAGCTGGCAAAAGGCACGGATCCTGCGGCTATCTGAAAAGGCTCAGTGACAAACTATGCAAAAAACCCCTGGAAAAAGTGCTTACTACGCTTGCTCAAAAGAGTAACCTGAGTGTGCTATTTGGAATAGATATCCAGAGAACATGAGAAACAATTCTTAATAAACAGTTTGAGAGATGACAGTTAATTAAGCTGCAGCCAGGAAGGATGTGGAATAATGGCATAATTAACCTTGTTCTATTACACTTGTGCTGTCAGCTACGACCAGGAAGAAAGCTTAAAATGGGAGGCACTGGAAAGCCTTTGGAAACATGAAACTTGTCCCAAACTATTCCTTGCCTGAATCAATTGGTCTTAGGGGTTTGTATACAAGTGTTAGGATGCTCTATTGCAGCTGCTGGCTTGCCTGTGAAGAAAACCACTGGTGAGGCCAAGTGCTTCTTTTAAAATCTTGAATAGTGTGCTTGAGGGACTTGAACTCCTGGTGAGGTGCGAGAGTGTAGATGGAGTGGATGGGGGCTGGAGTGGATGGCGGCAAGACTGAAACCTTGGAACAATGAGACAACTATTTTTTTTTTCTAAAGAATAATTTACCAAATTCCTGTACATTACAAGTGAGGCTGTATTTTTCTCCAGCTTTCTGTTGACATAGCAGAAATGGGCTGGGGTTGTGCTAGGTCTTGAATGAACCTAGGAGCAGTTGGGCCATATTTGTAACCCTGGTCCATGGGCAAATCCTCCTCAGTGGTAAAGGACTCCTTCTAGACAGGCACATCCTACATGAAATATCAGCTTCTTCTGTTTTAGCATTTGGGGGGCATAAGTTCCTAGTTTCCAGTGTTCCAGTCCAAAGAGATACCTAGCAGAAATAAGGTGTTGAGCTAGAGATGGATTGCTAGTTAGAAAAGTCAAGGAACTCTTGTCATTTCCTGTGTTTACAGAGCAGTACACCTTATGTGTGAATTCTACATTAATAGCATGAAATGTGAGGAAGTTGATGGCACTGGCTGGGAGCCAGAAGTGCTGTTCTTGCTCCTCCATGGTGACATTTACACCAGTCCAGTGGATAAATGTTCATTAAAATATTAGAAACTTACCCCAACTTCATCACTTTATGGAAAATTCAGGATAATAGTTGGTAGCAATGCCTTCCCCTAACTACCCTGCTTCCAGGTTCTCTAGTGGGAGCTTTCCTCAGTCCCTGCTGCACGAGCTCTTTAAATCTGCTTTAAAGCTATAAATACTAAGATATACATGTGTCCAGGCTGGGTAGGACACCTGTTTAAGTGCCTCACTAGATGGCCAGTCACTTGAACAAACAAGAGTGCTATTTTCTGTAGAGAACAAGGACACCTGTAACCACTGCAGTCACCAGCACAGGTCAAAGCAAGATCCCCTCCTCCAAAGGTGAACATGGAATCCTGATCATCACCCACATTCAGAGCATTTGTTTTGGCTTCTCTTATTCAATAGCTTATCCAATTTATTCCTTTCTGTTCCATAAATCTAGTTTCTGTAAAACTTCTCAGAAAGCTTTTCTGGCTGAAAATTTTCACTATGTTAGATCCAAACTGATTAGTCATTTGTGATGAACAAAGCTATATCTTCTTGGTAAAGGAACCATTTGTCAAAGTTACCTGCCTAGGTCTAGATGTGAACGTCTTACTCATGTTTTTATTGACAAAGGCAAGAATCAGTGATGCCTTAGGTTTTTACCTTTTATATTTTTCAAATCCTGTACTGCCTAGTGTGTAATTCTGAAGTTTCATGTGGCCTGTTAGCTACTGTTCTCTCATGCTGGTTAGACATAAAGCCTCTCCAGGTTTGCACTTCAAGGACACCTTGCTGTCCCAGGCCCCAAAATATGTAAACTAAAGCCTTTGAGAGGAGGGGCAAACTTTGGGTAATTACATCATTAACTAAAATTATAATTGGAGAATTAACCCTGATATGCAAATGGACCAAACTTATAAAAGTGTGAAGAACCCGTGACCCAGGGTCCATCTTGGGTGGAGCCCCTTGGAGGCTTTTGACTGCCCAGGGTGTACCGTTGAAGGCCCTTCAAATAAATACCTGCTTTTATTCTCTTAATCTCGTCTGGCCTCTGTTTTCAGGGAGCCACCTCAAGGCATCATCAGGACCGCCACAACATTGTTCCTCATGAGGTAAAGGCCCTTACTCATGTTGTGTGGTAATCACAACATGGCTTTCAAACATATTTCCTTGAAAGCTGTGTCTAGTAAGTAAGCTCCTTCAAGCATTTGCAATCTGAAAGGACAAACAAACCCTAAAAGTTGAGAATGTCAGTCTTTGCTCTGTTTGCACTCTACTGTAGAAGCTATAAGCCTCTGATTATAGCTATAAGCTATTCATCTATAAGCCTACTGATAACAGGGAACTTGGCACACTGTGAAATCTGTACTAGGAGAAATGACGATGCATACCGGCAGATGATACAAAGTGAAAGGAATGGAAAGCTCAGGGGAGGAAATTATGACAGATGGAGTCAAGAGCAGAGCTGAGAATCTGGCACTTGAGGAAAAGCCTAAATGAATTGTGAAAGTCTCCTTCAGTAAAGGATGCAGCTGTCTTATGTTATCCACCTAATCTTCCATCTCCAGGAGCAAAAGATCCTTAATGAATGCTGCCAAACTTGTTCTCCTTGTCTTGCATGTAGAACATGTTGTGTAGAACGACACTCATAATATGGAATCTATCCAACATTTCTCTTTCTGAATGCCCTAAGTCAGTCTTCCTCAGACTTCCTGTGGTTTTCCTCTGGAAGAAGTTGTCCATTTGCCAACCTCACCAGCACTGCTATATACAGGTTAGGTCCCACAGTATCTCATATAGTTTTTAGATTGTAATTTTAAAAAAATCAAACCACTGATAATGCATATTCTGTCCTTCCTAATTACTTCAAGATCACCTATTTCTGCTATAGCAATACCAGCTAAAACTGGACTTTGGATAAATCACTAACAGGTGGGCCACATAAAATATTCACCTCATTCATTTGATAGAGTGATTAAAGGAGAGTGGTTTAAGATCATTTTCGTGCAGGTGGGGGTACTCTTCACAATATTGGTCCAACTACTTTATATGCTGGTAACTTTGGGTATTCCTGCTGTTGTCAAGACAGAACATTTGCAATAATGCATATGGTATTCTAAAAACTAGCAGATTATTAATCAGGGATAAAGTACTGCCTGAAACCTCATGAGAGAAATATACCATGTGTTCATGTTAGTAAATACTAGTCTGAATTCTATCTAAACTCTTGGTTAGTGCTTGGCTCAAAATGGGGGGAGGATGATGTTAAATGCAAGTGCAAATTGAGTTGCCTACAGTAAGTGGTTTTCCCTGAGCTTTGAAAATTTACCCCTTTCTTTTTAAAAAAATTTAAATAGGAAAATTGGGTATGGAGTTATTGAACAACTTATCCAGGGATGACATAACATACATTATTAATACAGAATTTAATTTTATGCATCTAATTTATTGCTGCCCAGTCTCCTCTCTCTTGACCATGCCCACACAGTTTAGATATATTGAGGCTATCACAATGAAAATGCTGTGTATCAGAGGTGGTCATCTCTGTTTGGTTTCTTGTGCAGATAGCTAGGTAGTGAATTTTGTGAGTAAATAGCACATTTATTTATCATCTTTGGCACTTGGAAACCCCCAGGTAATACAGATTTATAGCATTAGCACCACTTTTCATCAAGACCCCGAGGGTCACGAAAGGCTATGGAAACTCTGAACATTCATGACAGAACTTTTAAATGACTAGCAGAAAGTAAAACTATATGTAGTTTCAATTCTTTTTACAAGTCTGCTTGTTTTAAGAAAAGGGTTGGCCAGAAAACAAGAATTCTATTTGCAAAACTATTTGAGGTTTAAAATATACGACAATTTTGCTGTGGAACATTCACATGACCTTTTAGAATTTCTTGTAAGTATTGATTCTTTCTGGCATAACTCATTTCTTGGGTAGAAAACTTTTCTTGGCGTGTGGGGGACTTCATACCCGAAGCTTCTTTCCTCTAATATGTAGTGTTTTTTCTATCTGTCTTAATATTGGTATTTTATATAAAAATACATAAAATGGACAAGATGGTACAGCTCTTACAGAACGGAAAACATTGAGCCAGGTAGAAGATGGAGTCTGACGCCCGAGTCATCCAGAATCCCTTCAAGTGGTCAGGCTATTAATTACTTTGGTTTTGGCCAGCCAGTTCATTCTGGACTGGGGAAAAAAAAAATAGCAAACAGTGCTGACATAGAAACCTGCATGATGATTTGATAAATTGTCAATACCCTAAGAATTTTTAATGCTCTTGCACAACCTGGCAGCGATTGTCTTCTGAAATCACAGTTACACAAGATTTAAGAAATTGTTAGGGTTTTAATGATTTTTTAAAAAAAAATTCAGTATGTTTTCTTTCTTGTTTCATGTGCCTTGAAAAATATAGAGGATGTAATTCTTGTCCAAGCACAAGACTTATAACTACCACAGTCCAAAATCGGAAATTAGATTAAACTATGCTTCTAAAATCAGTATGAAAGCACATCACCCAAGGCATATAGTATATTTCCCTTCCTTGCTACACTCAATAAGGATTTCTTTCTAATTATTGGCTGGTGTAAGTTTATTGCTGAGTGTGTGAGGAAAGAAAAGAACTACTTCGAAATTATGAACTGAATTAAGTTTATAGTTAACAAATCCTTTTGAACACACTGTAATCATTCAGTATCCAAAGTGCTGATGTCTTCTGGAAAATTCTCTCCCCCAAAGAAAAATAAAAAATAATACTATTAGTCCTTAATTGTGGGTGTGGAATACTTTGCAGTTCTGGCTCTGACCTGAACTCCATTACACCTAGTGATACTCATGCACTGACATATGAATACACCCTCACATCAGCATCCTATTTCTATTTGGCCCAGTTAGCTCTTAGAAAAACAAATATTTCTAAACCAGCATAATTTTCCTTGGTTCTGGCATGAAATAACTGAGCCACAGCATCTGATGATATGAAAGCGCTCTGCTTTCCCTGCCTTGCCCACGTCAAGCGTCGGTCTTCCACATGTTTTCGTGACACAGTCTTGTAGGAGTCAGCAGAGTGCTGTATAGATTTTGGCCCAAACAGCTGGATGACTGACTGAATCTGCTCACTGACTTCAAATCACATGTTATCAGTGAAACCTTTGCTGCTGTGTTTCCTTTCATTGTGTCCTTAAGCTGACCATTTCCTGTTCATGTCCTTTAAGCAGAGAATATGCAGAAGATCAGGGTCAACCCCGACGTTGCAAACGCTTCACTTATGGTTTGGGAAGATAAAAGTGTTATTTTAATAGGGTTTGAACAAACATAAAAGTTGCCTACACTTCTTTTTTTTCAAATCAGTCACAAAGAACTGATCATGAAAATTGCCTACATCATCAATTTTTAGCCAATATTGAACCAATTTTTTTAAATGTGGTGTGTAGTGCAGCTGGATAAATGCAAACTATTGCAATCTGGTGGAGAAACCAAAATGTTTTTTAATGACCCTACACCATAATCTAAGCCAAGTAAATATAATGATCCACCCCAAGAAGATAAATTATTGCCTGGAAAAATGCCAAAGCATTTTAATTTGTAACTCCAACATGTCTCTCTTGGAACCCATTGTAGGGTGTCTGGGATACAAAGTTATTTTCAAAATTGTTATGTAACTTCATAATTCATTGTGAAGTTTTTTCCCTTTCTCATCCAGCACACATATACACATGCTTAATTTAGACAAAAAGTTTGCTTTAAATAGCCACCTGAAAATCCTCTGCCACAACACCATGGGGAAAAAATTACCTTAGCTGTGATTATCAGCAACATTCAAGATTTCAAATTAGAGCTGCAGCAGGTGTCAGGGGGCTACTTGTCACCACAGCTTGGAAATGTGACAAATTGTTAGAGCTGGTTGGATGTCCTAGGCTGTTATTAGCCATCTGTTTGCAGCTCTGGGAGGGTCAGCTGCCTGGACTTGACCGATGCCACCCCTCAATTACAGAATTTACAGTTTCAGCCAATTTAGAGCTGATTTTGTTTACTGTTTATAAAAGGAAGATGCATCACATGGTGCTGGGCAGACTTGTTTCTGGATTTTGTGGAAATTGTGGTATACAATTCAGGATTCAACTGCCTAAGTCTCCCCTGGGCACAAAGTGGGTGTGAGTCTGTGCCTCTGTGCCCTGCTCTGAGTACCTTCTTTTCTGGCATGTCAGGACTTTCAGCTGTGAAGGGGAAGTTACTATTTGCCTGTTTATGTTCATTGTATGTCATCCTTACAGCAACTAGACACAGGATTACTCTTGCAAAGTCCCTCCCCAGCGCCCGGAGCTTTCAAGAGCTCATTTGCTCCTGTAACAGTTCCCAGAGAAGTCACTCACTCCTCTGTAATTTGAAAGTTCAGTGGCTAAAAAAAGTTTAAAATACCGTTGTGTCTCATTCCTTTAGCAGAATACTAAAGTTTCATCTTGGTCCTACCATTTCCAAGACCAAATAAATAGTTGAAAACAGAATAGAAAGAACTGTATTTTGATAGCTCTAGCAGGCTTTCCCTTTTTTCTCTGAAACATATTTGAAAATGCTCTGTAGCTAATTGGAGTTACTCTGCATGCCAAAGGAAGTTGTGATGAGGTTAAACAAAAATAAATTATTTTATTTTATTGTATACTTTGTTAGCTATCTAACGTTTTATGATATTCATCAGAATAGAAGGATATCAATGATTCCACTTATATTTTAAACAATTTCTTAGTGTACTAATGTGTCTTTGAAGAAATTAATGGCACACTTAAAATCCTGAAAAATCATATAAATAGATATTTTACTGTGCTAGAAGAGAAAAAAATAAAATTCAGTACATTTGATTCTTGCTTTCTGTGCTATTAGTTTTCTACTTGGGAAGAAGTATGGGCAATGAAAATGGTCTAATAAATTTTGCCTTCTTCTATTGTTTATAATATAATTTGGCTATTAAATATTAAAAATGGACAGGAACATGTACTGTGCCTTAGAATGTTAGTCAAACTCGCTCTGACAGCACTTCGCCGTAATTGGCCAGCACCACAATTTAAAGTAGCTATCATGAACTGATTCGTTACTATCACCTCCTCCTTCTGTGATTATAGCCTTCAGAGTTCTGTCAGGGTGTATTAATGCAATATGAATTGACATGTGCCCCATAATTCTTTTGAAAGATCAGGCAAGAGAAAACTCTTCTGTTCAGGAATTGTATAGGACACATTTCTAGAACAAGCCTGGATCTCTCCTTCTATTTCTACTTGTACTGGAGTGTAGCTCTGGAGATCAGAGCCATAAAAGCTTTAGAAATCAATAAAATAACAGTTTATATGTTTTGTATATGATGTGTATCAAAATATAACGTGGGCAATTCTGACTACAGAGAGCATAGTTCCACTGAGAGTTTCTGCTAAGATCATGCCATAAATCATGAGTGGCTTGCACAGTTTAAAGAATGTCAAGTTAGAATTCAAGATCCTTAACTAAAGGTACGGAGGTCTAACTTTTACAGTGAATGGATTAGACCTATACTGTGTGTACCTGTGTGCCTCTGCACGTGTCCTACCTATCTCTCAGTGGAATTCTTGGGTTTGTGAAACAATATGCAACATTTGGTGGTCTTTTCTTTAGGGACTGAAAGAAAAAATTCTTTTAAGTGGCCTTTTTTTCCTCACTGAAGTTACTCATTTCCCACCTTTCCAGCTTCTTTAGCATTCACAGAAATAGGTGTTGGGAAGTTTCCATTAGCCTGGACTATTTGTGCTGTGGTAGCAGAGTGTGACTACTATGTTATCACATATCAAGTCAGCCAGGTGAGCAGATGCAGCTCAATGAAACTTTGGGAAAAATCAGTTGCAAAAGAAGGTTAGTGACAGGATGAGAAGTAACAGTCTTAGACTGAAAGAGGGTAAATTTAATTCAGATGCTAAGAAGAAATTCTTCTCTGTGAGGGTGGTGAGGCACCAGGAAAGGTTGCCCAGAGAAGCTGTGGATGCCCCACCCCTGGCAGTGTTTAAGGCAAGGCTGGATGTGGCTCTGAGAAACTGGTTTACTGGGACATGCCCCTGCACATGGTAGGTGAGTTTGGAACTAGATGATCTTTAAGGTCTCTTCCAGCTCAAACACCTTTGTGATTCTATGATGCTATGTAAGGTTCTCAACAAAATTCTATAATTTTGTACTAATACGTTCTACAGCTTTTTACTAATGTATGGAAGTGAATTACAGCTTACACCTCAAATATTTTGTCTTGTCTATGTACTCTCCATCTATTCTAAATAACAGTGGAGATGTGTATAAAACACATAGTATTCAGAGTCTATGCCTATACATATTAGATCTTCCCAGAGAAAACAAGAAGGGAAGAATTTTGTATCAGATAAGAAATAATAAATGAATTCTCACTTGTATGGCACTTTCTGAGAAGTTGAGATTGAATCATTCTTCATAAGTTGCCTGTGTAACTCTCATACACACTTACAAAAATTTCTTAAATTTTATAAAAGCTTATTTCAGTGGAAAGGAGACAAGTAATAAGTGTGTCACACAAAACAAGTAACTGTCTTCTTGCCTCACTGGGTATCATGGTGTATGTATTCGTTAATTCACAGGATTCATATCAGAACTGTAATTGGATGGATTTTTTTCTTGATTTCAAACTAAGAATATAAAGTCACTTTTTCTACTCTTCTATTAGTGCTGCTCATATACTAAGGAACCTATTATACTGTAAAGAATTCCAAGAATGTTGGAAAACATTTCCAGGGAAAGAGAAAATTAATATATAAGAACAGAGGTGGGAGAGGAGTTCATCTTATGTGTGTGTGTCTGTTTATGTCTGTTAAACTTGGTGTCTTTCCTTTAAAACTGAAAATCAGAAGAGTGGTTTCTTTTTTTGTTGTTGTTATGTAGTAAATAGAAGTTTGTCTGGTTTTAAGGATCTGTTTAGTAAAAGATTTTGATTTAATTGGAACAAGGAGTGTCCAAAGTCTTCTTTTGTCTGTTGAAGGATAACTGATTTGTAATACACTCTCCCCTCAAAGGGAGCAGATTTATATTTCCTAGTAATAGTGGAATGTCTGGACCACAGAATGAGTCTTAAAAACTCTGTTTTGAAGAAACCTCTGCCAATACTGGATTGTCACAGTGATGTTTCTTTTCCCTTCTGTTTTTCATGCATTATTTGGGAGGACCACACAGCATAGGGAACAGTGGTGTACCATAACTGCCACTGAAATAACTGCAGTCTGAGAAACTGTGAGCACAAGGAAATGGAAGATAATCGGGTTGGAATTACTGAGGATTTGCCCTCCAAAGGCTGCATAAATGTTTATGTTTGTTTACATTTTAATCATAGTGGGTTTCCAGTTTCTGCTGTGATCCAGTATTTTAACTGGATGGATACTCATAGGATCAGTCACTGGCTATGCTTAAATGTTATACAAATACAGCCAATTAGGTACCTGTTACTGCTTGTTCTCTTCATTTGCAAAAGCCATAGCTTGATCTGCTAGGAGTCCATAAATATAAATACCAATTTTTAAGGCTTTTACTCTGAGTTCAGAGTTTTTAGAGAGTAAAACAAATTTTGTTTTGAAACTTGGTAATACTGCTTCAAATCTAAGTGTGGGACACTTTTCTGGAGAACAGCTAAGTTTCATTATTAAAAACAATGAAGACCCCATCAATCAAATTCAGCATACTAGTAATCAATGAAGAACAAAACTATAACAGCATCAGACCATGCCAACAGTGTTAAGCACTAATTGGCCTACTTTCTGTGTTACGACATTAATTACAACTTGGCTGCGTCTGTCAGGTTGGGCTGAACAAATACTAAACATGGCATGAATATGAAATATCTGCTACGAACTTATTTGGCTTTTTATTATTTTTAACTGTTAAGTTTACAGGAATATAAAAGTCAAGAGCAGAATCTCACATTTCATAATTGCATTCTGTATTTCAAGTAAGATCCACGTTGAATGCTTCAAAGTTTATTAACATCTGTCAATAATTTGTACTCTGAATTTTGACCATAGTGTAATAAAATAAATCAGTGAACAAAGCAAAGTAATATAAATGTCTCCATGTGGTGACTAGGCTTACAAGGATATTTACATATGAATAGGTCAATCTTTATGCAAAAACATACCTTGAACTGCACAAATTATTCACAAGTGCATTTTATGAATTGAACCTCATTACCCAAAATGATACCAATCCAAAGGAACTTCACATTGCGTTTTGCTCTCATACCCTTATATATACATATATAAAAAAATCGTCATATTTTGCAACTTCATATGGCAATTAAGACTTTAAGCATTGGTGGCACTTCAGGTCAATATATATTTCAGAGCTATGTGTGTTGTGCTACTCTTACATGATAGAGAAGCAATTTCAATCCTGGATGTCTGTCTTTTCATGAAAATGTGGGCTGAGGAGTTCTCTTTATGCAAACATGCACTCTTTTCTTCTCCTTTTGTAGCTTAATTGCATACTGCAGTCTTCTCCCCAAATATCTAATTTCACTGAAATTGTTAGTAATTCTATCATGACACATGCAGATATATTGGGGAAAATACACCGAATGTTTGCAATGTCCTTGTTAGTGAACTGGAAAACTGATGTCAAATTTATCTTTTGAAAAGTGTGAATTGTGAGTTTAAAGTGCAAAAAGGATGGTTTAAATTGTCTAGTTAATTCAAGTCCCTTGAACCAGTTCCAGTCATCTTGTCATTTTTTAAAGGTTTGCTAAGATTAAAAGGTTTTCATTAAGAAATGCACTGGGCAAATTTTGCTCAAACTGTCAATAGCAGCAGCTGCTTTTCCTTTATGAATTATCTGTAAAGACAGACACATTTGGGAGCTTTCAATAGAGGGGAAAACATATTACTTGCTATAGTGGCAAGTTTTCCATTTCACTATGTAGCACCACATAAGGGTCATCCCGTCCCCTTCCAGAGACATGTTTGCACAAGAATTGTTTAATGCAAAATAATAGGATAGGGAATTCTGTATTCCTACTTTGTCTGAATGCAATGTAGCAGATGAAGTAAGAGTGTACTGGGTGACTAGATGACTCTCCCTGGAGACAGAAAGTAATCTCCGGACCAGTTATGGATTACAGGCCACAAACTACTGGAAAAAGGATGAATTTGAGCTGTTCATTTCAGCCAAGATTTAAGATTTCTATCAAACTGTTCCAGCTAACTCTTTGCTGCCTAATATTTGCGGTCAGTGACCAGATGACTGAAGAAGGAAAATCAGAGGTTTGAGAAAGCCCTAATGAACATTCTTAGGCGTGAGCCTTTGTGCAAGTGCTCGTGAGACTTCTTGTTTTCCTCAAGCATTTTGGCTAAAAAAATACTCATATGTTTTCTGAAAATAAATACAAAAGGTCATAAATACCACTGAGGTGAATTCATGGTTTTACTGTAATACATATCTCTGAGTACTTACTTTGCAGTATTCACCCATGTCTGAAGAGTAACAAGGGAGCTCTTGGAATGCAAATGTTCTTTATCAGCTGGGAAACAAGCAGCAAAATATATGTTGTACACGGAATCATGCCTATAGATCTGAATCTGCCACACACGCAAAAACACGGAATAAAAGTAAAATTGTTGAAGTAAAATTTCATTGTGCCTGGGAAAGGCTGAAGTAAAACAACATTAAAAGTAAATCACATTTAAACTGTGCAAAAAACTGCTGTATAGACTGCTAAATGCTACTGAGGGACTGGATGTGTTACAGCTGCAGATGTTGATTTGTAATACTAGGCCATGCAAATGTTCTTCTAGGGACAAATACACTATAGAACTAAAATATGACTAAATTAAAAAAAAATTATTGTGTAGTACATTTATTTGTTTGAGATAGAAGCCTCAAATCTGCAAGGAAAATCATTAGAGAGGGATTCTTAACCTAACGGTTCTGATGTATGCAATCTTAGAAAACGATCTTCAGAAATGTTAATTTTAATTGAACTGTTACTGTTCACTAGTTCCCGTGTATATTTTAAATGATTCATCACAGTCCTGCAAGCAGAGCAGGCAAATAGGAGCTCTGGGGACTTACTGGACCTCATTGACTGAACACTGAACACCCAGTTTTTCTTCATTCTGTCAGATGATTTGTACAGAATGCTGAGCTGCTTCTAAAACTTAAATTAAATGGGAATTTCAGAAAGCCTGGATTTTCAGAATCAACTTACATTTCATAAGAGGCTGTTAATAAATGCATGTATTATCCCTTAAGTACTTTCATCTATAAATGAGTATTCTTCTCGTCTTAGAAATGAAATGTAGCATTTACTCAAAAGAACTGATTTGGTTTACAGAGATCCAGAATGACTGTTGCTCTTGTGTCCTCAATAAATGAGAAGTTCGTAAGATTTTTTATAAGTACTTTTTATGAAAACAGAGCAAATTAAAATTTGTAGAAAATATTTGACATGATGTACAAAATGGGGAATTCCATAGCATGATGTGAGAGTAAGGATGCTATGCACAGAAATCTATTATTCTTAGAAAAAATCTGTTGACGTTTTCAAAAACTGACGTGTTATGGCATTCTGAAAGCTGTGGTAATATACTGGTCATGGATGCATTTTCTGAATCTTTCCTTAAAATTTACATTGAGTTGGGAAAACTGAAAGTTGAAATCATCAGGGTGACAGGGAGAAAATGATTTACACCTTGTATTCAGATAAGAGCAAAATAACCATTTCCCTTTGACATTCTTGCCATTTTTTGTTACTTTACTTATAGCATGGGACATTCTTATTTGAACACTCTTTTAACACTACTTAGTATGTCCTTCAACACATGCACTATTGATATCAAAAGTTCATTGTTTTAGAAACTTTTTATTAGGATTCATAGCCTTTGAACTTTGTATTGTTATCTGCCAAAACAAAATGACAATCAAATAATTCTGCCACCCTTTTTCTTCTGTCCTTCTACTTTTTTTTCAACTTCCTTGCTTTTCATTATTGCTGTTACTCTGAAATGACATTATCACAGTGGAACATAAACAAAAGATTAGGTATCTCATCTGGATTAGCTTCATGGCCTCTCTCCTTTTCACCCCCAAAAGCTCGATGACCTGCTAATATATGATATCAGCTGCGTTTTCTTTGGCCAGCTTGGTTCACTTGACTTGACACTAGCAAGATCAAACTACTGCAGACTGTCAGCATAAGGGATATCCTTTGAAAAACAGAAGTTTTTCTTCTTTAGGGTTAGACTTTTTTCTTAACTCCTTTCTCCTTTGTGTTTTGGATTCCCCTTCCCATCTTCACAGAATGAAAGTAAGTCTTTGTACATCTACAGTTGCCCTTGCACTGTTGCTTTACAAAACAGCAATTATATATTGAACACTCCGTCAGAAATTAAAAATCTATTTCAAAGATAAAAAGCAAGTAATGCTTGTCCTCTATCTTAAAATTCAGATCTCAAAATCAAGAAAATTTTGCTTTTCAGTTTGCAGATGTTTAAGCAACTGAAAGATAACTCCTGAAAATTCTACTATTTTCAGATTCAAATATTAACATTACTTTCTTCTAAACTTCATTTTAGAAAGGAAATAACTCAATAATTTTGAAATATTACCCTACTAATAAAGCTAAAAATATGAGCATGGAAAAGCTCTTCTCAATGGAAGACGAGACTGCTCTTTACTGGATGAAACTGCATGATGCTGTCTGCCTTTACATGGACATTCAGAAAAAAAATTGTCTGCATGGTTAATGATTACACTTGCGATAATGACAAGTACAGTAAACTTCTGTCCTTCCATCGAGGATACCATCTTTCCCCCCTATAGACATATGTCTAAATATTCCCTTTGGTCCTGAGGGCATCATGAATTCTGAACAGGCTTTGGTTTTCCATTTGATTCATTCGTTCTGCTGGTGCAATTGTGCTGATATCAAAGGATTTTAGGGAACAGCTTAGCTTATGAAAGCTGACTGCGATGAAGGTTTTCAAACCTCTTCCACAAGTATTGTGGAAGGAGAGGAATTATGACCTAGTCATTTCTTTTTCTTAATTAATCTGGAAATGAAACTGTGTGTCTGTACAGCTTGAGACTCCATAATGGTAAAACATGAGACTTGATGAAATGAAGATGGCACTACAGTTCACAAATTCAGGGTTGGAAGAATCCAAATTAAAAACGGAGGTTGAATGGCTTTTGCTGCTTCAGGCAATTCACATAGATTTCATGCAGCTGCATAGATTGAGTAGGAATCCAATGGCATTACTGAAAATTGAATATTTTTGGTTGAGCTTTCCTGGATGAATGCAGAAACCCACTTCTATAGAGTGCTACTTTCATTGTTGTTCTGAAAGGTATATACCAGCTTTTTCTGTATGCTTTGCTACTCTGTGGGAGAATGAGCTGGATACAAAAGGAAGACCTATATATAAACATGTAGCCTGACAAGCTCAGCAGGGTATCAAAGAGTAAGTCGACCCGCTAATAAGGAAGGGGTATGAATTTTATATCTGTGATGTCTATGAAATCTCTTCAGTGAACTGTGTATGACACTATTGTGTAATGGTTATGAAATATTCAAGTTCTAGCCTTTGGAAATGTTACAGTTTACTAAAAAAGAACTTTAAAATAGCAGTTATTTTAGATTAGTAGATAGCAAGATAGATGGAAACAATATTGCTATAAAAGAAATTTTAATCATAGAATTAGAATACGAAGAACTGCAACATATATATATAAGAAAATATGTACATACTATCTGGGTTTATACATCCTGTGTTATGCAACTCCAGACGCAATGTTATATGATCCCAGCTTTTGCTTATAAGAGACTTTTAAAATTTATAATGACATTTCCCAAAGATATTATCTGTTCTTAGGTATGAGGCTTGGTGATTGTGGGTGTAAGTTTTATATTTTATGGTATATAAAATTACAGTGAATTGCAATCAGTGAACAAGCTCCAACTTCTGAGTGCTTTTCTGCAACACTGTTCTAACAGTGTCACTTTGTGACAAGTCTCTGTGCACATGAGGAAGGAAAAAACTGGGCAAAAGCTAATGGTTGCTGAGGCTGCCAAAAAACCAGTAAACAGAGGCTGCTGCCTCAAGCCACAGCATTAACAGGCAGACGCCAGTGGTCATCTGGCAAAGGTCTTGTGCTGTGCCCCTTGTTCTATCTCCTGATCCTTTACCTGTAACCCATTCACAGGGTCCATTTCCATCCAGCTCCTGCTGTGGACCACTAGGCCGGCTTTGCTTCAGGCTCATGTAGACTTTCTTCGTGATTCCCAGTGTTGTGCCTATTTTCCACCTTGCCTGCCTTTGGGTTGCACTCTTGACTCGCTCTTCTGGGGTGCAGGGACTTGCTCCTTTAACCTCTGACAGTAACCTTGTTTGGCCTTGTCCCTCAGTGTTTCACCTCAGCTGTCTGTGGGGATGGTGTCGGACCCTTGAGTTACCTGTATGCAGCCCACGCTTGGCCACTAGGCCTACCTGGGTATGTACTGCTGGAGAAAGCTCTGTCCACTCAGTAAATGCCAAAAATAATCTTGAACTCACTCCTCAGTGGCTCACTCTTAATAAAAGAAGCTTTTAAACAGGTAACTAACACATGATGGGAGTCCCACAGACCCACTTGCATATATTTTTCTCAAACAAGACAAAACAAAACAAATTTGCTCTGTTTCATCCAAGTTGGTGCACAGCCTGACCACAGAAAGGAGCTGGAGTCAGACATTCCACTCTAGTCAATATTAAGAGTCCTCATGTTGCCCAGGCAGATGGAATACGTGCTTCTCTGCACAATGTGTCTTTGTGAGCAGGAATTTCCATCATTATAAATGCAATTTAAAATGCATTTTCATATTAAATTTGTTGCCAAAAGTTGTATTAGAGATGTTTGTTTCCCTTCATGCAGGCTTTCCAGACACATCTTTCTAGTTTTGAGATAACTAACACTGTCCGTGAACTGCTAGTGTATAATGGACTTGCATTTTGCTAGTCATACCATTATAGTTAACACAATGAACACTGAAGTGGCTCAATTTGATTACAGCATGCTGCATGCACAAAGCCCAGAACTTTCAGGGAATAATATATTTTCAAGAGATTCCGTCTGTTCAGTGTATCCTCTGAAGAGGCAGTCTGCTGAACCAACGACTGCTAACCTAATGTACCTCTCAGTTTTTATTTTTATGATGTATTTTATTTTATGACCTAGTGAGCAGCATGCCTCTCCACAGGTGTGGTGGGTTGGAACTAGATGATCTCTAAGGTCTCACCCAACTCAGGCCATTCTGTGATTCTAATGAAGACCTGGCATAATTTGGTCAGCAGTTGCATCATAGAGCAACTCAATCAAAGTATTATTTTGGAGTCTTTATGAAGACTATTATGAAGTAGTTCATATTTGTGGAAAATTTTTCCACTAAATTGCTTTTGGGTAGTAAAAGCTAAAGCTCATACAATAAACAAACAGAGGTAAATTTCACTTAGTTTTTTGATAAACTGTTAGAGTTGAGATCTTAATTTCAAGAAGTTTTTGATTACAGATAATGCAGACAGGTGATCAGATACTTATCACATTTTTCAAAGTGGCAGTGCAGCCCATAATCTACATAACTTTTGAGATAGCAGCATATGTGGAAGAATGATCCTCCTTTACTTTACAGAATAAAAAGAATAAAACCTTACTTTTGGGGAGAATTGTAAACAGTGAGAAAAACTGACAGAGGCATAAACTTGGCTAGGGGGTTTGATCTATGGGGAGTTCTCTAATACATGGAGCAGGGACTATTTATAAATATAATTGGAAAAAAAATTATATCTGTTGTGGACCCATGATGTTCTGTTCTCTCTTAGAACTTGATTGGAGCTGAGTTTTCACATTCACTTGACAGGAAAAGATACTGTGATAAGAAAAAAATTTACTATTCCTTATATCCCCCAGCATTCTCAGATACTTGGAGAATAAGCACAGTGGTCCTCATGAAAATAAAGTAAGACAGAAAAGGAAATCAAGTTTTTGCTTTGTCTTTGATTTCTGTGGGACTGGGTCCCTAAAATAAGCCTCCTCACTGCCATTCTTAGAAGAGGAGGAGGAGAAAAAGTAGTAACCATGCCACAGAGTGTCCTGGTGTCCTTCTAACTAAAAAATATAGCAAGGGTCCCAGGGAGTTTGTTGGCCAGCCTAGCTGCTGGTCACCCTAGAGGTGATCAACCCATATCCTTCTCCCTTTTTCAGCCAAGTCTGCTGTGGTAACAGAAAACAATGCTGAAGACACAACTTCTAAAAATACAATTCTGTCACAAAGGCAGATGTTTCGTTTGTTCCATTCAGCCACTGCTAGCTTGATACATTTTATTTATTCTGTATTAAATGAATGGGACATACAAAAGGAGTAGCTTCCCGGATGGTAGTTATGCCAGGCTCTGATGAAGCCTCTTATTTTCCAAAAATACCTTACAGATGAACAGATTCTGAGGCTTTTAGATTAGTAAGACATATCTATTAAAAGACAGTTTTATTGAATTCATGGCATTTTGATAATGTAAGTAGATAAAGGGAAGGAAGAAAATCCCATTTGAAGTAAAAGGACTTTTAATAAACACTATAAGGTCTAGAAATATTGTACTTACTGAGCATGAAATAATCAAAATAATATATTGATATTTGGCATGTTACTGATTTAATGCAGTTTCTCTTTATTTATAAGTTCTCAAATTTAATATGCAAAACTGATATACCTGTAAAATTTGTGGATAATGAAATGTTTCTGATACAGAGTGCCTTCAAGAATAACTATAAACGTTTTGCTCATACAGTCATAAGGGTAGGATCACAATTTATACAGTAATTAGCACTAGTTTTAATTGTATTCTAGATGCTTTCACACGCAGAGTATTAGTATCCTCCGGTTATGTGGACTTGTAAAATAACTTTTTAGAACTATAAAATGAAAATAAGCCTTCTCATTTTTTGCTGTCCTTTACTATGCCCATAGGTGAAAGGAAATATGTATTTGTCACTACAGTAATTTTAATTTCTTAGCCATGTGGATGCTCTTTATTGCAGACAGAACTGGCCTGTTGCTGCATGCTGGAGAGCCTTCTGTCTAATCCATTTTCTCCTTGAGGATATCGTGGTGTCAGCTGTGCAACTGTTCAAAACTCGTGCTTGGCCTCAGGGCTCTTCCTTTTTCTTCCTTGTCATACTTGAACATGTTTTTGAGGAAAACTCAGCTACCAGCGATACAGTTTTGCTTGCACTGTGCTACCAGATCTAATCCTGAAGTAGCTCATTTGCTTGTTTTGCCTGGAAGAAGCCGGTGGGGAGATAACAGTGAGTTGTAAAAAGGCTACTTCCTGCTCTGGTGCTCCGTACTGTCTGACTCTGGTCTCTCATACCCCTGCGGGCCCTTGTGCACCCCTTGCCAGGCAGGGCAGTGAAGATGTTCATGTTCCAGGGCTGTAAGAATATTTACCGTTGTATTTACTGAACAGGTTTTCTGGTAAAAGTTTTGCTGCATTTAGAAAAGATGAAAAGAGTAGGCAAGTTTAATTTAGCTGCAAGGAGCATATATTACCTGTGGATGATTTCCTGTGCTGGTTTCTGATCATAAGGAAAAAAACCAATGAGGATGAATGCATAGTTTTGAGAGAGCTGAAGACTCATTTTGCCTTCAATTCTGCACCATTTTCTAACGGGACTTTTTCATCTGTATTACAGAATCTTTATAATTCGAGACAATTTCTTAATGTTTAAAAGAAGTGGGAAATAATGTTCAGAGGAAAAAGAAAGTATGTCTTAAGGATCTTCTCTGCTGGAAGTAGGAAAAGACAGAATCAGGATTTGGAAATGTCAAACGAAATCTGTGCATGCTGGGCTAAAAATTAAGGAGTATTATAAAATATTGGTTAAAGATTTTAAAGAGTTGTCTGACTGTTCTGATACTGAACACGCATGCTTTGAAAGTAGGGATTCATTACTTGTGAAATATTTTCTCTTTTTTTTCTCAAAATCAATCCCTGTAATAGGTCTACATGAAATACCTTCAAGAACTTCCATTTTGAAATTATATAAGGGGAAATAATCTTGCCAAGAAGTTTTTCATCTCTAAGTGTTAGTGTCCCAGCTGAAAGCATGGCCAGTCTCATTGTGGCCAGCCTTGTGGCCAGCCTTCTTTCTCTTTCTTCCCTCATTTCCTTTCTATTGTGGAAGAACACAATAGAAGCTTCACAAAGAGGAAAGTACTTGTAGTATTTAGGGTGGGCCAAGCACTAATTCAAAAACCAAAGAAGACATTCATCCAAATAGCGAGATATAAAAATTACATCTTAACTAAAAATAACTATGCTTGTCCTAGATGCACCATGTAGGTAGTCTATGCTAATTCTTTTTCCCAAGTTAAGTTATTCATTATAAATAATCACAGATAGTCTAAAAAATAATTGAAAAACTAATAATGTGGCAGGCTGCTGTTTATGATACCATTTCAGCTTCTACCTTTCTTTCCCCATTTTGTCCACTTTTCCTTTCCCTTTCTTATTACTTTCATCACAGATTGCACCCAGGCACCAAACGGTGGAAAATATTCTCCCAGAAGCAATAATGTAAGATGTGGGCTGAAAGCCTTCTTTAATCAGCAGCTTTGCTAACTGTTTTCCAGATGCTTTTGCTCAGTCTAATCAAGGTGTTTGGGTAATGTGGAAACACTACAGTTTTCTAGAGGTAGATGACAGCAACAGATGCCTAAAGATATTTTGCTAAACTGCTTAGTATTTTCAAGGTATTTAGTTAAAAGTGTTTTGGGCATCTCTGTGCTGCCCTGAAGAAAACACCAGGACAAAACCCTATTAAACAACTCTAGAATTAATTTGCTGTTTCTAAATGCTTGAGCATTGAACACTTTGATAAAGGGAACTTCCAGAATCCTCTTTTAGGATGTGCTTCAGATTTTGGTATTACAATGCCTTGCCCAGTCTTTACTCCTTATGTAAGTGTGTGTGTTAGCCTCTAATGAAGTGTGAAATCTCACTGACTGTAAAAGTCGTGAGGATTCCATGACATGTAACAAAGGCAGGGCTCCTTGCTGCAGGAATATGTCTGTACAACAGCAGCCTAGGAAGAAGACATGGATATGATTTTGGTATGGAGTCAGGGTAGCTGCAGGGAACTCTGAGCCATTTAGGTGATCAGTAGAACAATAGTATTTCTGTAGGTAAACAAGACCTTCATCTCTTTCCTGCTAATGACAGAATTATGTCGATGCAAAGGCAATGTTTACATGGGGAGATTATAATCACAATCATTCTTACCAATTCATGTAAGAATGATTGTGATTATATTATATTCCATGTAACTCATCGGCTAATTCGTGTACATTGCTACAAGTTTTTTCATTTGTTGGTAAACAGCTGAATGGTCCCATTGTAGTTACCATTCTGTGAAAGAGCATGTGTGAGTTAGTTAGAACAAGCTTTGTAAACCTGAGCCCCTATTGCTGTAAACCAAAGAGCAAAAATTTTAGAAGTATTAGTGAGTCAATATTTCAATAATTTATTTTATCTTTCTTTTTCTTCTCCCTGTAAAAAAGGTGTAAGTCTTTCTGGTTCCCTGTGAGCGCCAACAAGGATCCTAGGAAAAAATAAAACTGTGTAAATAAATACCTTTTTAGAAGAAACCATAGGGAGCCCATCAACACATCTTTCAGCCCCACAATGGCCATCAGATCTGCTGCCATCAGGCACTGATTTTCACTCCCTAATACTTCAAAACATTTTCATCCATTTTTTCCTTTTGTTTAAAGATCACTCTAAACTTAATTTTGTTGCCTTTGCAAACCATTAAAAATTAAAAATAATTTTTAATATGACCTTGACTAATACAGTAATATGCAAAACAGTGCCAAGTTTTGAGACTGTTGCATTCAAATAAAAGCTGAAACATTCAGAAATTGAGTATTAATTAGGTTTAGATTGCTTAGTTGAAAAGGAAAAGGACTTCAGGAGAGCAGCTGGTTTTGGTCTGATGTCTACATATTTTTCATAGTTTGCAGGAAATATTTCATTGGTTTTTTTGCTGTGAGACTTTTGTATGTGGGCAGTTGTCAATTGGATGAAGCAAAAGGAGCTGTTGGGCTCATGCAGTGTCAGAACTGAGCTTACTCATCTGCTAAACCACTGTGAGCTTGTTATATAGCATAGGGCAAAGCAGTGTCAAAGCTATGGTATAATTTCAGAACAAATGTGGAAGGAAGATGTGAAATACATAGAAAATGAACACTGAAGTTATTAAAATAAATGCTGAAAGTTAACTGTCTTTTCATTAAAGTCAGAGAATAAAATGTGCCAGAGATTTGAAAAAATGTACAGCTGGAATTGCACTAAAATGAAAACACTTTCTTTAGTATCTCAGGTTTAATACTTGGCAAGGTTTTGTAAATTAACTTGCAAAAGTCAAAACCTTTAGATTGAATTTAAAAAGCATTTGTTTGGTGAATGTAGGTATATTGAGAGGGGCCAATAAACCGCTTTCTCATCGTGAGTGCATTATCAGGCAAACCTATATTGCCTCCTGCTGTGGTAGGAAAGCAGATAAGGCCTTTGCCATCTGTTCTGAAGGTCCTGAGTTTAATTCTCCATGGGAGTTAGTACATGATGCTGGTAGGAGGGGAGGAATTCATTTGGGAAACTGTTTATCTTTCCTTTGGAGAAAAAACATTTTAAAAATAATATTATTTTAATCAGAAGAGATTTCAACTCTTTTCTCTGCTTTTTTGAGGTTTACAGTGCGCATTAAGTAAACAATTCTGTAGGAAATAAATGACTACAGGAGACAGGGATATTTATCAAAAGTGGACTTTTATTTTATGGTTTAAAAGCAATGTATAAATATCCTGTTTGTATTATATCCATGTTCACAAATTTTGCATGTGTGCTACTTTCTAGACCTTAACGTTGTCATGATGATTAAACTCCATTCACACAAGAATAATAATAATATTCTGATGTCTGAAAGAGAAAAAGCAAATTGGTGATATACAGCAACTGGTTTTTTTTAATTTTTTTGTTTTGCTTTTTCCCCAAGTAGCAAACAAATTTTCAGCCTGTTGGTCAGAAGATGAGTCCTTTACTTCTGGTATTTTTCTTCCAAATAACAAAAAAATGCAGGACACTATACTCATCAAGTCTTTTCTTTCTTATCCTTCCCTACCAAAGACATTTTAAACAGATGATCATAGATGTCAGTCATTTAGAGCTGCCACCTGCTGACTTCTTCAAGCCATCTGAGGGTTCACTTAAAGCTATGCCAAAGACCCTGCTCTTTTATTGTATATCCACCTCTATCATTGTGTGCACAGACATATCTTTATGAAATATATGCATGTGATAAAGGTTTTACACACAGGTGCAAAGCGTTGGCACTGGCTGGATGTTTCAGAGGCTCTTTTATAACAATGTACTTTTACAGCCAAAGTTAACAAAGCCAGAAAGCCTCATTAATATAAAGTGAAGCTGAGGTTTTAACAACTGGTTCTCTCTACTGTGCTCTCTCAGAGTTTCATGACTTTTGCTTCTGGGATTGATTATGGGGGGAAGTAGTAATGGTATATGGGCTTATAAGTGATTCTGTCTTGCATATTGATCTTCTCTGACTAGACATGTTCAGAAGGGGGGCAGGAAAATGATGTGGATGAGTTCTTGGAGGAACAGGAGACGCAGTTGCAAAGTTACTCAGCTGTTTTGTTCAAGCTGGGAATACAGAGATCAAAGGAGCTCAGCGCTATTAAATGGGCTCTCTGGAGAGAGGGAAAGAGACAGTGAGGATAGAGGGCTGCAAATAGGAATTATGAGTCTGCTGTTCTTGCTGAAGGGGCAGATGTGAGATATGGATGTAGAACCCAGGGGATGTAACATAAAGCAATTGCAGTGTTTCCCCAGCTTCTGGGGAATAGTGAGCCATAGGGAATGATAGAAATAGGTGTTGGGCTGTTTTAATATTCTTTTGTCTTGGAGATACTTCTAATTATGCTTCGATCCAAGGAGGCTGCCAGGTACCAGTGGCATAGCTCCTACATGGACCAGAAACCATAAGTCACCGCTGCTGTTCCAGTTCTCAGTTGTGGGAGCTGTCTGCAGGTGTAGCTTTGCTTTTGGGTGGATTGACTGCACAATTGCACCCCAAGGGAAGTGACAGCTCTGCTCATGAGGTAGGGAAAGTGAAGCTATTTGGCATTGTTTTCTGGTGGCACTAGAAAGTTTGTCTTTCAGGAAGCAGTGAGAAAACATAGCTGAAGAGAGACCTAAAATGGGAGACTCAAAATCTCACATTGTCCATACATAGGTAGCAGTCTGCTTTCCTTATACTACGTTTTTCATTAAGAAATTCTGTCTGTTTTCTAGGGTTCATGTATACAGAGTGGCTGAAAATCATTACTTTAACAAGACAATAAAAAGCTCTTGGAATTACTTTTTCAGGTGTGCTTTAAATAAAGTAACTTTTTATTATTATTTCTACTGGTTTTGATTATAAATAAGGTATAATAGTTTGATGATTGTAATAGTATTCAGGTTCACAAATTTACACAAAGGTTTTGTTTCCATTAGAAGAAAAGGTCCAGATCCTTACAGTTAAAAGGCATAATTTGAAATAAAGGACCAATGACCTTATTGTCCAACAGCAGGATTTGTTCTTGTAATCAGAAATTACTTTGAATAGAAAGACCTTTCAGAAGCAAAAAACCCATATTGTTTTGGTTCCCATCTGGGTTTAAAGTCATGGGATTTATAATTCTAACTTATTTAAGTGCTTATAAAAATGTTGCCCGTGTGTATTAAAAAATGCAGCAAACGGCCAAATACACCCAAAGTTTAGATATGTCCCTACATTTCTTTGATTTCGAGGCAAATTGAGAGCCTAGAGGTTTATGAAAATTCATTTAAACACCTAGTTCAGCTCAAAACCTGAAGCCCAAGTTTCAGACTTGTGACAGCTCTATATAGAATTAATGTGAACATTATGGATCTGGACTTCTGGACAGTTTCACATCTATAACATTAACTACTGGTCAATGTTAAATGTAGTTTATTTTGTAATGACACAGATATTAGTGCTACTGGGACTTTTTTTTCCTAGAAAATTTGCCTTTTACTTTTTTTCAGGGTAGTTAAGTGATTCTTTTAAGTTAACAGGATAAACAAGGTGATAGAGTTACTTAAAATTACTTAAAAATATTTAGGTATTTTTCAATTTTTAAAACATTTTCCATAATTAGGTTTTGAACCTGGATCACTTCTGTTATGTGCTCTGCCAATCTGGAACTTCATGAATTAAATAAATAGCAATAATTTAATTTGCTGTATATTTCAATATAGTATTACTGTAACATGAGATTGAAAAGCTGTAATGTAATTTGTGTCATTCCAAAAAAACCCAATTACTTAAATTAGATTGCCAAGCACCTGTACTCACATTGCTTGTATTTGCCAAGGAAGGCAAAGAATAAGATAGCAGAGGGAAGCTGTGGTGGTGTGTGTAGTGTACCTGTGCGTGCAGACACGCTCATAAATGGATTTATTTATACTTTCTTCCATGGCTGATGAGTGTGGAAGCAGGATGTGCTGTAACTAAACAATATTACAGCTGCCTGAAGGTGAGATGGGCAGACCTACTGCGCAGTTTGGATGTGGAAGGACTTGAACATTTTCATATCAAAATTTTCTTAGAAGTTACTTTAAATGAGAAGGCACATAGTGATGGCAAGAACCTTTGCTGATCAATTTTAGGGCTGGGTTTTCTGAAATAGGTATTATCAGTTATTATTCATATATCCAAACTCATAACTTGGATCCAATATGGGAAATATTTTCAGTTATAATGAAATTTTCTGAAACATCCGAACTGTTTTGACTGCACACGTAAGAAAGCTGGCTTGGGATGCTCAAGCAAGAGGTGGTTCTCCTGTATGCCTGAGCGATAGCATGCCTACTTGGGGTACATGAAAAGGGTCCCCTTTCCTCTCTCAGCCAGGTAAGAAGAAAGTTTCCCACCTTCCAGGCAACTGCTCTAAGCCTGGGGATGCCAGGCATTTTGAAATGGAGATCTCTTGGGAAGATATCAGGCTGATGGAAGGAATGATCCTATAGCTGTGATATAGTACGAATAATACCTTATAAAAATGAAGCATCTTATCTGTTTCAGTTCTGTGTGTTTGGATTGACGTCAGACCATTTGTCCTTCTGTTCCCTAGCTCATCTTGCATGACCTTTTGAATAACAGCAAAAGAATATTGGTACTGCTCCAGTTTTCTGACGTTGACTCAAGTTATTAAAAAGTCTCAGTCAGAAAATAAAAACAATCAGTTGAAATCCTCTCAGATTCTCTTCTGGGAGTCCTATGTGGAATTTAAAAATATTTAACTCTAGATAGCATAATGTTTTTTTACATATTCCAGAGTAACTAGTCCACTGAAAAAGTTCATTCTCCCTTAAAGATGCAGTATCTCATCCTTCTTTCCAGATAGAAAACAGCCGTGCACAGAATAAGCCTTTTCAATTATCTGCACTAGTAAACATTTTATTTTTACTTTAGTCATTGCCAAATACACACACTTTCTTGATGTTCTCAATTTTCTTTATCAATTTTGCCTAGGTTATTAATTTTATGTAGAATATTTCTCCTACTCTTGTTATAAACGTAGTATTTTTCAAATCACTGTGGAGTAGCTGTGTATAGAGGAATGGAAACTGCCTGATAACCTGATGGTTGCAATATCCTACTGGGAGAGAGGAGCCTTTTTCCAAGTCAGTGTGACCGAGCACGTGAGCTGTGAGTAACCTTTGGCTCTCAGACACAGCCAGAGCCATTTCCGGACGCGCTGGTGAGCCTTCTCCCCAACTAACCTCTGCCCAAGTCCCAGCATGTACAGCAGAAGGCCCAACAGAGGGGTTTTGGCAGGAAAATCACTGATATTTGAACTAGAAACCTATCTAGAAGCTAAACCCTCCTTCCTTCTGATGGTCATTTGCAAGACGTTGTCTGACACGAATACTGGCAGAGTTGGGCCTTGGCCTTCCCAGATTCCCTCCCTCAGCCTGCCCTCCCTCTCAATCTGTGTGCCCTTTTCATGCAAAGGCACCAATGTGTTTATAGTTAACTTCCTCTGTGGTATTCTGTTGTATACAATGGGTCAATGAGGAGTTTTGAATTTAGTGGAAATAGTGCACACATTGCAGCATGCCATTTGCTGGAAAGGATGGTCAGCACATTCAGGTCTTCACCCATGCTGAAACCAAAGAGAGGAAAAAGTCTTCATCCATGTTTTCCTTGTGAGCTCTGGCTGCTATTGATTACTGTGCAGATGAAATACATCCTGGTGTCTGCCTCTTTACCCAAATCACTTTATCATTCTCCATCTTATGGCAACAGAATAAAACCAAGACAGGAAGTACCCAAAATAATAGTGGTATGAGTGCGTATCACGCAAGACCCAAAAAAAGTATTGGTCGTGTTTGCAGAGCTAACAGCAATTTTGATGGTCTTCTAGAAACAACCATCAATAGTATATGATAAAGCTAGAGATAGGGTTTCATTTGATCAGGTCACTAAGTGCTTTGAAACATGGAAGAGACATTAAATGAATGTACTTTTATTACACAGCTGGCTTTATAAAATGGCTTTGTAGTTTATTGCTTTGTGACATGTGGCCCACTTCTGACACTTTCTTTAGATGTTCCAGAGATCTGTACTCCCTGATACTTATCAAGTATCCTCATGTATTAATGACAGTTTGTATCATTTTAGGGTAAAGCAGATTGAGGAGAAGACCACAGCCAGGGCTTTTGACAGATTGTGTTAAATAGGAGGAACAAGTCCAGAAAAAGATAGTTGTTTGATATGAAATAAAAGTCATCAAAAGAAACCTGATACAGTAAGGTTTTAGAGATTCACAGTTAGAGACCTAAATGGACAAGAATGCAAATTATCCGGCCTTATCACTCACAGAACTGTATTATGGAAGTTGTCTCAGCATATACTTCTGCCAGGAAAAAAATAAGCTCAAATCTACTATGTATTGTTGAGCTATTTTATTTTCAGGTTTGGTGTTAGGATTTATTGCAAGTTTGGAATTTTATTACTCTCTTTTCATTGCTTGACACAGTGAAGGGTTGAGGTGTTTGCACTGAAAAGTTCTGATGTCTAGTTGCTAGGATACTACTTTTTTTCAGCGTCTTTTATCAAGTAAAATGGAACATAATGCTGTTTATTTTTTATTCTAACATGGATTTTGCATCAAAACACAACCGTGAAAACTGGTGAAGGTTTGTTTAAATCCTACTTTTTTATTGTCTTGCTAAAGCTCTCTTAGCAAGTTCAAACTCAATACCTGAACACAAAGCAATTGCTACATTTTAGTCAAAAGTCAGTTGCTTGTTGCTATTTATATTTGGCAGACTAAATTTTGATACCTAAAACATAATTTGATCTATTCTGTTCTTACATACTAGAATTTTCTATAACTCAAATGTCCATTGTATATATCCCAGAGTTACATTTCAGAATTCATGTAACCATTTGCTGAGTACTGATTGACTTCAGGAGGAGCTTATAATTTGTGTACATTTAACATATATTTATAATAGTAAAGAAAATTTTTTAATTAATTTAAATGCATAAGATGATTTGAAGTGGTGAATTAAATGTTTTTGTAATTGTCAAAGTATATATAAACAAGCATGACCATAATATAAAATCTCATATGCTTAAAGATAAGTCAAGAGAGTAGAATCTGTAAATCACAGAATGGCTGGGGTAGGAATGGCCCTTAAAGATCATCTTGTTCCACCCCCCCTGCCATGGACCGGGACAGCTTCCACTAGACCAGTTGCTCAAAGTCCCATCCAACCTGGCCTTGGACACTTCCAGTGGTGGGTGGGGCATCCACAACTTCTCTGGGCAGCCTGTTCCAGTGCCTCACCACCTCCACTGTAAAAAATTTAATCTTTACAACCGATCTAAATATACCTTCTTTCAGTTTAAAACTCTTGCCCTTACCACTGCAGGCCCTGGTAAAAAGTCTCCATCTGTCATTAAAGCTCCGGGAGCCTTTTCTTCACCAGGCTAAGCAACTCCATGTCTCTCAGCTTTTCTTCACAGGAGAGGTGTGTGCTCCTGTCCTCTGATCATATTCATGGCCCTCTTCTGGAACTGCTACTAACAAGAAAATTTTACTTTCTTGCAAACCCTCCAACCCATTTCATCATCAAAATGTATTTTCTGCTGTATGCATAATTAAATGTTTGAACTGTTTCAGTATTGTATTTTATTTGAGTCTGTGTGAGTGCTTTCTGACTAGAATTATAGTTTAGTTATGTCAAAATTCTCCCAAGAACAGTGTGTGCACCAGAAAGAGGTCCAGGAAAATAGCTGTTCTTTAGATGTTTTAGTTCTACTTTGTGTCATCAGAAGGATCTTTTAGTAAAACCAGCAGTGACGAAGATGATCATTCTTGCTCTAGGCCAAATCTTGGCTGCTCCCAATCTGCTACACCACATTAATGAACTCACCTCACATGCTGAATGTTTTTGAAAAGTCCATATAAAGGGTTTCATTTAGCACTGGCTGAATGAATTACTAAAGGCATATTTATGAATTTTGATCATCTTCTCACTTAGAAAGCCTAGAGTGCTTTGCTCTGTATCTTGGGCTTTAGTGAAAATATATAGAAATATGTTACTAGATTGGAAAGAGTCCACTGGAATAATGAAGATATGTAAAAACGCTGTGATAAGCACACTTATCTAACCAGCATAATTTATTTTATGTAAGCAGTCAAATCCTGCATCTCTAACAGCTTGTTTTAACAACTTAATTAATGTTGGATTTTGTAGCATTTGGATAGCTGTCCAAGTACAAGCACATAAGTCGTGACACCACTTTGTTCACTCTGTGGTCTGTAAAGCATTTAGACCATGTTAGCAGGGAACCGTGTCTAAGCTTGTAAATCCTGCTCAGATGTGCTTCATAGAGAGGTTGAGAGGGTCAGCTTCTGAATCTCTGAAGAATTTTGGGACAATAAAATCTTGTGCGATGCTTGGTCAGAGAGCGAGTGAACTAGCTCACGACTGTCTGCATCCCACTGTACTGGGAGACATCAGCCAGTAACAGCAGGGCTGAAGGCAGCAGAGTACCCCGGTGCTACACCCATTACTCTGAGATGGTGTGTATCCACTGTGTGGCTGGGTGCAAGTTCTTGTTATAACAGGCAAACACAGATTTTTGGTGTAACTGTTTGATTCTCACAATGTATCTGTACTGCTCTGAATGCTCAGTGCCTCTGAAGTCCAGTGTTGCCTGGCATCAATAAGCCCTGTGATGTTCTTTCACACTGAGAGTTTCCTGTCTGCTTTGCCGGCAGTTTTTGGTTCTTCAACAGGGAAAAGGAAACAAAACACAGCTGAGACTGTGACCTGCTACCTTTTGTGTCAGAAATTATCCAGTATAGGATGGTGCTTTCTGGCGTGAAATCTTAAAAAAGGGGGCTCTGGCAAAACTCATGAAACAGCACCCTAACATGCCCTAAGGTTCAACTGATTATGGAACACTTTTTCACCATCAGTGCCACACTGTTTTGTTGTGTTGCTGTGCTACTCACTACTTGTTCTTCACCCTAGAAAAACTTAGAAATGGTTATTGGAAGTGGAGTTCCAAGCACATATCATGGAAAAACCTCCAGGAGTGAGGAACAAAAGTTTCTACATCCTTTATGCTCCAGTGACTCCTGTTCCCAACATTAATGAGTTCAACTAGAGTTGAGGAACTCGTTCAGCATTGCAGTCCCCAGAAGTTTACATTTCAACAAACATAAAATATGAACAAAGGAGACAAACAAAAAGAACAGAGAAAGGAAGGATACGGCTTCAAACAAATGAAGCCAATATAAGTCAAAATGTAACTAAAGAAAGAGAGGAAGAGTAAATCCTTTAAATAAGCGATATTAGCCACAAAGCCCCAAATGAATATGGGAAAAAAAGAACAAATGGGAATTATTCATAGAAGCTCACACCCTCTTCTGGAGGCTGCAAACTACTGAACATGCTGAGGCTCTGAAGACCCTTCTATTCCTAGTTTTAACCCCAGCACTGAACATAACATTCCTCTAGCCCTGAGTGCACTAATAGACATTAGGGTCTCTGAGCAGCCTCACCTGGGACTCCCACCCACACACCCTCTGCCTACAGGCCCTGGGGCTCCAGTCCCTTTTAGAACTGTGCTGGATCTATCTGTCTGTCTGTCCATCCCTGCTTCCTTTGCTGGACCTTGGACTTGCATTGCAGGTAGTCTGTTGCTTAGCTCTATCCCTTCTGCTTCGTGCTGCAGCCTTAACTCAAGCCTTGTCTCCATCTGCTCCCTACTGGAGTGCCTGGATGGGCCCTGTTTCCAGTGCCCTTTTCTGCCCATGGTGTTGATGTGCTGTGGGACTGTACCAGGCCTGTGCTGGGATTGCCCTGGGCTCTTGGACTGGCCCCTCTGCAGAGCAGCACTGCCCGTGCTGCTGCCTGGCGGCACTAAGCACTGGAGGACTGGTGTGCTGAGACAGAAAGCATGAGGTGTGAGCATCTGAAATCTGTTTCTCTGCAGCTTCAAAACGAAGTGCCTTCCAGATCTAGAATTTCACGGAAGAGGGATGTTTTTTCAAAATAATCTCTTGCTGTGGGATGGCTGTCAGGGCTTGCAAAAGATCCAGCTCTCAGGAATGGTCAAAGAATAATGAATACCTGAGTTTCAGGCTTTCAGCTTTAAAATGAGCTGTATGTGTACCAGAGACTTGTGCTGGGGGAGGCGAGAATGACATCCATTTTAGGAGAGATTCAGAAACTTAATGCCTTTAAATTAGAATCCCTACAAAAAGCTGAATTTCCTTCAGAATGGAATGACCATTCTGTGTCCAACTTGACAGAGCACTCAGAAGAGAAATGACAGAGAACAAGGTCTGTAGGGTCTCTGTATTGGTCAGGTAGGCCTGGGGAATATTAATAGATTCATCAGCATCCTTCTAGAGTAAGCAAACCTGTGACCTGGTGGGAATCAGAAGGCAGGATCTGAAAATAGTTTAATCTGCCAAAATTTCATTAAAATTGAAACATCTCTGGAAAACATATAAACCTTAATGGATAGGCAAATTAAGAATAGAACGTTCAACAAAAGGAACAGTGTTGCTGTTTTCCACTCCAGTTGGATCCACTGGTAATTCTCCTTGCATACCATAAAGCAGTAGTTGGTCTGGTTCCATGTGGCTATTTTTTTTGTTTGGAGTTTTTGGTTATTTTTAAATGTCTTTGCTCATAACTATTGATTTAGAAAACAAAAACCTCTTAATCATTCAAGAGTTAAGAAATAGAATTAAGACTGTTGAGGCCATTATAGTTCAATCCCTGTGTACATTATGAGATAGTCTTTAATTACATGACCTCATCCTTTGTTTTCCCACAGGAATGCCTCATTCAGTGCGCAGGATGAACAGTGCTTGGAATGAATCAGCACAACACAGTGAAAGAGTCTGTTGTTTGCAAGACTCATCTCAGTTTTGTTGAGGAAGTTGGGATATGTGTTTCGAATGAGTTGGAATGTCAAGAAAAGAAAGGATGGTCTTGTAGCTGAGGAAATTGTATGTTGCCCTGGAGAATGAGTTTCTGTCACTGTCTTTGCCAAAAAGATCCTGTGAGGTACTGTTTTGGGATAGAAAATGCAAAACACTTAATTTCCTGAGAAATCAGAGGGCACGGGTCCACATTCGGTACTACCAATATGAAACAAAGTGTTGAATCCGGTGATTACTATTCATTCTTGCACTTTAGGGAAAATGTCGTGTGCAATCACATTAAAAGTTGTTTTTCAAGGGAGTTGTATAAATGTATCTTGTGCTTTCAATACACCATATTCTACACTCATTATAGCTATTTGATGTATTAATAACAGTTACCTGTATACGCATATCTAACATTTAGTCAGCTGTTAAATAGAAAACTAGAAAAAGTCACTAGGAGTAAGTTAGTCTTTGGTACATATGGATATGAAATACTAGTGCAAACATACCAAACATATTAATTACAGGTTTCCTAATTTATTATGACAATGTGTATTTATCTTTGACACTCAGATCTATATCCTGCTACAGTAGCTGCAGACTGTCTGCGAAGGACTCGTTTTCTTTTACAAGTTTTGAAATAGTCTGGTTTCTTTCTATTGTAAGGGATTCTTTTAAAATCACAACTGAAATGAAACTGGTGTACCAGCTTTCAAGTATTCAATTTGCATCTAGTCTGTTCTCCATGTACCTCACTGTGATTACCCTTCCATTTCAACACCTACTTTTAGACATCAATTTAGCCAATGCTACAATGATGTGGTCAGAACTAATTTTTCCTCATTCTAGAACAAAGTAGAAGTAATCCAGTCGGCCTCTGTTACTGTGTAACAAGGTTTTACTTAGGAAAGGCCTAATCAATGAAGAGTAGGATCCACACTGCACTTAAAAGTTGGACTGCAACCTCCAGTCTGCTCAGATGAATTATTGCTAAAATCTGAATGTGATTTTTCTTCAAATCATAGTATCATAAGATCAAAAAATTATTTTTTCCTAGTTATCTCTGACTTCTTCAAACTCTATCCCTTTCAGCAATACAAACAGGACCTCTATGTCACAGCTCATAAGGAGATTCCTACCTTTCTAAGATATTGGTTTCTTGTCCTCATGCTTTGAAGTAACTGAACTGACAATCACTTTATTGTTTTACAGTGGAAAAACTACCTGAGATTCCCAAAATTTTATTCTTATTTTCTAAGTAATTGATCACTTAACAAATACTCCCGTTTTCTCTTCACCTCTTCCATGACAAAATGTAATGCTCATGGCAATACATTAATAGTTTAAAAATATTTCCTTGCATGTGAGCATTTATCCAATTTGTCATTACTCTGCATTTTAGCAGTTTGTTTTAAGGATTTGAATGTTTAAATACTTTTTTTTTTTTAGTAAGAATTTGGATTTTGGATTTGCAGCAACAGTAAAGCAAAAGGTAAAAAAAAGTGAGATGAATTTTATGGTTCTGCTGGATTCTAATATATTTTAAAGTCATAAAAGGTTATCTTGCTTTTAAAGTAGTTATTCATCGTAGAAGCTAGGCAAAATCTTAAACTTATATCGGATGTTTTTACTTAAGCTTTTATCTACAGCAATCAACCTTAGTTCAGGATAATAAAGACTGAGCTTTATGAGAATATTCCAGGGCTGAGGAGGGTCCGGATGTGGCTGTGATTGTGAGCATGGAAGTGTGTGTACTCAGCACAGAGGGAGAGAGGAGTATCTCTGACACTGCAGCACAAGTAGCCTGAGCCACAGCGGAGCCAATCCAGCTGAGTAAGTGAGGCTTCCAGCCAGGGGTATTCTCAATAAAGCAAAGCTCTGCTGTGTGCCATATTGTAGCTTAAATCAAACTTCTCCAAAACAAGGATATCGTATTTAAAGAGTAGAGAATGACTTTGAGAAGGCTATTTAAGTCATAGACCTTATTCTGTTGAGTTTCTGCTTTATAGTACAAACAAGCTTTGAATCTTCCAATAATCTTCTCAACCTTATGTTAGAATCAAATTACAGTCTGAAAAAAAAAAAAAATTGTCTACCTCATCTCCAGCTTCTCTTATTAAGAGTAATAGCTATGGGCCACTTCCAAATGGTCAGAGCCATCTGTTTCCTTAAAACTTTCTTTGGATGAACTCTGAGAAGTGTTACTTTGATTTTTCCTATATCCTGTATCAACTATAGCAATCTGATGTAATTCAGGTGGAGGCCAGTATTTCTAAATCTGTCATGACAATGGGACTGTGTTGAAATAAATTAATTCAAAAATAACAGTTAACCTTTTTGGCCCATTGTTACCCAGAGATGTACAAATGCAGATACTGTGACAGATCAGGTGACATCAGCTTTTCCTTAACACTAATATTAGGACTTAGCCTGGGGATATAGAAAGTACTGTGCAATTCATTGCCTTCTTTTTGAATGATCAAATCTCTTTGTATGAGAAGGGCTATAAATACTCTCTTTGTTTATTCTGAAGCCCAAGGGCAAATCTGTGATAGAGACAAGATTCTGCAGCCACAGAGTTATAGAAAACTCAGCATTCTACTGTGCCATTAATAGGAGCTTCTAAGTACTTTTGAGATGACCTAAAAATAAGTCAGAGTAGCTCTACGGTTTTATGGACAAATTTATTAGAAACGTGGTGGGAGGGGGGCAGAGAAGACAAAAAGGTACATATAAACAAATCTTTGGAAGCAACCTTTTCTAAAGGGTGTGTGTTATGGAAATACATAGGTTAAATTTGCAATTAAGTAAATGCCCGATGTGAAATCCTCATCTAAATTAAATCCCCCAACTCGAAAATGTTGGTTGTGAGCCAGCCAGTGCTGAGAAGTCTCTGTAATCAAGGTGCTTTTCACTTGTATTGAAGAAGGACAATTCCAGTCTAAATAGATTCTGAGACTACCACTGCAAAAAACCCACAAACTCTCATCTGTTCCATTTCACATAGACCAACTGAGACTGCCCACAATCAATGGCTGTAAGTAGCACTTGACTTTATCAATAGATAATGGCATAGCACCAGGTTCAAACCCGTAATGCAAATGAAATATTGGGCTACTCAGGCCTCCCTGGGACACAGATTCCATCACACTCAAGCAGACAGGTCATATGTTCTCTTTTGAGCTCCCTTTGAAAAGTAGATGGGATGTCTTCCTTTATTATTCCTTCTGGTTGGTGGCGTCAGACTCCCTGTACCAGATTTAATGTCATTCTTGAGTTTGTAGACTTTTTTTCTTGTGTTGATTTTTTTCTTATGTAGGTAATTTGTTTTCCGCTACTCCTATAGGAAGCTAACACATCCCTTTAAAATGATTTTGAAGTGCTCTCTTAATAGCCTCCTGGAAAACAGGCTCTCTCCTTTGATAAAAAGAATGGTCAGGATTATAGGCACCATTTCAAGTCATGTTCATATATACGTGAGCTTGTCATAAGGTCATCAATGTTTCTTTTTTTTAAATTGAAAATATCTTGCCTCATAGATGCTTGGATTGTGTTTCTCCTTCATGGGTATAGGAGGTTGATAATAATTTTGTTTGACTATTTAATTAATACCGTTCTTCAATCACTCTTTATGCCTGAGATCCCAGAAACAATTCTTGTTGTTGCGCTTTATTTATGACCTTGCACTTCGTACAATTAATTTTCATCCAATTACTATTACTTTGGCTCCCAAGGTCATTCACTTCTAGTATGGTAGTACAGTCCTCTTCTGCATGGATAAGTCATATAAATAGTGTATTATCAACAGATCTCAGTGGTAGATTTTCTCTTGTATGATAAGTTTATGAATGAAAGTATTAAATAATACTTGCTGTGTAGTGGCTTTCTGAGAATTCCACTAGAAAATTAAAAGAACTTTTTTGGGTCCAGTTTCCTGTCTGTGTGAAGAAGGTAGATTCACAGTTTATTTGGCATAACTGAACTGCTGCTTCTTGCAACATTTGAGAAACATTTGCAAAGGTTACATGAACTTTGTGTTTACATCTTTACGGGTGATATTTATTTGAAAAATAACTACAATAAAAAACTTTTAAATCTTAAAATGGGTACATAGGAAAACAACGTAGGTTTTTGCTGTACAGTTACTTCAGTTGCATGTATGCAAGATAGAAGTCAATCTTCTAGTCTGACATCGGCAGTAAAAGATAAACTGGCAGCACAGAAGATGACTTTCATGTGGAAAATGACAAGTCTGCATCTCTTCTTTCTTTGAGAAGAAAAAAAATACACTTCTCTACAACAATATAAAGCAATGCTGACACCTACAGAGAATGTATGTAAATATCAACTTACAATTTGCATTTTTTGTGAGAATTTCCAGATTTGGTTAAAGAACAAATGACTTATAGGAAGCTTTTATAACGGTTCAGAAAAAAATAGATCTTTATTTTCTGCTTAGATCAGTTTTTGTTAAATAAGATACATAAATCTGAACATAAACTATATGCTTTAAAAAAATACATCATTTACTTCTAGTCATGCACACTTCCAATTGCATAAAAATATTTCTAAACAAATTGATTTGTGCAGCAGTGAAGGACCCTGTAGCCTTGAACCAAGCCATCAGCCTGATGCACATCGCTGCACAGAATCAGGTTTGCTGCCCCTGATAGATTGTTTGCCCTCTCCTCCCTCAGTGTGACACAACAGGATTATATTGGTATTTACAGGGTTTGCAGCCTCCCTGCTCAGCCAAACAGGCCTACAAAAACTTCTGTGTAAAAGGTTGCCCATATGTGGGGCAAAGTTAAAGAAAAATTAGCCCAGCAGATCGAGGAGGGACTTTGTAGAAGAGAGACAGCTCTTTTACTGACTATTTGTTCACTAATGTACTATTGTGGGTTATGCAAGCTGCGATATTCACCATACTGCTGCAGAAAAGGTGAACTCCTCTCTTTCCTTTGAAGTATATAATAGACGGGTGTTTCAAATACATAAAAGAAGTATAACTAACAATGAATTCTCCACACTTGTCATTTTCTCAGAGGCAATTTTTAGGCTTGACAGTATGTTGCTTAAAGTGGTGATTTAGCAAAGTGAGCAATGGATAGGAGGCACTAAACCATGTAAAAGAAACTTTGGAAAAATAGGAGATGACCGTTGCAGGCTTGTCTAACATTCATATTATCCATGCTCCCATTATGCAAACCTCTGGGAGAATTTCAAACATCTGTGAGAATTTCAACTCTCAAAGAAAATCGTTTGAGTGAGTTCAAAGTAGGCTTTTAAATCTGAACTGCTGAAGATCTTTAACGTTTACTTTTGGTTGTAAGCAGATGAAAACTAGGAAGACTGACTAGAAGGGTTGAATTTGAGTTTAGTGGGTTTTAGAAAGCTACAAATCAGAAGACAATACTATCCATCAAAGGCAAGCCATAATTATTTTGATGTAAAAGGCTGAATTAACCCCCCTCTCATTCTAGGCCTCTACTGCTTCTTTGGAAACGAATATATCACAAGGGATTAATGTGTGTCTTTGAAAACCAGGTACATTTCATATCCTGGAATCTTTTAATCTGATAGATAACAGTGCTTCCCCAGTAAGATTGTCAAGATCTTTCTACCGAAAAAGTGATATTATATGTATTATAATTTCTATTGGATAATCACAATATTAAAGTTCTGGCATGTTTAATTCTAGCATTAGGTAGAATTGCTTGCATGTTTTATTTGTTAATTGTAGGAATTAAAACAGCAGACTCCCCCTTTCACATTGTAGCTGTGGCCCTACAAGTGTGTGTACAGTATGTTTATATACAGAAAACAGTTTGCTATGTACCATTGTCTGTGTATTCAAACACACATTCCGAGGCACACATATGAACACCAACTTGATCTTAGTTGAAGGAACTGAACCAAGTTAAGAAATACCCTTTCCTCTTCAATAATTGCATGTTTACATTTTCAGCTTTTTAATTCATGTATGCGTTTAGAACAGAACCAATCATTGTTTTAAACTCTATTGTTCTGGTGGATCTGAGCATGATGACAGCAGCAAAAAGCTTAGCTTGCAAATTTGCATGCTATGAGACTAACTTCTCACCAATGTTTTCCTAGCACCAGCGGGCAAACAAATACCGTTTCCCTACGGATCGTCGCTATTTGCAAAGGCTTAGGCCTTACATGCAGATAATTAAGTAGAAGTGGAGCCGGCAATTTTCTTTCTTTCGTTCCTCGGGTGGTATGCAGAAGATGAGTGCTGTCTCTCGCCTCTCCCTCCGCTGCCTTGAGAGTTTACAGCAGCTTTTTGTGAAGTTGCAACACAATCAGCGCATTGTTTCGAAGCAACCAAAGGCAACGCGTTATTATGTTTTTATAGTAGCTTTCAGTCAGTTAACGGGGGAAACGGAAATCCCATGGGAGATGTTTTGCCCGCGACCGGGAAATAGCCGGTGCCTGGCGGGAGCCCGCCGGCGCTGGCAGCCCGGGGCGGGGGCAGGGGTGGCCGCTGCCCTCCCGCCCGCCCCGGCTCTCACTAGGGGTCGCAGGATGCCAAAAAATCACTGCTTGCTCGGAGGGCAGGGGTGCCACACGTCTGCACCTTGCCTCCAATGCCATCGCTTGCGAGCTGGGGGCAATTCTTGGGAAAACACCCGCAAGTGTCGGGAATGGTGTCGGGGCCGTGCGCTGCCCTCTCTCCGGGTGGTTCTGCGTGCTTGCTAAAACCGAGCTTGCACAGGATGGGAGGGTTGAGTCTGGGAAGACGACCTCATCTAATTATCATTAATCTGTAAAAACGGCCTATGGCTGGTAGAGGTGAGATTATTTTTGTTGCAGAGCTTAACCTGGACATTAGCAGGAGACTTGGTCAGGGAGTGTTTTCTACATAATGCTCATTAGGTGCTCACTGTTGAAAATTAATAGTAAATTTTATTTATAAGTACCAGTCTCTTCTTTCACACAGAATCCTTGCTTGTGGTGTTTTATTACTTCTCTGGCTAACTACCTGATTAACTCAATTATGTGTACACTGTCTGAAGAACTAATGTAGGCTAAGTCAACATAATTCCTTGTTAATGTTCTGATACTGAAATATAATCACAGATTGGGTTTCAGAAGAGATCTTCCTCATCTAGTTTGCCACTGCTTTTTAAACCAAACCTCAGGCATGTTCCTATATGTTTATTTCCCAAACAAACAGATATTCTGTTCCTGTGGTGACACTGACGATGGAAGTTACAGACAGAAATGTAACAAATGATAACAACCAAAGATCCAAATTTACTCATGGAGACAATTGACAAACTGATCTGTTCATTAAAGTAAATGGAACTTGGACAGGAGTAGAGAACTTGTTACAAATACATCAAGCAACTGTATTAAAAATCAAAAGAAATATGCAAACATAAAAAACCATATTCAATAGTTTGACATTTGACACCAAAGAAATAATTACTTATAGAGATAAAAATGAACTGACAGTATCAATTTCTATAGAGAGTTGAGTAACAAAGTAGTGGGTTTCAGCATATTTATGACAGGTTACAGGAACAGAATACAGAGAGAAGAAAATAGGTTCAAGAAGCAGGAAAAGTAGTAGTAGGAGAGTTTCTCACAAACTGAAGGCTGCTTGAATCATTTAGAAGTCATGATCTACTGCTTTAATGTAGAGATGAGTCTTAAACCAGTAGTATTTCTGACTGTTGTCACTGCTAGCATTTTGTGCAAAATTCATCTGCAATGTCTGTCCTGCAAACTGCTACTCATGTCACTCACTGAAAAGAGGATCCACACAGATACAAATGTGGCTATGGTAGATGGATATAGGGGTTTTTTTAGTTGTTGGGAATTAAGTGCAGTTTTTATATGGTAAGTGCAATTCTTTAACAAATAAAATGCACATGCACACACATACTTAAAAAATAAATCTTACCTGTTGTGCAGTTCTACATAATAATAAACAGGAATACAAATATACACCTTGATTCTTACGATTCATACTTGAAAATTCTGAGTTCATATATTCAATGTTTCAAGCCCATACTCATAAAGTAAGGGCTTCAGTGACTAATCTGACAAGGGCATTCCTGCCAGCACATGGGAAACACAAACCTAGATGTCTGGAGAATGTATAATAAATCCGACTCTTCAGAAAATCCTCCCTGCTTTTGCAGTGAGAATGGATTCTATTAAATGCAACACAGAACTGTGCATGTGTAAGTGGTGCCTGGGACCTCTTTCACCCTTTTCTTGGAAAGATAAAAAATTTTATGTAAATGCTGGTTCCACATTCTGGAATTAATTTTGGAAGTGCTTTAGTCTCAGACTTTAGTTTGCGTCCTTTATATTGAGTATTCATATATATGTGCCCTCAGCTGACAATAGCTATCTCTAGTCAGTCATCTGTGACATCTCGAGTATTGCAAATTATATAGCTTTGAGGTGAGGGGGCAAAAAATGAATTGCAAGGGCTTAGTACTCTAATCATGCTGAAGGAAAAATGTACTGAGATGGCTGCAAGTTAAGCTCAAATTGTAAAACATACGTATATTCCATATATAGGTGTGTAATTAGTGTGAAATATGTATTATTTACAGCAAATATTGATTGTGCCTGCACAAAACTATCACCTTGGTGAGTGAAAGAGCATTCAGCTTTAGAATACAATATAATCCCTGAATTCTCCAGACAGAGATTATTAATTATTGCTGTATGGTGCATCAGTGCCTTCTTTCAAAAGAAGCTCTAGCTGGAAAATGTTCTATTGTAGTAAAGAAGAATTGACAATAAGCAGAGTACAAATAATTTTGGATAGGGCTGGATAATGTGGATGCAATTAAATTAGTTTTTCCATAGACATTTATGATCTTATGACACTGAAGATAAGAAAAAGGTACTAAGTAAGACACCTTAGGTATATGAGGATTTTTTTTTTGGATAGCTGCACCATAAAATTCAGTGGGTATGTTGCTACGTGTATTAATGAAAAATATATGTTAGTGTTGAAAAAGGTAAAAGTTCTCTGCTGTGTAGAGAACTTTTATAGGTATTACCACAGCTGAAACAATGCTGATAACTATAGGACAATATTTCTGTCACTGACAGCGCTTGTATCATAGTTTCATGCTGCTCTCTGTAAGACAACTGCCATTCTTCTTCCCAGTTGCTGTGATTGGCCTTATTCATTTTCAGTGAGCCAGAGTTAAAAGAACGCATTGTGTCTATGTAGAAGCCCAATTAGGGCAAGGTTCCTCTACTTGCTTTGATTCCTTACCTCCAGTGTCAGTGTTACGTGTTTTCTGCCCTAAGTGCCAGAGATGTTATAAATGATAAATTACAATGTAAACGAAACCAGAGGTTTTTCATCTGAGTGGCACATGGCTCAAAACAGTGAATCCTGTTCATCTAGGTGCTGAGCTGCTTCGTCTTCTAGAAATGAATGGAAGATCAAAATGCTCAGCAGTCACTCAAGATCAGGCTCATTAGAGGCTTTCTTCTGTCAAAAATCATCCACTGACTCCCAGCTATGTGACAGTATGCTGAATACTGGAGGGTAAGATTAACCCTGTACACCTAGTCAGTCTAATAACAAATGTCACTTCTGAGTCGAACAGCAACATTTGTTCATAGAAGAACAGGTCTCGGAATAGTAATATAATTTCTATATTTTATTACACTTACATCATCATATAATTGCCAAAGAAACTATGTTCACCAGTTACCAGTGTCTAGAATGATGGCTGATAAGTGACCCTGATCAGCTCTGATATAATTCAAATGCAAATTTCCTGTCAACTTTGACAAGGAGCAGCCTCTTACAATGTTGAGAATTGAGTCCTGAGTGATTTACCAACTTGTAAACATAAACTGCAACTTCAAACCAAACAGCTTTTAAACAGCTTTTAGCTATTTTTTGGGGGTGGGGGTGTTGGGGTTTTTTGGGGGGGTGGGGTGTTGTTTTGTTTTGGGTTTTTTTTTTATGTTAGACAATAAAGTAAACCAAACAAAATCAAGTTGGCAAATATTTAGATGCCAGTTTTTCATCTGGCAGCCTCTATCTATCTTCTGAAGAACTGCAAGCTAAGCTCTGCTAAGCTCAAAGCTCATAGACTTCGTTTTTTAATTAAGAGAAGGTCAGGATGCCTCCTAATACTTGGAATGCAGCTGTTTTCAGACAAGTGAATATTTAATATGACCTCTTATACTATCCTCCTATACTTTCTAGCTTTGAACATTGCTTTAACAATTAAGCTCTTCTGGCCCTGTGTTTAAATAGCTGTCCACAGCTAGTGCAAATTGATTTATTGTTTGATGAGAATCAGGGATGCTGAGCAAACACAGAACAGTTTCTAATTTAAGGAGTGCACCGGTGGTTTTGTTGTTGTTGTTTGATGACTTGTTTTAACATCAGTATATGTTATCAATGTAGTTTGCTCTTCTGCAGCTTTTAGAGGATTAAAAATGGAGAGAGCAACACAAATCATGTTAGAAACACAGTCTGGTTGCATATCTAATATTAAAATTTCTTGATACTCTCTGTTGGTAGATATTGTTTAAGTTGCTTATATACCTTTGCTTAATTGTGAAGATTTGATATAATATTTTCCTTGCTAGTGTCAGCTGTGAGCTGATTTTCAGTCTTAATTTCTTCTTCATCAATCTTTCTTTCAGAATGTTACAAATATGTATTTGAGAATGAAAATATATGAGTTTGATCCTAATTAAAACCACACCAGTATTTTTGGAAGGGCTTCAGTATGCTCAGCCTGTAGGAAATGTAGTTAAATCTTTGGCAGAATAGCAGAATAGAAGGAAGGAGAATATCCTTATGTAAAGAGATACATCCTTTTTCTTTCTGTTAACATTGGTATGGACTTACACATCACCACAGCCAGCCTTGAATAGAAGCAGTTTTAGCAGCTCTCTTACCTAAGTGTCTCACCTGCAAGGATATACAACATGATCATTTTTAGCAGTGCCTTGCTTGGATCTGTAAATTAATTGAAAAGAAGGAACAATTTTGGATGCTTAATCCACCTCAGTCATACCTGTGGGATGGAGAGGGGAAGGCTGTCTCACTTGAATAGATGGGGAGGAAAAACTGATCTTGCAGCATGGTAGAGTCAGCACAAAGCTCCTGAGAAAGAATGTGGGATGTGATTAGGAGAAATCAGCAATGGGAGTGATAGACGTATTTTGGGACAACAACATTTTTTGCATAAGGAGACCATGCCCGAGATGTAACAGAGCAGATAGAAGGTAGATGGAAGGTAGCAGACAAGCGAAAACTGCCTGAACAGCAGTGTAAGGACTGGAGCAAGGACCTTCCCTCTGCAGCTGGGAAATAAGGTCAAGGAGCAAGACCAGCTTTGTGGTGCACACCTGGAATAAAGAATAGACAAGGAGGGTGGATGTCAACATAACTAAAAGTTAAATCGGGAGAGAAGACATAAGAGAAAGATCAACTAGATAAAGGAGTGAAAACAAAACAACAACAAAAGGACCCTGCATAGCTGAAGATGAATCTGAGAGTGAGAAGTCCTAGAACAAGATTAAAGAAAAGTACAACTAGGGCAGCTGGAACTGGGATGAGAATCAAACACTAGCATTAACTAGATAAGAAAAACAGAAGTGGGATCAGCCAAGACTGAAGAGAGACTGAAGACAGGTTTGAAATAACAAGCCAAGATAAGGCAAAGCATGGACATGGGAAGCAAGCAGATGGGAGTGTGCTATTTAAAAACACCCTCTCCCAGAGTTTGGAAGGGATCCCAAGATTCCCTCTTCTGCCAGTAATAACTATGAAATCCAGTGGTGAAGAGAGACACATCTTTTCAAATGCTGGGCCAAACACAGCATGACATATTCATGCTAACAGGTACTGTGTTGAGGAGCAGAAGACTCAAAGCAGTGGATGAATTATGTGGGTATCATTAGTGATGGGGCTGTTGCTGGCAGGAGTCTGGCCATGTTTATTCTAGAAACTGAAGGAATCATTGAAGAAAAAGAATTATTGGAAGAGAAGTGCAGTCGAAAGTCTTGAGAGAGCTGAACAGCTTAAAATTTGTGTCTTAGCTCTTGTTTCTGCCACAGAGTTCCTCGATCGAGTTGGTTCAGGGCGCTTAAATTACACTTCTTGATAATTTGCTTCTCATTTTCAGGTGCTTGAGAACTCCAGGGTTTGATTAGAGGTAGTTATTCAGTGAGGAAAATTACTACAACTGAAAGCAGTGAGAACCAGGCCTTGAAGAAATAAGGTTTTCTATAGTGCCAAGTACTGACAGGTCTACAAGATATCAAACCAGGCAATCTATAACTGTTTCCCAAATGTAATATTCATATCCTGTCACAATATCCCTTCATCTGAGAGGTGTATTATGAAACTAAAGCAGTTAATATTTTTGAAGCCCATGAATACTGTAGCAACAAGCTCCATAAAATGCCCATGAGGAAATTAATAACTCTATGCAGAATAGGATCTGAATAAATGAGTAATGAATAAAGCATGGGGCATGCTTTCAAAAATAAAAGAGAAAACATAACATTGAAGGGCATTTTGTTAATTAAGCACAGAGGTTTGTAGAAAAAATTGTATGTGAACATGCAACGAGCAACTTTCATAATATATGAGTACATGTAGTTGAGAAGGGAGAAATATGGTTTCTCTGGTGAGCTTACTGCTGTTAGGATCATGAGTGCTTGATTTTTAACTTTGAAAGGTTAATTTTAGTTTATATGGTTTACTCAGTATAGTGTAATGACTGTGTATATGCATGTTCGTTGCTGCAGACTCTTTATTTGTCACAATGTGCTTTCAGCTTCAGTATTTCCCTACAGAATGACCACTTGGGGAATGTGAAAATACTTAAACGTAACCACGGCTGTTTCAGAAGTGCTCTAGGTACCTCAGAGAGAATATGTTTATCAGGAGATAAAGCAGGAAGGTAACCAGCTTCTGCAGAACTTCTCTGTTTTAGCCTCCTGAAAAGTCCCAGGAGTCCTGGTCCCAAGCAGCTGACCCACCATGGTCTTCAGCCTTCAAAGCCTTAGGCATGTGCTGAGCTTGATGTTTGTGAATAAGCCCATTGTGTCCACCCACCTAAAACTCCACACTAGATGGAGGCCTAAGCAGCAGACAGATAGCCAAAGAATGAGGAGGAGGTGTGAGCAACGATGTTTCATATGTATTTTTTTTAGCTCTGTGATTGTGTTTGTCTTTGGTACATACTTGTCTTTTTTCAAAGTTTTTTTTGGTTTTGGTTGTTTCTTTTTTTGTGTAGGAAGAGCTGAAAAGCCTGCAGATTTCTGGATTAAAAATAATAATAATATTAATAAATAAATATATATATATAAAATACCAACACCACTTTTAACATAACTGCATTTAACATTACCTGTGTCCCTGTAATATACCCATAAATCAGGAAATTTAAAAGAAAAGGGAAAATGGCTTTGTTGTTGCTGTTGTTGTGTTCCTTTGGTTGGTTTCCTTCCAGCTTAAGCATTCTGTCTTCCTGGCTATGTATTCGTTTCTTTGGAAACGGCTGTAGGATGGATTTTTGATTGACTGTGTTGTCAGATGGATTATCAGAGTTGTGCGCTTTTTGGAATGGTAGACATGAACGTGTGATAAGGAAAAAATATTTTTTACTTAAAATGTTTCAAAAATTTGCATCATGAAAGAAGCTAGGTTGAATAATTAACAGGTTACTTAGGGAAAAAGTTTTTTTTAATGTGGAACAGTTTGGTTACTAGGAAAAAAATTCTCTTAATATAAGGAAAGCTTTTTAATAATGTGACTGATGGGAATATTAATACCTAAGCAATGCAGAATAGTTTCTGCAGAGCTGCAGTGCATATTTTAAAGAGTAATTCTAATGTGTAGCTGCTCTGGGTTACGAGCAGAAAACAGCTTTTACCCTGACATATACACACATTTGTTTGTTACAGCACTCTCATTCCCAGATTTCTGCATGACTCCCATCTAGCGTTTCTGAGTTTGTTTCCTGTCTTAGTCAGGGCTCTGCAAGGCCAGCTGTCCTCAAGGCTGTGAGTGCTTGGTGCTGCTCCGCCAGTGCTGGTGATGCTGAGGTCGGGGGCAGATTGAGGCTGAAGGTGACGTCAGTGCCTACCTTGCTGGGAGAGTTAATCTCCCACTGCAGAGGCTCTAATAATCTCCTCTGTTGGGAGACTGGCATGTTGAGGATTTCATGTTGTACATTCCTCTTCTGGGGCTGTAAAGCAATCAGCAAAATCAGTGTTTCTAAAACTCTGTTGACAAACGTGCTTGCTAGACAGAGCTTGTTTCTTTTTGGGGTGGAAGTGCAAAGGCACAGGAAAGAAAGTTAACTTTTAAAAGGTGTGGGCATATGAAGCGAGAGCAAGCAAAGTAACAAAACCAGGTTGGGGGGGTCCACTTTTTCAAATGAGCATGTAATTAACAACACTGCAAGATAAGCTGCCTCCTTTGTGGACATCAAAAAAACCAGAAATCATATTTCAGATTGGATCAGGCTGGTTTCTTTAGCAAAGCACAGCCCAGCAAACCATGACTGTGCAAGCAGAGGTAGCCATCAGCCCCCACACTGCTCTGAGGAACTGACGGAAAGGGTCTCTGACAACTTCCTTGGAGTCAGTTCCAAGTGTCTGAGGTGGCTAGTCATAGAAAGTATACTGAGGAAGGGAGGAAAAGAGCAGGCCACAAGTTTCTCAGGCTTTTCTTTCACCTGGCATGTGGTGCTTTTTGAGGGCTTTATGACACACAGCAAACTGAATTGCTGGCATAGAGATTTCCTAGTGAAGGCTGCACCTTTTCAGTGGCAGCTACCCATCCCTTGGCTTTCAACTTTGGGGCAACAAGACTGAGACAAGAGCAATGTGGACACAACCTGGATGCCAAAAATGTAAGGAAGCACATGGATGCTTCAAAGACACTGATGCTACTCTGTGCCAGACTTCTTAATATTGTTAAACTCCTCTTAGCTCTGTCTTGACCGACCTTTCCAGTTTTAATGTTATGACCGGCCGAGAGTGCCTATCTATAGCAACACTAACCCTTCATTCGCAGGACGGCAGCGGCAGACGCAGAGTCCCCGGGTAGGCAGTACAGGTTTCGTCATTCGAAAGGAGGCTTTGCGCCTTGCCCCCACCCGACCCCCGTCCCCCGTTTTTTGGAGGCAGCTAAGTCTTGATAGCGGCGATACAAAGCTGTGTCCCCTACCTCCTTCCCTCCCTCGATAGCAAACCGTGCCCACCCGGAGTTCGCGTATGTGCTTTCGGCTTGCCCCCCGCCCCCGCGGCACCTGGGGCGGCCCGCGGGGCCAAGGGGCGCGCCGCCGGCGCTGCCTGCGCTCCTGGCACAGCCAGGGGAAGGGACTATCTCCGGATTTCCACCCCTGCCACGGAGGGAAGGCTACCGGGAAGTGCTGCGGGGAGAGCGAGCCTGTGCGGGCTCGGACGTGAGAGAAAGACGCTGCCACCTCTCCGCGGCAGCTCTTTCAAAAGTCCGTGTTAAATGTGACACCCCGGCGAAATGGGAGCAGAAGAAACACCCCTCTACCCGCCCCTCGTCGTCCCCCCCGCCCTTTTCCATGGAAATTCGTAAAAGGAGGAGGAGTAGAGTTTCCTACGGAAAAGTCTCACCTTGTTCTGAAACAGTTTCAGGCGTTTCTGCAGGATCGGAGCTGCCAGTCTCGGGGGAGGGGAGGAGGCAGGCAGGGAGATCTCTTGCTACCTATATATATGTATAATTTTTTTTCTTTTCCCCGCTTGATATAATTTAATCCAGCAGCACGTATCTCCACCCCTCCTCCCCTCCCTCTCCAGGTTGATCGGCTGAAATGAGGCTTTGCGCGCTGATCCCTTCTCGGGCTTTAAAACAAAACCCGGCCCCGCGCAGCCGGCGGCAGCTCGGGGCGCCTCGGCGCTGAAGCGCGGCGGGGCCGGGCGAGGCGAGGCAGGACACCGCGGAGCGGGGCGGTGGCTCCCGCGGAAACTTCGCTTGGAAAATAAACCTACACCACTTTCCTGGAGATCCACGTGAGAGCAGGAAAGCTCGACTGCAAGATCTCTGCGCTGCTGCTGCATGCTGCAATTTTACTTTTTGTTTGCCTTGATTATATATTTTTATGTTTGTTTGTGTGTTCTTACTTTCATTTTGGAACTGGTTCCCAGCTGCTTGGCTGAACTTCTGGAGACCAATGGACCTTTTATAATGCCTTCCTCTGTTTTAAACAAACTGTGGGCGCTTAAACTTTTCTCTTTCCCCCTCCCCCTCGCTCCTTAACCCCCACCCTTCAGCTCATGGGGCTAACACTGCAAAGCAGCCGCAGCAGAGGGGGAAATAGACACTGATTTATTTTCCTGTCTCCTAGATTGTAGTTAATTCTTCTCATCGTCCTCCTCATCACCCATTTTCTCGCGCTTTTTTTGGCTGCCGGGTGTCGATCTGTGCATTGTTTTATCTGATCTCGATCCTTTTGTTGTTGTTGTTTAAATGCCATGCACTGCTTATCTAGAGAGAAAGCTATATGGAGATAGAGGCGTATAGTGAATGCGCGTGTGTTTCCATAAGACACACTATCAAGGGAGCAGATCAGAAGCAGCCCGGATCCTGACCCTGACTGTATGAATAAGTAAGCAGGATGCTGACGACTGTGTGTTAGTTGCCTGTAAGGTTTTCGTAAGTTAAAGGGGGACGGAGGAGGGGGGACAGGCCAGAGACAGAGCTTAGACTAAGTGTTTGTGCAGAGGGGGGCGAAGCTCTGACACTTTGCTCCTTCCAGCATAGCTGCTGCCTCCCATCAGTAGAGCTCCGCGGTTTGCTGTAGTGCACCCCACCTCCCCCTCCCTCCTCCCTTTTCTTTCCTTCCTTCTTTTNCGGGAAGTTTGGCTGGGGTTTGACAGAGGCGAGGGGAAGCCCTGACAGACAGGATCTCCCGGCCTGAGTCCACCCCCTGCGCCCACCCACACACCCAGAGACTTTTCCCCGGCGAGGGGCAGGGGGGGCAGCGACGCTCATGCTCCTCACTCTGTGTCGCACCCGTCTGACTGGGGCTACCTAGGGAGCACCGTCTCTTGGAAGAGCCTCCAGGTGGAGAAGGAAAAAAATACCAACCTCCCCTAAAAGCTGTGGTTTCTCCATCCCTTACCCTCCTTTCCCAAACCGGCGTGGACAGCCGAGCCGGCCGCCTACTTCGCCCTCGCCCTGCTGGCCACCTCTCTGCCCGAGGGAGGATGAAGATGCTTTGCTGGAGGATGGCACTGTGGCTGGCCGGATGGACTGTCTGCGGGAAGCCTTCTTCCTGCTCTGGCCTTGATTATGACTACACTTACGATTTCACTGAAGAGGATAAAGCCGAGGCGATAGATTATAAGGATCCTTGCAAAGCCGGTAAGTGACTTCCACGTCTAATGCAGCTCCCCGCCCCCTCCCCAGATGGTGACTTTGTCTCGGCTTTATTTACGCGGGGTGCGTGAGGGGGGAGTCCCGGGCTCACCTGCTCCCTCCTGGGGCAGCGGCGACGAGCGCAGCCGGAACCCTACGTCCAGCCCCCTTACCTGGGAAGGTACCCGGGACCTGCTTTTCCGGGACTTCCCACTTACTTCCCTACGGTCTCCGGCTGGGATGGGAGAGGGGCGCGGCGGCGGGCAGGGCTGGACTGGCCGCCACCGCTCCGCGGCCCCGCGGGGGTCGTGCCGGCCGAGGAGCTCTTGGGTCAGGTCGCCGCCGGAGCCGCGGAAGTTGCAGAGAGCATTTCGGCGGCGCTCGAAGGTTTCGAGGCGGGACCGTGCCCCGCAGCACCAGTCGGGAACACGGAGCGGCCGGGCCGGGCTCCGCCGGAGGGTGGCGGCTTCTCCCGGCGCCCTTCCCGCCCCCGCGGCGGGAGCGGGTGCCGCCTCCGCCTCCCTCTCGCCTTCTTCCATCCCAACCTGTCGCTCCCCGGCCGGTCACCCCTTCCCGTAGGCCGGAGCGGGCCCTCGGCGCCGGCCGCCCCATGGATGTGGATGCGCTAAGTGCGGCTCCCGAGCGGGAGGGGATGCGGGGGGTGGTGGCTGTCTGCCGGGGTTTCAGCCGGGCAAGCCCACGCGTCCCGCTCTCGGAACGCGGCTGGTGCGTGCTGCGGGTTGGTGTTCCACAGCGTGTGCGGTGGGTGCCTCCCGCCTGCTCCGTGCCTGACAGATCCCGTTCTAAACTGTGCGGGAAGAGCTGAGTTACAGCCTCTTCTCACTTTGCACCGCAATTAAGTGGTTTTCTAGAACGTTTATCCTACTGGTTTAGGACTGCAGCCTTCTTAATGCTAGGTACAATTCTTCACCCTTTAAAGTTATCAGTAACAAGAACTAACCTCGGGTTCACTGGTATTTCAGTAGACAAGTGTATCTCGGTGATGCTTTTTTCCCCTCCCCAATGTGTTATCAACAGTGGTTGTCCATTCCCAACAGCTCTATTGTTAAACAAGTGCTCAAGTTTTCTAGCAGCCTCCTTTGCATTAATTATTTTATATTCTGAAAACTAGTTCAGCCAAAGGTTGTGTTCACTATATCTGTGTGGTTTTCTTTAATTTATTGAAGAGAGTGTGGTGTACATACATGCCAAAAATGCAGACACTCTGTTTTTCTAATCACAAAAATATTTTGTTCCTAAGTGTGAATTGTTAGGTCTGACTTTCTTACAACTGGAGAATGTTGAAAAAGAACAGAAGCAACTGCAAACAAAACATTATTTTTTCCTCAATCAGCACTCACAAATAAGTATAAGTAACTGGTCATAGTTAACCTGAACTCTTTTCTTTTGGTCTATAATTCTTTAAGAAGATTTATATGCATCATTTCATATAATGAGAAATGGGTATTTACTGTCAGTTGATGTGGGATTCTTGTTTCATAGTGGGAATAATTAGCAATTATAATTCATGATACTAAGTGTTTAGAGGTTATGCATGAGAGAAAGACAACAGTAGGAGACTGCAATTTGATCTGCATTGCCAATTCTCTGCCATCACTTTGTTTTGCCTGGAGAAAGAAGCGTTTGTTTGGAAAATTTGGCCCATGGAAACATTTTATTGAAGTTCTTGCTTGTGCTGCTTCACAGGTATATGGAGCTTAGGTACTACAGGGATGAGAGACAGGTAGGTGTGCGAAGAGTTACCTGTGTGTAGTTCCTCTTAGTCTTAAAAGCTGTCACTTTGAAGTTCTCTACCCAGTAAAAACCCCTTTTTTTTTGTTTGCTTCTTAGTGTGTGGTAGTCCTTCAGAAATAAAAATGCACCTAACAGCTGCACACTGGGTATATACCATGTACCCATCATTTTTAATAAAAAATTGAAAGCTTTATATGTCAGTGAAACTGATCCTACAACGGTATTTCCCAATTTACTTTTCCTGCTAGACCTTCCTCAAAGGCTCCATTAATCCTAGGCCGTAAAGTACTGGTGCCTGACTGAAGATGCTGGGAGTGCTCACCCTCTTTTAGTAGCATAACCCAAGTGTGTGTTCTCCCTAGGTCAGCTCTTACCGGCCGGGGTGGGTTTTGAACTCCCAGGAATAAGTTTACTGATCTCTGCCATTAGGATGGGTTCCACAGTGAGGCCCTGTAGAAGGACAAAGCCAGGCTTCACACACAGGGGTGTGAGACGTTCACACGCAAATCTGGGTGTCACTCTATGCGCAAGGTAACAGGATAAAATGAGAGAATTCTTGCGGAGATAACATTCAAGGTATGCAAGCTTTCTATCTTAGATATAATTAACACCTGCTTTTCCTGCATCTTGAGGGCCTGCAGCTGAAGCTGTAAATGTGCTTTTTTTTTTTTTTTAAGCTGTTCAGGCTGGTCAGTTGGGTCAGTGTTCAGTTAGAAACCAGATATAAGTGAATTTCTGCAACTTCGCAAAATGGAGAAACACCCAAAGTCATTTATGGTTTTGTCTAGTGACATGCTTCAAAAACTTCAGTGATACCTGTGCAAATTTTAGACATGCTAGAATAATTTTACCTACCCCCAAACATGCTGATGCAAGATTGTTTGACCTGCATTTTTGAAGTTACTTGTGTTCAGATTTTCTCCAGTGAGTAATGTTCACGGCTTAGTTTTTATTGCATAGACTACATGTGAAAATATTTGTAATCTTGTGACAGAAAGCACTGTACATGAGGCATCAGATCCATAGTTAGATGAAGTTACAATTCTGTATCTCTTTATAGATGCTGTCCTAACTCTGTTGAATAAATATTCTTTTGGTAGGTCCCTTTCTCCCTGTTTTTTGTGAAAGAATGGAAGAAATTTACCAGAAATACAGTGTGACAGCCTCTGAGGGGTTATTTTGGATATTCTGTGGGATTTTTTTATGGGTACTGTGTGTGTATTTAAATATTTTCACAAGGAAGGGGTCATTTCAGTGAATGTGCCTAGAATCACACTGTTGCTTTGACTTTAAAATTCCCCGAAGCAGCACAGTGCGGGATGCTATAGAGGCTGAAAAGTACATTTTCTTACAGTATTTCCAGCTTTTTGAAAAACCTACAGATAACAGGTGTCTGTCAGAAGCCCAATAGAACTGGTAGTTGTTTCTGGAAGTGATGTTTCTGTTTGCATCTAAAACAGCAGCTATTTTATGCAACAACCCCAAAGTACAGTCTCACTTAAAGTAGTGAAGCCTGGGAACCCTGGAACTTCAGGCAAGAGAAGGGCCTGGAGAAATGTTGTGATGCTGTTGGGGAGACAGCCATTGGAAGGAAGCTGTTGACATTGTGCAGAAGAACTTGATGAGCTGTGTGGTTTCCCGTAGGTTTGTCTGCAGACCTTTAACCTATGTGTGAATTTTGGGTCATGCTACTCCTCCTTATAACAAGAATCCTGGCACACTGTAACAGCGGGATGTGATGTAACACAGTTTCTGTGCTTCTGATGTCTCGGATATTTCCTTGTGTCTCTCTGCAGGATATTGCCCCCAGTGTTTACTGTTGTGAGTTCAAGTGTAAGGCATTCTTAGTTCATCTTCAAGATCTAATGTGCCAGAAGATGTGAAACTGGGAATGCCACACTCTAAACAATCTAAGGACGTAGATCAGCATTTGTATAATCAGATATCACTCCAAAGAATAAAATGCTGAGTTAGATTTCAGCGGGCATCATCAGACTTTTCAGACTGAAGCATGCACCTGTATTTATCTTTGGATTCCCATAGTTTTTCTTTTTCTCCATTCTTACTACAGTTTATGATGTATTCAGGATATCTGCTGAGAAACATAGAGAGTGAGATGGGTAGAAAAATCATTTCCCGTCCTGTAATACTTGTTTATAGCCTGATCTTAGTTCACATTCAAGGTTGTTTGAAAGCTTTTGTTTTGTTTTCTCAACAACTTTGTTTTCCTAAAGCAAAACAAAGCAAATAAAAAAGAGAGTGTACTCTGGTGTGGTCTTCCAGTTAAAATACTGTGAACTGTGGGAGACTAGGCTAGAAGTCTTCGTTTTGTTGCATAGCCACAGTGCTGAGGTCTGTTTCAGCCTCTGGACAGCTGACTGTCCTCAGATAAGTCTCTTTTAGCATTTCATCCATGAGGAAGGTTAAATGTTGAAGGTTTGGGAAACAGGCTTGAAGCTGAGTTCCTTGGGCTATTATTTTTCTCTTTCCTAGGCCTTGTTTTCTTGGTTCTTTTTCTGCACCAGAAATTCTGTATTGCACTGGGGAAAATTCTCCCAAGGAAAACTTCACTGAAACTTTTACAGTTTTCCCTGTAGTTAGTTTGGATTACTACCCCTGCCAAAACCCAGATAATTGGGATTTTTTTCCTTTCAAATCATGTATGAATTACTTTTTTTTTTTCCTCAGTGAAGCTAGATAAAAATGTCAAAAAAAAAAATCTTGAAGACAAGCAATTAAATTTATGGCTTCATGACTTGAAAGTTTATTAGCATATAGTTATTAACTAAGAACAAATTCTGTCTGTATGCATGCCCACCTGCTGGAGAATTAGAGAAAATTAAGACAGACCCTCCTCACATGTCCATTTCTCCCTCCTGTGAGATTCTAAGGAACTCATTTGGTTGCTTTGCACCTTTATGAATAATAAAAAAAGTTTGGATTGTCTGTAGCAGGGAAATTAGTATTTCCCACATCACTGAAGCGTGAAACCTAGTAATGTATTTTATTTGTAAGTATCTGAACGTGAAAGATTGATGGTAGATGTTGAGTACAATTATTATGCCATATCATCTATAACTGCAATCTAACTATTGTTTTTTGTTGTTGTAGCAGCAGCTTTCTATACTGCTACACTGTAGGGTTTTTTTTTTAGTTTCCCTCTTGTGCTCTGGGACGTGTGTTCAGTAGTAAGCATTCTAATTGTGCAGCCTGGTAATAGGAAAATTCTTAAAACCTCTGATTACGTGTTTTGAATCTGTTGCATGATTCAGATAATTGAGGTATTTCATATTTATAGTTCAGTCATGTAGTAGACTCTTAAAGATATATTGTGCTGTTTACACTAATATAGAGGTTGTGCTGCTAATATCGCTTGCCAGATTGACAGAACTGTGACTGTTCATGTAGTAAATGCATAGTGTAGGCAGCTGAAACAGAAACAAGCTTTTCTGAATAGTCTTCCCAACTGGTTTCCATCCTGCTATGGATGGAAATAGGGTAAATAAGACTACTGACAAATTTATCTTTTAAATAATTCTCCCCCCCAGAATTCTCCACCATTACTTTATAGTTGATGCCCTTAAATGTGGTTATCTCAACAGCTTTGAAAGAGATTTGTGAGAACATAAAGTTCTCTTTCTCCTCAGCTTCATTGAAAAGATAATTCAATATGAAATTCTGGGAAAACTACACTAAATGAATATGTTTTATGCTCTAACTTTGCAAATACCCTTCCACACCAAAGGCTCAATTTCATGTCCCGACCACTTTCCATAGGGATCTGTTTCTGAATATATATCCTGTGTGTCAAACAAGTGACCTGCAAGGAGCAGTATTACATCACTGCAAAATGAGTCTTAATTGACAAACCTAATTGTGCTTGGAATCAGGTCCCCCAGGCAAACTCTGAAACATTCACCACACCTGGATGTCTGCCTTATGTCATTCTGATTGCCCCTCTGGACAATAGGGTTGATAGGCTTATGACATAATTTCATTCACTTCTTTTTGGAGAGAAAGTCATGTCTGTGGTGCATGGTAGTGACAGAAGGTCTGTAAAATGGAAGAGCTGTAAGATCAGAGAGTCAACTTCTGGTTTTCACAAGCACAGGGGACCTTGTGGAGAAGAAGACTTTTTTTTCCCCTTCCTGGATGCATTACAGTACTCTAAATTTTATAAGAAGAACAAGGGAAGAAATCTCTAGTCTTTGCTTAGACAAGATGTATTTATCCTTAAACTGAAATAGCTTTTTATAGTTTGGTTTTCAACTTAGGAAAAATATTATGGTATATATTTTTTGTTTTTAATATGTATCTGAAGAAAAGGTATATTCTAAGAGCGATATTACAGAGCAAAACTAAGGTTTGGCCTTTCAAAGCTTTCAGTTGGATGAGCAGCATTTCACAGTGTTTTTCAGACTTTTCTCAGCCTTATTAGGATCTTTCTAATCTAGTTGTTTCAGTCATTATTGAATGCAGTCCATTCCCCCCATTCTTAACCACAAGCAACCTCTCTCCACCTCCCTACCACATCCCTTCACAGTAACAGAACTGAAAGCGTGACTAGAGAAATCGTTGTGTATTTTTAGTTCTGTCTTGTCAGAATATTTTTCTTGGCTAAGAGAGAGCTAATGGCCAATCTGTTAATGTGTTTTTATGCATATTCATTCTTTGTGTCTGCTGTGTACCTTCTACTTCTTTTCCCATAATTTCTGTCATTGTTAATATGGCAAGTTCCCTTGCTTCTGGATTCCCCCTCCACTAAATGCATTTTTTACTTGCTTTTCAGCTTTTCCCTGTGCTGCCTGACCAGTCTTCTACTCCTCCTTGTTTTCTTCTCTTGATGTGTTATTCTCTTGCTTACAATTATCAGTTATTCCCTCCAAATATAACTTCTAGCTCATCATCAGACTTTCTGTAAGACTGTCCTCTAGTGCTTTGATAGCTCTGTAGCAAAGAAACTGGGCACCTGTGCTCACAGCTGGAAATGAGGAGGAGGAGAAAGATGAGTGGGCTGTGTGACCAGCATGTTCTCAGAGGCCTCGTGCTGGATGCTCAGTGAGCTGCAGTGATCTGTTAAACACTGCACAGCCAATCCTGAAATATCCAGCTACGGATGTTTTATACAGAACACATACATGAACCTTCTTCCTGTGTTGGACTCACATACCTAAATATCAAGATGTGATGTGAAGACAGTCCCTTGCTGATCCACAGGAATAAGAGTACTCTAAGTACTTGAAGTGTAAGGGTGATATAAATAGTAACACAGCAGAACAGGTTGAGCTGGGAAGTGTGAAGGTGGAGGCTGTGCTGTGGACATATGTAGAGTGTCGGTGTGCGAGCCATGTGAGTGATTATCCTGCAGACTGTTACGGAGGCAGCTCCCACTCAAACAGATACTCTCAGGTGACTTTCTGGGGGGAGTTTTGCCTGAGTAATGATCTGCAAGTGCAAATGTTGAGTGACTATAAGTGAGTATCATGCGTTTGAAAATATTTGAGCACAATCAGATAGCTCTTACAGAGCAATAATGCTGCAAAATGTAGGTTTGTGGGTTTTCTCTTCAATATTCTAAGACAGGGATTGTCAAGACCAAAGTGCCAAAAAATCAATATTGTTCTAAAATAACTCCTATTTTTTTTCTTGAGGTGCGTGAAATACAATGCCTAATAGGATATGCAGTGTTTATTAAACCAGTTTCTTTGCTATACATACTTCCATGATAAAAAGGTCCATCAATAATTGACTAGAATTGATTTTGAATTTTTTAATTCATTTTGGTGGTTATAAGTGATGCCTGATCAGGGAATAATCAGCAAAATCAGGACACAGAATTGCAAAGGAAGGATGTTTATTTCAAAATTCATTTTCAGTGCGTTTAAATCTGACTCTGGAAATTCTCTGTCTTGCTGTCCTTATGAGTTTCATGTCTTTTCCTACAGAAACTGAATGACAGAAAGACATTGCTGCATTTGAAAGGTGGCAGTACCTCTCCAACCACATTGTGATCCTTGGATGTTGTAAATTGTATGGTGGAATTTAAGTATCAGCTCTTGTAAGAAGTGAGGGGACAAGGACATCAGCTGGGGAGGTTGTATCAAAATAGTTGTGCAGATGAGTTACATTATTCTCACACTGGTAGCAGCAGTTAAATATAATCCTAGTAACAAGTTTAATTGTTATTAAACAAAAATGAATCCATTTTATTGGTGTCTGATGTTTTAATAGGTGCTAGTTAGCTAGTTGCTGTCATGGGCATTGTAGCACTAAGACCTTCAACGCTTTTCCACTTTCCCAAAAGTGTATAAAGAATTTTGCTTAGGGCACAGTGATTGGCCAAAGAGTGGCTGAAAGGAAGAGCTTCCTGTGTTTCCATATGATGTATTCAGATAAGCAAATAAAGTAATTTCAGATGGTTCTTATATAATATCAAAATTTATTTAAACAGTTTATTTGCACAGTGAATTATATTTACTTTCATGAGGAGTAGTTTTAGAACAACTCTGCGGGTGTGAGAACATGACGATGAACTGCCCAATTTCTCCATCTGGTAAAATGTCCTTATATTTATAACAAATTTGCATACATCTTCATTTTCACTTGCACTTGCTTTTTTCCCTTACTCAACATCACTCTTACAATCGTGCTCTTACTTCAGCTTTATTTGTAGGTAGGTTATGCCACACTACTTTACAACTGTTTCCATACTTAAAATTCTGCACTTCATCCCTAAATATATAAGCAAATGGATAAATGAGGTATTTTGTGTTCAGGCAATCAGCTTAGCCCTTTCCAAATGAAGATCATGGTGTGTTTCCATGAATAGTTGCCAGCACCATGTTGAATGCATATCACCCATCTTTTTATGATCTTCGTTTTAGTACCAGGACCTTTGATATGCCCATCAGCCCATCCTTTTGTCACAACATAAACTACTCAGTCTTTAACTATGGAGCTCTTCAAGACTACTGATTCAGGACTGAATTGTGGAATCCTTTTTCTTTTTTGTTACTGGTATGCCATAATTGCATTATGTTCTGATTACTTACAGAGATTAATCTTTTGTACTTGGAAAAGAAATTATTAAAGAAAAACCCACAATAAACCCTCAGACAAAAAAATATTAGTTCAGCCTGTAAATTGCTAAGGAACCAGGCTTGCATGGGTGTTTCATTCCCCCAAGGTTACATTATTGGAAAAACTATTTAATGAAAGCAGGGTAAAAAGATGTTCAAGTTAGTAAAGAGAAAATGAAAGAGAAGGAACATGATAAATGTCAGCAATTTCTGAAATTTCACCAGAAGGTAAAATAGAAGATATTTGTTTCTACTTCTATTTGTCTGTTAAATTCTGAACTGGAAAATTCAGAACAGAGACTAGGAGTCATGTGGGGATTTTATACAACTTTTTATATTGAAATCTGCTAAAGGATTCCACTGAGTCAGTATTTGGATATATGATATGACATTTACTTAGGTAGCAGGGGTATCTGGAGGGCTGATATTTAGAAATGGTAACAATAATGATTTTCAAGTGGATATATACCTCAGGCTTCAGAGTTCAAGCCAGTATTTAGTAGCTTGAAACAAGGATGAACCTCAATGTATGGCAAGATTATCCCTGTCTACCTACTGCAAATTCTTGTTTCTTTCTGTGAAGCAGCTGGTGGTGACTGCTGTCAAAGACAGGACCTTGGAAATGATCCAGTGTTGCAGTTCCTTTGTTCCTCAGCCCTCCCTAAGTGCTATTTCAAAACTCATGTCTTGTAGCATGCCTAAAAGATAAATGCAATTTAGCTATTTTGGGAAGTGAATGAATTTCAAAGCTCAATATGACTGTAAACATATTGACCAACTATATTTGACGGAAATGAATGTATGCAAGCATACAAGAAGAAAACTGCATTTACCTACGTTTATAAATTGTCAGTATGAGTCCAGTGGAGCCCTTGTACACGTGTTTATCTATGAACCACATGTATGCACACGCTCACCTGACTACCTAAGGAGCTACCATTGAGGCATAGATGCCTATAGAGTTATCTATAGAGGCTCTTTAAAGTCACGTGTACAGATTGTGTGGCTGCTTTTCTTCTTTTTGCTTTCGCCCCACTTGTGAATGCCAAGGTAACTTGTGTGTAAATTGGACTCAGTGGGAATGTTTCCAGTTGCTTTAGAGATAATGTTTATGGTGAATAAGTAATAAGCAGAGCTGACTAATTTACTTCTGTGTACTTGGGCTCTGGCTCACTTGCATGCATGTGCTCACATGCTTTGCAGGCACATCAGTGAAGACAGTTGGATTTTTGCCCCAGTTTCTGTAGTTGTCATCACTAACACAAGAGTATCATGAAATCTTGCATTCAGTGACCTTGTGATTACAGGTTCTTTCTTGCTGGACTGGGGTGTGAAAAAAATCCAGCAGCTTGAAGAGCATCTGATTTTCTCTTTTTTTCCCCTTATAAGAAGCCGCAGGATAAGACTGGATTTTGATTACTGCAACTATTTCCCAATCTTTAGAGATAGGTTTCTTCTTGTTGTAGCTGAATACTTTATTAATTGTTCAATCTGATAAATGGCTAAAGATGTTGATGAACATGATAGTTGCAATTGCATATACAGTTCCTTATCTGTATAATTTCAAGAAATGTTGAGTCAAATACAATAACCCATTTGTTACAAAATACAGCAGGCATGTGAAACTGGTGTCAATCATGTACCATTAGCTAAAGTTTGACAAGCCCTGAAAGTTTCTTCAGTGATTTGCAATGTCCCCAAATTAACACATTTTCTAATCCAGAGCCAAGCTAAAGAGATCGTGGAAAACTAGGAGGAACAGGTGTACTAATATCCCCATTTATTTAGTAAATTGAAGAATTAGTTAATGGCAAAATAAGAAGGGAGCAGAAAGTATTTTTTTCCCAAAGCTATGTGTTGTTTGGATGGATTGCAAAAGCTCTAGATTGCCATCTAGAACTAAGTAACCTTAAAACATAGCCTAACTCGGTGCAAATCTTGCATTTAACCACATAGTTTGTTACTTTTGTGTTTTGAAAACTTCTGTTTTCTTTCTGGTGTTGTTTTTCCTCTGTGTTGAACTTAAATCGTGGCCAGAGTGAGAACTGCAGATCTCACTAATCAAATGAGTCTAGATTTGACTGAGGATTCTTGTTTGATGAAAGCTCTTGGCTTTAGTTATGGGGTTTTCTGGAGTTACTTGGAAAGGGAAGGAAGCAAGGAGAAAAATCTTTCCCCTTCATTAAAAGATACACTTTCTACAGTTTTTTGATCCTTTGATCACTAAATTGCAGGAGTGGTAGAGAGCAGAGAGTGTAGGAGAGGGGCTTTCTGGTTTTTTTTCAAATTTTTTATCTGCATTCTTGGGGATGAAACCATTTCACACATGAAATACAGGTGAAAATACAGAAACCTAGTTCAAGTCTTTTGGATGTTTTCATTCATAATACCTTTAATTTGGAAGAAGCTGAATTAAATATGAATTGTAGTGCTGATGGATCACAGTCAATGTGTCTACAGAAGTGAAACATGAGTAAAGAGAATTTATAACATACGCTTCCTTTTGCATTATGGAAGAGAGCCAAATACAAAGATGCCTCCTAGATCAGTAATGTGTTTATGGAGCTATGCAGATCTTTTAGCTAAAGCTAAAACGTTAGAGAGAAATGCAAGCTATTCTGTGGTGCTTTAAATCAAAAACGTGGAGAGCCAGATAAAGTCATGATAATCTTTATCAACTTGGACAAAAATAATTTTTCTTGGCTATTTTTTGAGATTTTTATAACGTGTCTTAGATTTATTTGGTGTATGGTATAGCATTCCACCACATACAATGTATTTTTACTGATTCATTGATCTAGACATTCTAGGTTCAAGTTTATTTAAGAAATTGAATAATTTCTTGAGTTACTTACATTTATAATCAAGTCTTTCCAAACATTTTGTTTGTCTTTCCTAATAATGAACAAGGTAAGACTAAATAATAGCCATAAGGAAAAAAAATGAACAAAAATGAACATAAATAGTAGTCCTCAGTTCTAACTACATAATCTTATAGAAGAAGAAAAAATATTAGACCCTTGGTTTCTGCTCACATAATCTGGCTTGACTTCATTGACTTAAAATGTCCTAGGTTTTATCAGTGGAGAAATTTTTTCTCCTTCCAACAAGCAGATGATGTGTCGTCAAAATCAGCGAAGACCTAGATAAGATTTTGGATGCACTTGCAAGTGCTAAAGACAAAAGTTAACATTCCCATTCTTACATGCCAATCAATTTTGATTCCTTTTATGCTGTTCTGGTATGGAAATAAACCCTTTCTACAGCTGGCTGTCTATCGGAAAGGAGCATGTGCAAGATTTCCTCCTGCACTAATGGAGCTACAGGGATTCCTTGCCCCTCAGGGCACAGCCAAACACACATTGCATCTTTCCTTCCTGCCCTCTTCAGAATCACTTCTGGATTTAGTTTCTTGCCCTGCTTGTTGCCTGAGGAGTCACAGTTATCTCTGTTTAAGGCTGGATAGGTGCTTAGAGAAAGCATAGAGAATGGGCTATTTGCCAGGGGAAGCCAGGTAATCAGGTAAAACTGAGATGCAAATGATAGGTGAATTATCCTGTGCTCAGCCCTCTGCAGCCATAGACAGATGATTTCCAGCAGAAATGTCTGTGTGTGGTTTTTTTCTGCAGCTCAAACTGCTCTCTGTAGTTTATCTGCTGCTAAGGTAGTGACTTTTAATTAGTGATACACATATCAAAATTCCTAGTGGTATTTTTTTCCAACCTGTCATTCAGTTAAATATGGATGAATTGTGCTTGCACAGATCTTTCGGTTTTGCTTTTGGACACTGCTGTGGATTGTTCGGTAGCTCTTACACCTGGTAAAATGCCTTGGCTTATAAAGATTTTGTATCAGGAAGTTTGTTACACTTCTTTCTGCTAGATTGGTCTAAAAAAAGGTAGCTACCTTCCTTGCAAACTTTGAATTTCATCTCTTTGGACTATCATAGCACTGCCTCATATCCTGCCACGGGATACAGCAGATCCAACAGGTGGGATGTGGAAGAACCTGCAGTAATGATGCGTTACAGACCCTGGATTGTGTTAGGTGGGTCATGGTGTGGACTGTACAGCAGGGAGCTATGCTCTGGGCAGTGACCCACAGCAGCCAATGAAGGTGTTTTGTTTGGGGGTTTCTTCCCCTTTATGATAAAGCAGTGTTTTCCTTTTTCGTCTGACTTGTGTGTCCTGGCACGTTTATGTATGAATACTAAATGCTTTATGTGCTGCAACTTATAAGGCTGAATTCTTCACTCAGGCTGCAGTTCCTCTCAGGATCTCTTGTTACTTCTGGTGAGATGGATGGCATGGTGGTGTTCACCTTAATGAGGTCAGAATCTAAGGCCGAAGAAAAATTGTAGTTGGGGTCACTTTACTGACACTTACTGGATGTGCATTTTTTTTCAACAACCCATTACAGTGGAGTCAAGAGGTAACTGGGTAATTATGGTGTAACTGTTTTTTTTGGTGTTTTTTGATGGTTTTATGTATATATATAATATATATATATGTTTGTAGGCATTGCAACGGGAGAATGTTTTAGAAGTGACATTACAGTAGAATAATTTCCAAGCATAATCGGCTGTTTTAAAACAAACAAATAGTTACTGTTAATACACAGCAGATAATCCATGCAGTTTAAGCAGGTTCTTTGAATTGGATGCAAAGAAAAATTAATTTTAAAAGCTTTTGTTGTTGTTCCCCTTTACAGTAGGAAATTATATGGAGAGAAGATGTTGTAGCATAGAGGAACTGTTCTGTGCTGCGAGCCAAAGGACATCATTAGGAACACTCCTATTATCTGGAAGCCTGACTTCCTGTCTCAGTTTCCTCGTGGGTCTCAATGAATGGCAGAAGAAATGGAACACTTTCCTGCTTGGCCAAAAACTCTGCTAAATGACTCCTTTGGCTGCACGCCACACCATGCTCCGGAATAAATCCTGCAGCTCCCCCCTGAGCCTGGAGGGTACTTGCTGCAGTTCCTTAGGGCTGCTGGAGTGAATTTGAGAAAGCCCAGCCTTCCCAGGGATACCGTAATGCTTCAGGTGTCCTTTTGTACATCTTGAAAAATTCTTTTTGTGATAGAGAGCAATAGATGCAACAACATTTTATTAATGTAAGCTTCCATGAGAATGAAGGGATGGTAAAGAACTGCAAGTATGTTTGGATTTTCATATTTGGTAAATGATTTTATTGCAGTGAAAATAGTGTAGCATGCCTTGTGAAAAGTACCAAAGACATGCTTAAAATAAGATGCTTTTAGATATGCATTCAACTCAATAATTAATTTTCTGGGTTTTTCCCACGTAGTTTTAGCACATCAACTAGTGTTGATGTGCTAAAGTTATAAATATACTTTTATTGTAAAGTATAAAAATAAGGTAGTAAAGATTTTTGTATATAGAATAAAACAAATTTCAGACATCTTATTAAGTGCAGTAGATGATGCATCTGTCATCTTTTATTCATAGAGGGGATTTTAATTTTTTTTTTTTTAATTTCTGGTCTTTGGTACATTTCTTTAACATACATATTAACCCCCAAAACTTTCACTATCTTCTCTTAGCTCTGATTTTAATTAATGCTGCAGCACCAAACTTTTGACTCAGTTGTTACTGTCAGTTTCTATACTTTCTATTTTAACTACATTTGGCAAGCAAGAACCTTGCAGCTGACTCAAAGGAAACTTGGCGAAATATACACCATTTCCCAATAGCCTTTCTCTATAACAGAAGATATATGGGACAGTGTGTAATAATTTTTATCTTTTTTTGCATTCAAGAAGAAAAATATTCTTAATCCTCTGGAGCAGGGAAATGCTTACCATAGTTAGTGTTCTGTATGTGTCATCTTTCAAAGGTGACAAGCAGCTGTCCAGCTGCAAATGTTGGGCATACTTGGAAAAAAAGTATGGAAAATACTTAATGCCACTGGTACATTTCAGCAAGAAAGTATTGATCAGGTTCTGGTTTGTTTGGTTTTCTTTGTTTTGTTTTGCTTTTTTTCTTCTGCTAGTTTCTCTCATAGTTTTTACATGTGTGTTCCTTGTTTAGGCTTTCCTGAAATTTAATGTAAGCTTACTCTGCATGACTTTCATGGTGTACCACCAGAGAGGGTGATGTGAAACAATGCTTCTGCCACTGAAACAGCTGTCAGCTTCATTTCATCTGTGGGGATGCAATCGTGCCATATGGGCTTGATGTTGAGGCCACTGGGGTTTGTTTCCAAGGAAGCAGAACTGCTGGATCATGCTCATCATGCTAACCTGTCCTGTAGTCCGTCTTCAGACTCCTTTGTATCGGTGGCTAAATGCTTTCTAATGTTTCCTTCTAAGGCTCTTGGCTGATAATCAGTGCTCCCAACCTTGATACCTGTGCATTCTGAGACTTGGCACTAGTGGAGGCGTAGTGGATGGCCTTTTCTATCTATCTGTTGGCTACAGGAAGAAAGTAGAGACTGCCGTTTTTGTGGCCGTTTATTGATATTAAGGTCATGATTTTGAAAACTGAAAGTTGGGACATCTCATTTATTCCCATTGCTTCCCCTCCCTGAGCAGCAATACAGCCTTTTCCTTTCTGTTGCATTAAGAGTTCTCTCCTAGATGTCCTTTTCCTATCTCGTCCTGATTCAGAGGAAGAAGGAGAGACTTCTGTGCCTGTCCACAGTACTCAGAGAGTGACTGGTAAGATAGCACCAAGTTCCTCATCTTTTGCAGTCATGGCACAAAATGTAAGATTTTAAGTAGCACAGTGGAGAAATGTTGATTTGTATTGTTAAATGGGCGTATTTCAGTGTCCATAGTTAAGAATTTCTGGTTATTTTAAAAAGGTGTCATATAGTTACACATAATAAATGAAAAAAACCCAAAAAACCTCCTTAACAAGAGGGTTTTTTTGAGCTCCAAGAAGAGAGAACACTAAAGGTGCAGAAGGCAGTGCAAATACATATTTCCAAGTTCTTTTGATTCTGTATTTATTTTAATTCACTGTATTTTCACTTTTATGCAAGAGGAATTCTTTGCACCTTCTGTGGTCTAAATGAGTTCCTGTAGTTAAATGTAGATGTTCTTTCTGGAAAAAAATTACAAGCGAGCAAAATTCTGCTGTTGTCCTGCTAACAGGACAAAATTTGGTTCAATTTTTTATATTATTTTCATCCTGATGTTTGAAGTAGGGATTTGGGTCCAGTATTGAAGGTTTACCTTTTAAGAACTCAGGTCTATTTATGCTTTACCTGCATTGCATATCATCGTATTATTTAGCTGTTTAATATCTGTATTCACTATGTAATATTTGTCTAAGAACGTTGTATCACATCTATAATTTACCCCAAAGAGTTTTGTTTTCCTGAGTTTTTGTTTGGTTTGTTATGTTTTATTTATTTGTTTTTTCTCAGAGAATTCTCTGAAATAAAGTTTGCAGAGAGTTTCTTCCTGATGTTTTTCTGACACTAATGTGGGAGGAAGTAGGTCTTTAGTAGACACATAATAATGCAAGTTTGTGAGAGGGAGTAGAGCTTCTTTGTGTAGACTGGTCTATGGATTGATTTGGTTTGGATATAGCTGGTAATAAAATGCAATATTGATGCACCCAGTGACATGACTGTGAGGAAAGCTTGTTAGTGCATCACAGGCTTGTAGGTAAAAACTGAGTTAAAAATATTCCCAAAGAGGACTGCCTGAAGGAGATTGTTATAGTTTGCCCTGACTAGATCTGTCAAGTTTCTGTTCAACAGCAAAGCTAGAAGAATAGCAAGAAACTGGGTAATCCTAAAATTATTATTCCAGTTGTTGCTTACATAAATGACATTGTGTTTTAATTCTTGCATATCTGGGTAGCTGTGGTAGTCTGAATTTTTTTAGATCATTAACTTAGACTTGACATACTTATTGTACTAAAACATTAGCAAGTCTTGGTTATAAAATGTCTGCTTCATTTATGCTGTCAAAATGAACATAATGTGGTTACAAAGCAAGACTTCACTCTCAGTCGACTCCATCAGGTCAATTAAACTGAGGGTGCTGGAACATCTAGCTGTAGTATATGTTGACACAGAAAGAGTTTGATAGATCAACTGTAACTTGAAGAAGTGCATGAACTTGGGTTTTAATTGTGAAGGTTTTATGTAATTTGGTAATGTAAATGAAAAATGGGCAGTTGCTGTCATTATGTATTGTAGATAAAATCTTATGGAAGTGTTTGCCAGCCACTTCACTGGTTTACAGAACAGACTAATATTAAATTTAGAGTGGTAAAATCTGTATGGAGGGCACTTTCTATTTGAAGATGACTTGCTTTAAAAGCTTACTGATCTATGCAGTATGCAGATTTTTCCTGGAAACAAAATATGTCTTTGTTTCAAACCATTTACTGTACTTGCAGAAATGTTTGTGGTATAGGAGCTCATGTTATAACAAAAGAAGCCATTCCAAAGTGAACTGCAAGTACTAGTGAAAATGTTGATAAAGGTAACAAGGACATAAATTACTTGGTCACCTGAATATATGGTTTGAAGTCTATTTTTCGTGAAGAGAAAATAAAGTCTCTGTACTGAGTAGCCGTAATACATAACATTTCTCCTGTTGCTTAAAGGCTTTTTGTCCTTAGTTAAGTCAGTGGGCATTGACTTAACAGTCACTGGAAAATCTGTCTTGGAACTCTCTTACGTTAATAGTTTGGGATTGAGTTTACTGCACAGGGAAAAATGAGCTGTCACCCATATTTCATCCAAACAAAACACGTTCCTCTAGTAATAACAATAATAATAATAATAATAGTAGTAGTAGTAGTAGTACTAAATTGCTCTTAACCTGATGCATTGATGGTCTATTTTGTGGGAGAATGAATGCAAATTCTCCACTGAAGTGCAGTATACATCTGCCTTCCAAACTACATTTTCATTTGTCAGTAGTTATGCCCAATTATCTGCCCGAAATTTAATCACCAGTTCAGGTTTTGCAGGTGCTTGATGTGCATTAATTTTTGGGTCAATTTTTCCAAAGCACGCTGCTTATGCTTATGCACACATTGTAAAGGACAACCTCTTTCGACTGTTTATACAGTATTACACTCACTCTATACATTTTTGGCTTTTGCTCTGAAGTGGTACAGAACCATGTTATTAAAGTCACTTTCAGCAAACCCTTGTGTGCATGGAGGTGTTGAATATTCACTTGGGCTGCCCAAAAATCATCCTCACCAGCTGGGCCTTTTAATATCATGTGCAGTTTTGGTCACCACAATATAAGAAAGACATTAAGCTACTAGAGAGCATCCAAAGGAAATCAACAAATGTGGTGAAGGGCCTTCAGGGGAAGCCGTATGAGGAGCAGCTGAGCAGCTTGGTCTGTTCAGCCTGGAGAAGAGGAGACTGAGGGGAGACCTCGTTGCAGTTACAACTTCCTGGTGAGGGGAAGGCCAGGCACAGATCTCTTGTCTGGGTGACCAGTGACAGGACCTGAGGGAATGGCCTGAAGTTGTGTCAGGGCAGGTTTAGATTTGGTATCAGGAAAAGGTTCCTCTCCCAGAGGGTGGCTGGGCACTGGAACAGGCTCTCCAGGGAAGTGATAGCAGCACCAAGCCTGGACTCAGACCAAGTGGTCTCAGACATGTGGTGTGGTTCTTAGGGTGTTCCTGTGCAGGGCCAGGAGTTGCACTCAGTGATCCTTGGGGGTCCCTTCCAACCCTGATTCTGCAAAAACCACTTCCAGTTGCATTATGTCAAGGTAATCAGTGAAACAGCTGGCTGTTTCTGTGTCATACCTGTCATTCAGGGTCTTGCTCTCAGATCTAGCTGCGTACTGCTTGGCTTTCATTGGCAGCAAGCAACATGCCTGTGCTGCCTGCTGCCAGTGCCCAGTGAAAGTACTCGCTCTCTGGGGACTCTGATTCCCTGATAGACAGAGGTTAAGATGGAGTAAGAAGAAATCTGAGGCTTTGTGGGGACTCTGAAGGATTGGCACTGCAGGAAGCAATTCCTGTTGCTCAGCCTCTTAAAGCTTGAGCACAGAAAGGTGGTATGGACTGAGTAACAGGCTGGGACCAGCTGTAGGAGAGTGAGAAGCTGGATGGAAGAGGGAAAATGAAATTATGCCTTTGCTGTGCAGTTGTTGGTTAATTCCTAGAAAAGCTAGAATTCATTGTAGCCCAGTTAAATGGTGCCACACACAGCTGGTCACTCTTTTTGCATGTCAGGTACAGGTTTTGGTACAAATGGCATATTCTAAAGCATATGGGTCCCTGTCTATAGTTCAATCACTTTTCCAGATAGTTTTATTTTCAAACTTGAGCGTGACAGCTCCTCACTTTCAAAGACATGTGTTTTGTCTTCCACGCTGGTCCTGCTTTTCCACTCAGGACAATAAATAGTTTTGTTGTTGACTTTTTTTAATTTTTTTTTTTAATTAATAAAAGGCTCTTGTCTGTGTACAGAGCCTTCTTAGGTTTGTCTGTTAAAATACTTAACAGAGGTCTTTAATGAATTCCAGGATTTCTGTCCCTCATCTTTTAGGGGGACGCATTGTGCTGAAACACAATCTTTTAAATTTGCTTTTGATGAATGAAAATTTGGACAGATCAATTTTTTTGTTTCTTTTCTAGTAATACATGTTCATTCCTGAACAGGCTGTGAAAGCTTTTATTGCCCTCTCAGCCTATCACAGACATCCTTCCCAGGAGTGCACGTCATGGAGTCAGGCGTTGTGCACCAGTAGCCTGGAACCAGGCATCACCTTTCAGTTTGCCCAAGATGCAGTTTTGTTAATGGAAACTGCAGCAATAAAAACTTGAACTCTGGCTTCTGAATAATCAGCTTAAGTTTCTTTAGCATAGGTCTGACCTTTGCCTTCCATCAGCACAACAAACACCCCGAAAAGCAATAACAGAAAAATAACTTCCGTCATACAAACTACATTCACCTTTGTGAAACAAAATTGCTGTGTAGCATCTCCCATCTATCCAGTATTATTTTGTTTTCCAGTGGACTTCCTTCTAGAGCTTGTAAGTTATAAAGGTTGTCTCTGGTTTTGTTCAATATGTTTAGAAAAGTTCCTATTATGTTTTTCTTTTCTTTTATTGTTTATACTGGCTGGAAGAACAAAACTAAAACTTTCATCTCAGGTTGGAGCATAATTTGATGTGATTGCTCAGCTTCTGATCTCACTACCAGAAACGTCTTCTTTTAGGAGTTGATAAAAATATTTGGCTCTGTTTCACCTCAGTCACTCTTGGCAGTTCTTCATCTGCTCTTCTGGGGTTTCCATCTGCTCTTTTATTCTGCAGTTTCTTCTTCAGGCCCCAATTCAGCAGCAACAATTGCAAATAAGTGAAAACATCACTGATTTTTCCGAGGGTATGGGGTTGGATGCAGGTGCTATTCTGCATCTCTCTCAGAATCTTCCAGGATTTTATCTCATGGCGAAAATGGAGAATATAGCAATTCCCTGAGGCTTTGAGTATTCCTTTGTTCTTCCTCCCTCACAGGTGTCCAAAGATTTAACCTAGAGCTGTACACATTACTTACACCTGAAACCAACAAATCTATGAAATTAAATATGTTACAAGGGCTAAGGAAAATATTTTTTTTATTCTAATGAACTTTTCAAATTAAAGTCCTCTTAGTTACAGAACAAAGTGTATGAATGCATATGAAATTAGATTTATTAAAAAGCTTTTGTTAAGTTTTTTCCCAGTAATTTATACTTGGTCTGTTATTTAAGCACTTCTGACTTTAAAAAAATTCACAACTCATAATAGGGGTTATTGATGCTGAATAATCATTTGCTCTCAAGTGATTAAGCTGCTAACCAGCACTCTACATTATATTAAAAAAAAAGAAATCACACATATACATGTCTGTCTGCTTACTTACGTATTTCACTTTCAAATGTGCTTGTCATTTCACAGGGTTTTTTACCTCTTATCCGTGGATTTTTTTTTACAGAAAGCACAATCAAAGTTTCCTTGATCATCTAGCTGGTGAAAATGTAATTGTAGTTGTGTAGTGCTGGTGTACCAAAAGGCTTATCATTATAGTGAAACCCCTATATTCGTTATTCGTAGGAGACAGCTTGTCTGACTTAATGTAAAGCTTAATCAGAAGGTTTAGAAGGGAAAGTAACAGAAGAAAAAAGACCTTAGTAGTGAATACATGCATAATGAATTGATTCATTCAGTGCTTTCCTTGCAGTTTTTTTTTCACTTGCTCTTGCAATGTACATTTTGTCATACTGAGAATTTAATTAATGGTAGGGAAAAAAAAAGTAATAGTCCTGTGTCAGCCCAGCACTGACGTTTATGACAGCCTCCTATTGAGTTAGCAGGGTTTTTTTTTTCATATAGAATGCTGACAAATTATCATGTAAAAGCTTTTTAATAACTTTAAAAGTGAAAAAGATTATTGAACAAAAAAGTGGTTTAATAAAAATCTTTACATTATCCATTTAGTGAAGCATGCCTTCTACATAAGCTCTTGGTTTCCTTTCAAACAACTATTTCATATATTCCACTATTACTTTTTGCTGTCTCAGAACTATTGTGTAAACTAGAGATATTTACAGCAGAAGTGTATGTGACAGATGTTTTTGGTTTAAATTTTATTTTCCTTTCACTTTCAAAAATAACGCTGGACAGAAGTGTTTTCCTTTGACCACTAAAACAGTCAGAATGTAATATTCATCTGCCTGTACTGGAGAGGAAGTCTAGGGAGCCAAAAACATCTTCTAAGCTTAAAAAAAGGTGAATTTACTGATGTGTGTTAGTAAATCAGCTATTCATGATGTTTTCAGGCATAGTGATGTGTTTGTGGTAAATGAAACCAGGAGGAGAAATGCTGCACTGATTCATCTTTCATTCCTTACCCCCAAATCTTCCTAAGTCAGCTTTTAGCATTTTCTACCAACTCTGAGAGTTGAAGGCAGGTGGTTCTTTCTTCCCCAGTGTACCTGGGGCAGCTGCTGGAAGAGACAGGAGTGCAGCTGGGAGCATTGCATCAGCACTCAACAGAGGTTGCAGACCTGATGGCTGCTGCTGTGAGCCCCTTAGCCAGTGCAATCCTTTATCTTTTCTCTACTGCACCTTGCTGACTAACCTCCTTTCTTCTATCCATTCTAGAGTGTAAGAAGGCACCTGCTATATGGAGTCTGTCTGGGAAGCTGCCGCTATTATTTTTTCCAAAAACAGAAGGGGAGAATTGTTTCTTCCTCTATCATAGGGGAAACTTGTTCCCTGCTTTAAGCCCTGAGCATTTAAATTAAACTTGGCAAGACTTGATGAGCCCTTAGTCACCAGAATGTGTTACATGCCCCTACTGCATCATCTCCTGTATTCAGAAGTGACCTGGTTTCCACACAGTTGGTCCTGCAATAAACAGATTAATGCAGGCAGGTGCTTACTATTACTGCTTTTTAAGTCCTGAAAGACTGCTTCCTGCTGATGTCACCATCCCTAAGGGCTGGCTGGTGGATGATGTGTTGCCTGCATGGCCATGAGGAACCACTAGCAGGTGGGGAAATCATCGCGGGAGACCTTTATCATGATGGTGGTAGGGAAAAAGGAGTGAAACAAAAAAGACTTTTTTCCTTTCTTGTTTTTGGAGAAACTGTAGAAGTGGTAGGTTTTTGGAGTTCCTGAAGACTCAGGATCCTGAGGAACTATTTGTGAGTCAGGAAGATGTTCTTGAGGGAGGCACTTGTATAAAGGCTGACTGGCTTGTACAGGGTGAAACAACACAAAGAGTGTCGTGAGGCAGAAGCTCTGTTCAGATGTCCATTTACTACTTCACTTTTAATCTTAGCTTCCAGGTTTGGGAGAAATTTTACTGCTGGCTTCTACACAGCCAGAATTTGTCCTTTTGTTTTGCGTCTAACTAACGAAAGGTCCAAAATACTTTTCTTCTGACTCAGTATAACAATTTGTTGTGGTCAACATCATTGTTTGTAACATATTGGGTGACACTGGATTGCAGTGTAAATCATTATAGGCATACATAGGTAATACTGCCTAAAATACATTGTCAGGCAGGTGGTAATGTGTGTCAGTGGGGTTGTTTGGGGTTTCTTTTGGTGATTTTAACTAACTTTGTGGTCAGACAGCTGCTACTTATAACTTCACAGTTATGTCTGCCTTGAGTCCAAGATACTCAGTGTAGTGGATGAAAGAACAATATTGTCAAGAAAGTGTTCGCTGAGATCAGATTTGAAGGCTCAAAGGGAGAAGAACATCTTCCCTGTGGCTCTGTTTAATTGCTGTGAAGTACATTGTGTACAATCTTATCCTAGTTATTCATTCTACCTTATTCACAGCATTACAGTGATAAAAATAGGACCTCTTTAAAATGGTTTTGTTTCTATAGTACCTGAGGGCCTCAGATGAAATGTATCTTGCACTCCATCTGGAAAAATGATCTCTTGCAAACTCTGCCCAGGCAAATTCTATATTTGTAGAGATGGATGTGTGGCCTGGAAGATCATCTTTGGTGACTCAGTGCATATGCCAATATGTTGCTATTGACAAAAATGGAAATTGTGGCTAGAATATTTCTTCCAGGCACCTAGTTAGGAGCTGCTTTGGGAGATCTGGCCTCATAAGATCAAATTGTATTTACTGTTCTTGTGGCCGTATTCCAACACTGGTTCTAGGTGGGAAACAAAACTTCTATGAAAGATGTCAGTTATTGTATACTTTATTCCGGAAATTCCCAGTTCCACTGCTGTCTGAAAATACAGCGTGATGCTCGCTAAGATACTCAGGTCTGTGAAATAGAGCAGAACTGGTTTACAAGTCATTGTACAAATCAAGTTGGTCTTGTGGGCAGGTGTATTGGCTGAAAAACATAAAGAAAAAGACAAACAAGTTTCTCAGTAATAATATGTTTCCATGAAACTCAGGTTAATAGCTTTTCCATTGGTTTAAGGAAGTAAATGGAGCTCATAAATGCTGTGGTTTTCTGCATTTGTATGTTTGTCTCTTTAGAAAGATGCAAATTCAAGTTACAGTGTAGGTTTTTGATCCTTTCCGTCCTTCCGTAAGTAGGATATTTATCCAATATTCTTGAAATCACTTAGTGAGTCGCTCAAAGCACTTATTTTCCTCCTAGTTTCTCAGAACCCCCTTGTCCCAGTCTTCCATAGTTTGAGAACCAGCTTTGCACAATGGAGAGAAACCCCTTTTAACTACACAAAAGACACAAACTATTGTCACAAAAGAAAACAAAACGCTACATATATGAAATATATTTCAAGTGTGAAAGCAAGAAAATCTTACTACCTACCCTCTTGGCCTGTTTAAGGCATGATGTGCTGTTTCTCCGTAGAGCACCTTGCCCATCTGTGGCAAGTGATCAGGTCAAATAAATAAACAGTAGTCCAGACTCTTGAGTTCTTTACTCTGCCAGTAAATTATATGAGAATTTGCTCTTGTAAAAAGCTAAATGAATATTTCAGAGCAAAAATAAGGTGATGGAAAATACCCAAATATGCAAGTACTGAAGAGCTATAGAAGATCAGTGCCAAACCCTGGATCAAAGTGAACGCCCACAACCACAGCTGACACCAGAGGTGGGTGTGGAGTTCGGGGAAGAGCCAAAAATGAACTGGGATTTTTACCTCCACCACAAGAACTGTAGTTTGTCCATGTGCAAATCACACATGAGATAATGAAATCTCTACTAGCTTTTTAAAAATCTTTTTGCAGAAGTTTGTTGATTGCCTCATCCGTAAGGGATAGTCTGCAGAAACCAAGATTTCCCAGAAACACAAAGAAGGTATTGGTATTATGGTATCTCTGATCTCAGTTGGTGTAGGATAAGTGGCAAAGTAGGAAAACCTGGGAAAAATTATGTCAAATCCTTTGTTAATGCTGTCCATTTTCCCAGGTAGCTTTGTTTTGAGTTGGCTGCATCTTCCCTTCTTCTGATGCAGGTCTGTTCTAGAAACAAAGACAAATGAGGCAGCCATGACACACAGAAAATACTTTACATATTTAACGGATTAATACTTTAGAAGAAAAATGTGAGACTTTTGCCTAGATTTTTTTAAATGTTCAGTTTTCCTGTAGACCCAGGTAAAGTACGGCTCTGTACTAGAGAAAACTGTCTTGCCTCTGAAAATCTGCTGGAAAGTGAAAGAGAAGAGGCATATGAGACAGGAATGTACTCTGATAATAATTGTCATGATCTGGTATAGCAAGAAGAATTGGAATTCGTGCCTATTTCTAACTTGTGCAGGTGCTAAATTGCATTTTATGTGTGTCCTTACACTTAAATCGGTGTTCTGTTTCGTGTATGAAGAAAAGAGGTTCACCTCTGCTGTTAGGCATTCTAGATGGTTGTTATTGATTACCAAGGAAGGTGAGGTGAAAGGGGAAAAACGAAAAGCATTAGAGAAAATAGGCACAGGGATGGAAGATATAAAATAGGAAAAAAGGGAGAGAAGAATCTTACTTTTTTGTGTTTTGATCTGGATGTGAAAATACAAGCAAGTGAATAGAACAGTAAGGGAGAAAACAGTAGATTAACAAACCCATCTCTCATATTTTACACAAATATAAAATCTGAAGAAGCTATTAAAAGAATTGGAAAGGATGTTATCGAGCAACCTGAAAGCAAACCACTGTGAGATTCAAACGCCTAAGAATCCTGAAAAGGAGATGTGTGTAGAGGTCTTTGCAAGCCACGCTGGGCTGTCCAGCAGCTGGTGAGGATAGTGTTAACTGCTGCAGGAGGAGAGGGGAAGCCACAGCTGCATGCCCTGCGCACAAGGACTGTCAAGCACCTGTCAGCGAAGGAAGTGAGGTGGGGCCCTGCCTCACTGAATTATGGTTTTCTCCCAAGGCATTATAACAGGAGCATGTGCACTGTCATCCACACAGGCTTCTATTATACAGAAAAAGGCAAGTGCTACTGGAAAAAAGTTCATTATGCAGATTGCTTGTATGTGAAATTTGCCTTCACAAAGATATTCTTTTGTATTGCTTAGGCATAGACTGCGGTAAATGAAATCCCTTTAACTAAATGTAAATTATTTTCTGAGTAATGCCTTTATTTTCTTTTTCTGTTTGTGTGGTGCTGCATAGATTGTGGAAAAAAATATTAGCCTACCCAGCCTTGGCTTGCCTAAGTTATAATGTTTTAGTTCAGTGTAGTGGCATAATGGGTATCCACTTCTTCTCATTCTACACACAGAATAGTTAAAAATCTCTTCTTCCTTGTCATGCAAATACAACTGTCCTAAGAGCTGTTAGCATAGGGCAAGCTGGTTAGGAGGGAGTAATCAAACAAAGCCATGTGTACCTAATCTGCAGCTCGTTTTGGGTTCGTGGTCCATCAAGCTTCTCTCAGTATCCTTGAAGCCTACACCTTTTCGAGGGGCTGCTGTAACACAAAGGCCTTGTGTACACAAGAAAAGTGTAGTGATTAAATCACTTAAGTTTAGAGATCAGTTTAAACCAGGCATTGCCTTCTTTAGACATTCTTTCTTCAATTTAAGAGTACCTCATGCTAATGTTTCCAGGTTAAATCAACATCAAACATTCTTAAAGCAAAGAACTCCAGCAAACTTGGTGTGTAAACAGCATTAATTAGTCAAATCAGTTGCTAAAANTTTAGACATTCTTTCTTCAATTTAAGAGTACCTCATGCTAATGTTTCCAGGTTAAATCAACATCAAACATTCTTAAAGCAAAGAACTCCAGCAAACTTGGTGTGTAAACAGCATTAATTAGTCAAATCAGAAGGTTCTTCTATAAAGTTTCTTCTCCTCAATGCCTTATTGTAGACACAGTAGAAAATTATGGATTAAGATAGGTTTGTTAACTTTACCTTGATAGTACAACTAAGGATAGATCTGGCATGAAAGAACAGGTTGCCAGCCCACTTCACCCTCACTTGTCAGTGGTGCCAAGTGCTGAATCGCTCTTTGTGCATTTATGTACTGAGGGGCTCTGTAGAGGATGATGGGAAAACAAAGCATCTTAAAAGTTAATGGCAATGATAAGAAACTCGTTGCCACTTAATGGCTTTAGATGAGAAAATAAGTAGTATGTAATCAAATGTTATTTTAGCTTGCATAGTTTGGAAATTTATTATTTTTCCCTAATTTGAAGCACTAGGTCAGTGTAGTGAAATCATACATAGATTATTTTATGATGGGGAAGATTTTTCTGAAGTAGCATTTTTGAAGAAATAAGTGTATTTTGTCTACCCAGCTGAATTAAAAAGTGTCCCTTAGCAAGCATGTATGAAGAGTTGCATTTTTTTTAATGTCTAATGTACCACGAGCATTTGGTTTTATGAGTTTTTTTTATTTTACAACATATGAGCAATAAAACACATATTGGAAATCCATTGCTGTGATTTGTGAGACACAGTTCTCAGCTGAGCTTTATAATATTTAGTAATATACGTGCTTACCATTTAGGACATACAGAGATTTTTTTTTTAGAATAAGCCAAGAGAAAGACTGACTGAATGCTAGGATTGAGGTGACCTGATTTGGCAGAGTAGGGAACAAGATAACATAGATAGTGATTCCACTGAAATTTAAATTAGTTTGGTTTTGGATGGAATTAAATGCTTTGCAAAGAGCGCTTCTCAGAATTCAGATATATTGAAAGCATGCTGACTAAACCCTGATCTGAGCTTCTGTTTAGGTGTCTGATTTCTATCAGCAGTGCTTGCATGTGTGGAATGAGAGGAAGTCTGAATAACGCAGAGTGTGTGAAACGTCAACAAGACTGAATTAGTTATACAAACTCAAAGATTGGATAAAGCAGCTGAAATGATTAATTATTGAAGCAACTCATTATAAAATCTGTAAGTGCTTTAAGTTAAATCTCTTATTCTGTAGTTATGAGAAACAAGCCCACTTCTTTTAATTACATGGATGCTTTCGGTAAGCCCCTTCCTTCATTTTTACAGTGAAGACTCTTGTTTGTCAAACACTTGTTGATCTAGTTTAGCTGACAAAACAGAAGCTTTTGCTGTGAATAAGGGCCTGGTGAGATAAGGTATTTCAAAAGTTTCTGTTCCTAACCACTTTAAATGAAGTTCATACTTGTATGTTTGCTAAGCTTGTGCTTGTGACCGGTCTCCCACTTGCTCTGCAGCTGTAGTCAAATTATCTGAGCAGCTAAGGTGGGCCTGGCGAGTGCATTTAAACTGAAGTGATAGGCGTGGTCCCGTTCCTCCGACTTTCTAAGTGTGTTATCAGTGAAGATAAGAAGATTTTTGTCTTGTGGTCACTTATCTTAAGACAATAAATAAAGCTTCTGTTGACATCCTTGGCCAGTTCCATTGGATGTTGTTGTAGCTAAATATTTGCAGGATCACAATTTATCTCATTACATTAGTTGGATGTGCAGTGTTTGGTTCGAAAAGAGATTACAGATCCCTCTCTGTATTGTGTTCTCAGATCAAGCTTGAAGTCATCTTTGTTTCGGAACCACTGATAACAGATTGTGGAATAAATTTCTGCAGCTAGTGGAACTGTAAAGTAAATATTTACATGACCAAATTTTTAATTTGTGTTTTGTAGGTATATAATTTGTGCTTTATAGCTATGCATAGAGCTCAATCTATTTGTGTGTTTAGAGGATTAATATAAAATCAGTTATATTATGTGCAAATAATCAGTTATGTGCAAATTTCACCCTTGTAATCCTGATTTTTTTTTTCCTTGGTTGGGTTTTTCTGGTTTGTTTTTTAGAACAAACTAGACAAAGTTGTTATTGTTAAATGGGTTGGAAGGTTACTACTAACCACAGAATCTTAGAATAGCTTGGGTTAGAAGGAACCTTAAAAATCACATAGTTTCAAACCTCCTGCCATAGGCAGAAATGTCACCCTTTAGTTCAAGTTGCTCAGGGACCAATCCAATCAAATTAAGGGGTGAATATTAAATTAAAATATGAAACTAGAAATGGTCTTAAAACTGTATATCTTTCAAATGTCACCGAAGGTGCATCTCAGAAGGATCTGGCCCTTTCTGTGTCACATCTGTATACCACTCTGATTAGGTATTCACCGAGGAATGAATTTGAAAGGATTCCTGGTAAACAGGCTATTGGGTGAATTTTTTCTCATGGATCCACATGATGGATTTTGACAGTGATAATCAACACGTCATTTCTACGAATATTTTTCAGATTTAGAAATTGCCATCAGCTGTGATACTGGTGGGTTTGTGTGTCTAAGAGGAGAAATTGTTTACAGTCAGGAAAATAAATACATTTTACCTTTTGGTGAATCTGGATGAATGTATTCTGTAAATTATGTTTTGTTTCTCTTCACATAAAATTGTCTCTTAAATACCAGCTGGCAGAGAAGTTGCCTTTTGCAGAACAGATGATTTTTTCACAGCAGTTACTTGATTCATTCCATAGCTGTCATTTTTTTCAAGGAACAGATCACAGCAAACATTCCTAAAAGTAAGGATTTTCTTCTTGACCCTTACCAACACTGAGTTTGAAATGATGGAAACTTCCAGAGCTTGTTGCCCACTATGGAGGAGTTTCTGATTTCCAATCCCTATTGTTTATTGCTTATGATTCTGTTTGGGTTAGAGCCCTTCATTATCGCTCTACTCTCTCTGTCCCCCTTCAAAACATGTGATTAAATCCCACAGACATGGTGAGCTTTCCTGATACTTGAAACTGCCATATCTCTCTGATCCACACATTATTTTTCCCGACTCCTTTCTCCCCTGCAGCTGCCGTGTGTTGCGTTAATTCCTGGGCAGTTGCTGAGGGAGCGCCTGCAGCCTCCATGCGTACCTTTTTCCCATTGGAACTAAAAGGACTTAATCCGGAGAGCCTGGGCCACCCCCTGCCCGTGTACCTGATTGGCAAGGGGGGCCTGCCCCGAGTGCTGCCTTTCTGGGCAGGAAGGGAACGTGGTGCTGGTGTTGCTGCTACTGGGGGAGGCGACGGTGGTGATCCTTTTTTGCTCAGCTTCATGACCTTGTCTTGCGCCTTCTCAGTTTCAGCTAGCCACAGGCTCGTTTTGTGAAGCCCTTGGCTTGGTGGTTTTCTGGTTTGTTTGGTTTTTGTCTGATTTTGGGGGTTTTTTTTGTTGCTGTTTTTCTTTGGATTTTTGCTCTTTGTGTTTTGGCTGTTCTCATTTATTTGTTTTAATTCTCTCACTCCTGGAGCAGTGAGGACGCTTTGTTGCTTTGAGGGACTACAGATTATACCTAGCTTTCCTGATTTTGGTGTTACCTCTCTTTAAATGTTTGTCCCTTTGTCAATTATGCAGTAGTCTATTTGCCTTTCAACTTGGTCCTTTCTTTTCAGGGATTTACAATATTATCGAGTTAAGGATTCTCACAGTAGATGGTAATGGAGAAATACAGTTAAGAAAGTTTGTTTAAGAGTGCTGATTAAGTAAATGTTTCTGAGACTATTGCCTTAAGGCACTGTTTAAAGGAGTTTCATTTTACTTTTTTTAGCTGAAAATGTAGTTTTAATTGAACTCGGGTGTTGTTTGTCAAGCACTAGCTTTTTCCTACCTGATATGCTTAAGAAAAAAATGTGGTGATATCTTCATTGTTCTTAATAAAATGGATTAGTAAATTGTAAGAGGATTAAGCATTTTAGCTTCTGGTATTTGCACTTAATTGCAGAATACCTTTCTGGAGAGAAAAAAAAAAGATCAACAACCAGAGTTTTATGCTCTGCTTTGAAGTACCAAACTTCTGGAGATAGTTTCCAGGTAAACTAAATGGTTTCACTTACAAGAGTGTGTCATTTGAAAATCTGTCTTCCATTAGTGGGATAGAGAATGATTCTTCCTTGTAATTAGGCAAATTAGTAATTTAGAGGGTAGGTTAAGTTATTCTCTAAATTAAAGTAATTGAAGTCTTGCCAATTAAGACTTGGTGTGATATCATAAATTACATGAGATCTTGCTTTTCATCTGAGGACCCTAAAGACTTTCCTAAATGTTAGTTAGGCTGAGCACTGTTTCTTTGAAAACATATAGCTCATTTTTCGGAAAAACATGATCTAGTACCCAGAGATATCAAAGGATTCTATTAAGTCTTGCAAGAAATACTCTTGACTCTTAAGCCCTGCTTAAAGTTTGGCATAATGCTGCTGTTCAGACCCTTTTTCAGACACTTTAAGAACTGAGGAACATGCAATTTTTCATCATCTTTCAGCTTCCTAATGAGTCCCAACACAGTTTTGGGGACAAATTGATGATTGTGATTGTGTGTATCCCTGTTGGCTCAAAGTATGAAAATAGGCTGTGCTGTGGTGCGCTGAAGTGATGGGTTTTTATACATGACATGAAGGGTATATGTGGGCATGCATTGCCTGCCCTGTGGCATGTCAGGAGAGACCAGGGAGCCTCTCGGGAGCTGAGCTGGTGGGATCTGAATGTTTGCAGTTTTGTTGGGACATGGTCCCTGGGGTGAACATTTATGAACATGCTTAAATTCTGTCTGGAAAACAAGTTGGAGCAATTTGAAACAGAGTGAGGGAATGACAGGGAGAAGGGATAATCTCATCGTCCATGCTCAAATTTATTTGCTTTGGTCCCCTTTTTACTTAGCAATCAATGTAAGACCAGGAAAACCGTAAGAGCACCATTTCTTTATGTCTCTGAAACTACTGGAGTAACTGACAAACCTTTTGACAGGCTCTTGGAACAAACTTTTCTAATGTGCAAACCTTTATGTGTGGCTTAATTAATTTCAGAATTAAATAAAAAATCAAGATATGAGTTTAAAATAGAAACTATACTAAACTTTGTTTTACAGCAATTAGAGAAATCAGAATAAAAGTAATTAAATTAACTGTGCTGCTTTTTTATACTCAGTATGTTTTTTCAAGTTTATAATTGTTTGGTCTTTTTAGGTAATTAGTCTAAGAATCTACAGGGAAGATTCTGTCCCATGTCCAATGGGGACCTTTTTTGCCAAAATTACTCACCTAAGTAAGTGGTAGTTGCACAGTCCCCTGTGCAAATTATGTCTTAATCTTTTGATGGAGAGTAAGACATAATTTTGGCAAGCACTTCTAAATATTCAGGTTGCTGCATAGTAATAGTAAATGAAGCTATTGATTTGTCTCCTCAGTTTCAGTACACTGTTAGGTTAATGTTTCAAATCCTAGGAATATCATTTAAATAGACAAAACAGAGGTAACTTGTACCTTGAAATGTGCAGAATTGTTTCATAGGAACTTAATGCAGTGCTGCTTTTTGAACTCAAACCCATTGGTTTAGGGTATTTTATAATTTCATTTTAAAAATCACCTGCGCATGTGTATATAGACTTGTATTTTCTGATTTGCACGCATGCCATACTTGCCTGATGATCAGTTACATTGCCACTTGTGCCTTCATTGGAGAATGTAATTATGCTGCAAGAATAAATAAGGCACAACATTGTGCATCCAATTGCTCTATTGCATCTGAAAAATACTGGGGAGGAAATGTGCTAAAGCATTAGTAACGCTCAAGATAGCATTTATCTCCCTTAAGGCCAGCTTTCTAAAAGGCAGGTGTTTAGTTTAAACTGGTCATCTCTCATCCTGCATTGATGAGTTGAAGAGAGATGTGGCATTATCAGTCAGTCACTAGGTCTGCCTATGTTAGACACCTGCATTAGGGAGGGGTGCGTGGCCTGTGCCTGAAACGCCTGGTTTTCTCTTTCTTCTTGCTGGAAAAGTGGGTGTAGATGTGTATGATCAAGTGAGATGTGCTTTGGATGCTCTTGACATTGGAGGGAATAGCTAAACTTCCCAAGTGAGTGATCAGGTATTCTATTTAATTAAAATTGTCTGTGCAAGTGCCTGTTTACCAAGTGAATTCACATAGCTGGTGTTTGATTTTAACAGTACACAGACACTTTTTTTTCTCATGAGTTTTCCTTGTAAAGGACAACATTTTGGAAGCGCAATTTTTGTGCACTGGATGTTTCTTCACCATTGCAGGCATGGTGACCCTTTTTTTTTTTTTTCCCTGGTTTTCACTTTTTACTGTTTTTGCACGTTTGGTAGGTCTTGATATATTTACATTGAAGGATGGGCTACAAGAAATAAAAATTATATTGAGGCACTTTTTCCAAAGATTTCCTGGTCTGTAAAATGTCCATTTTGAGAGTCAAGTCTTTCATTAATGGTTGAGATGAACTATTGCAAAACTGGATGGGTACTTTGGAGTTTGTCCAGTTACTGGAGTTCACACAAATGGAGAGGAGGTGTTCAAATAGAGCTTCTGAGGCTTACCTGAAGGTGTTCCCTTTTTTAAATCTACATCCTGTTCAGTAATTTAGCAGAGGTTGTACATTAGACTTAGAGACTTTCAAAAGATATTCTTAAGTCAGTGGAGGTGAGTCCTGGGTCACGTGCTCTGCAATCACCAATGAAAAATAAATATATTCCACTTTGGAAACAAATAATGCTGTTAAAGAAAAGAAAACATTACAAATTTATTCCTCAATGGCTCTCCTTTGTATTATGTGTTTCTTCGTGGCTCCAACACTGGCTTTGCCCTCTTACCAAAAGTAAACATGCTATGGCAAAAGCCAAACACTTGGTTACAAGAAGAAAAACAAGCACTCGTTTTCATAAAAATAGCCAATGTTTTATTTTAAAGAAGAGACAACCCAAGACTTTTCAAAAAAAGTAATGCCACCTCCTCATCCTGACAAGCAGATGGGAAGCAAAGAGCTCTTTGAAACAGCTGATAGCATTTTGTAGTCTCTAAGGTGTTTGGTGGCTGGTGAGGTGGGACTGTGGGATAGCCTGCTTTTTATTCAGTGCAGTGGGAATAACTGCAGTATGGTAGTAACAAAAACAGTATTACTGAACCACAGAAAGCAAGGAATAGGCAAAACTGTTTATTATTCTTTTGTGGCTGGTGAATGCTCAGATTTTGCATGTACGGAAAATACCAATAAGTTTGGAAAAAAGGCTTCCTCGAGGTCTGTATACCAGCCGTATGTAGCATGGACATTAACTTTTCTAAAAAACTTGCTTTTCTGCATAGTTGTTGTGTACTTAGCTTTTGATCCACACGTAATACCATTTTTATGTGACAGATAGTAACTACTGTTTTCCTTGATTTAAAATTTATTTTGGATTCAAGAAAGATGATAATTTGAACATATGATCAAGCATGTATTTTAATATTTCCAGGTAATTCAAGAAACTGAGTATTCACTTCCAGAGTTTCAGAACAAAGAGTTGATGGAAGCACCAAACTGAAATAAAAGTTTACACAAAAATATTAGGACATAATGGAAGTTGAGGAAAGACTATGTGTTAATTGGATGCTACTGCTTTCGGTCCTCTGGGCATCCATAGCCACATGTCGGCCTGTCTGTTCATCCATTCACCAGTTACTTGGAACACAAGTGTCACTTTGGGCAACACAGATAAATCTGCAAAATCTGTGTGAATCTACAAGCACTGTGTAAATCACCAACTGTACTCTATCATTAGCATTTAGAAGAGAGCAAGCCATGGACAAGAATCGTGCTTGCATTCATGGCTTAAATAAATGGCAAATATTTTTGTCTTTGCTTACAAAATTTTTCAAGCTATCAAGTATGTATGATCAAATAAGTATGAATGAACCCACCCCATTTCCTCAGACTTTTGTGCAAAAATTCTCATTGATAAAATATTAATTACACTATGGTTCCAGGCTATGCATACAAAATGTATGGACAGATAAATTTCTCACTGTAGCTTTTTTTTTTTTTATTATTTTTATAGGCGTTAGGACGTGATGCGGAGTATGAAGTGCACTACATGGCAATTCTAGGCTGTTGTGATGAAGATTCTGATGAACCTGCCAATAAAACTGTCAATTATTTATAGTGTTAACATGTGTGCACTGGGTAGTGTGGGCTGAGCTTCACAAACGCACTGCATGTAAGCTTCCTCATAGTTAAGTAGTAATGTCTGCTGACCACGACAGATTCTAGACTGGATTTTAGCTACTAATTTCAGAACAAGGTTGGGCTTTGCTGCTGAAGAGCTATATATTGAACTGTCAAGTGCCCTTTTCTGTATTTTGGAATTTGTCCATTTTGCCCTCTGTGCCTTATTGCAGAGTTAAAGAATGAGGACCACAATCCTCAAATGCAAATTCTTACAAATGCACTGTCTGTAATTTCATCACTGGAGAGGATTACTACACTCATCTGTAGACTTTATATTGTTTTTGGTATTTTGAGATTACTTTGACTTTTGGGGGAGGATGGGATAAAGAAAAGCAATTACATTGCAAATCTTTGAAATTTGGCGGGAAAAAGACCCTGGAGCTAGAAAACCACCCTTTTGTAACTCCCATCCAATTTTATTCAGATTTAATTGAGTTTAAACAGTTCAGTTTAGACACCCAATTTCACTACACTTGACTTTCTTCCTCAGGAAACTGGTTTCAGCCTGCCAAATCCATGTCTGAATGTGGCTGTTCCAGGGAGAGGGTCCCAGGCTGCCACCAAAGCACTAGACTGCATTATGCTGGGAGCTGACAGGGCAAATAGAGCAATATGATCTGGAGGGAAGCAAGCTAGTGAAGTCCTACCTCCTATCCTTAGCTCCATCAGCCTCTCAGAATACCTCCTGGGAGAAAAGGTTCTCACAATTGCTGGGAAACTTGGAGAAGCAGACAGCCTGGCCAGGCTTTCCCCATTAAACCATAGTCTCTTTTCCCTCCTTTGGGGGCACAAATATGTGGCACAGATCCCACCTCCAGAGTGGGAGAAAAGAGTGGGATGAATTGAGCCACGGCTCCCCTGACTGACGTTGGAGGTAGCACTTAACTCCATGAACCATCTCTCTCTCTGGGATTAGGCCTTCCTCTGTTGCCAATTAACTTCCTAAATCTCAGCTGACAGAAGTCTGTGCTGTAATTTCAGGCTAAAACCCTGAACCATGGTGGGTGCATGGTCCTTGTTGGTGGCCCTGCTCGAAATTGACTTTTCACTTTTTAAAGCAAAAGCTAGGAAATTAATTTAAAATAGCATTTACCTGTTTTGAAACAATACATAGTAGAAGTATATTATGACTCAATGATTGATGTTGCACATTATTTTGTTTTCAAAAATAATCCTACAATACAAAAGATTTAAAGTGTCTGCATATCTGTTATATCTAAATTTAGATTCTTTTGCTGTAGATTTTTTTTTCCCCAATCATAGTATATGATAATACAAGGCCCCAAAACAGGAAGCACAGTGCAGTACTTTATTTTACCTTTCTTTTAAGGTATTAACTTATGTGAAATGTCATGGGAGAGATGGAAGAGTTGCAGCTCCTCCAAAGGGTTTGTTCCAAATGTACACTCTCAACAAAGTTTAGGTACAAGGAAAATTAAACATTACCATGAAGACTGCTGCATTTGCAAAACAGCCTTAGTGTTATATCTGCTTCTTGAATTCATTAGCTAAGGTCTTTTGGCAGAAAACTGTGAATTTTACTAGTGGGATAGTCTTACATTTTATAGTGGTGAAATGTATAACAATGGCTAGATACTTATCATCTTTACAGAAAATTGTCTTAATGAGTTGCACTATCGCTTTCTTTTCAGAAAGAGTAGTTTTTAAATTCAGTTTTATCTAAATGAAAGGTCATCTTAGCATGCAGTTGAGATTAATTTTTCTTCCAAACAAAATACCATTAAATTTTAGTATTGCCAGGTATTCCTGTCCATGTTATTGTGAGGAAAGACACGATGTGAGTATTTGGCTGTTAGCTTATCTGATACTATCTTTTCTATTAAAGAGCAGAATGCACATTGCCAACCTTTTGTTATCTAGTTTCCCGACTGCAGCACAGTGTCAGGTTCTGCCAAACTGGCTTACGTTTGTTAAGTGCTCACCACGGACTTTAGTTATCTTTTCCTGGTAGTCTGCATCCTGCCACTTAGCTGCAAATGTCACACACTCTTCTTCATTCCTGCTTCCTACTAAGAGTTAGTTTTATTGAAATTGTGTGCAGAAATATGCAAGCGAGCAGGGGGGAAAAAATTAAATTTATTCTAGACATAGGTGCTGCTGAAAAGACTTCTGTAGGGAAAAAGTAAAAATACTGTTCTTGATGGTCGTTGTACCCTTTCTGATGAGTGGAAAAATGGGAAAAGACCCATAAAAAGTGTCTGAATGTAAAAAATTAAAAAATTTATTCTGATACCTTAAAGCATTATTAGTGTGGACTAGTCTTTTTTCTGCATTTACATAATATGTACCTAAATTTAACTTTCATATTTTAGCTGCAGGCATTGACTTTTCAGATGTAATCTTCCCCTGTAATTAAAGACAGGAGAGAAATAATGGAAGTGGAACAGAAGTCAGTATATGAAATTCTAAGAATTGTTACCATTTAACTGGTTGCAGGATATGTTCCTTTTAAGTATCTGACTTGCCAACAGATTAAGACTGTAGTGTGAAATGCACCATCAAAACAACTCCTTGGTACTTCTGAATAATACTTCACTACAGGTCTCCAAGAGTGTTTTGCTTTTTAGGACCTTTTACTGCAAGTAAAATCTTGTTTTATATCCACACAGGAGATAATATGTAAGATTAGAAGAAAATGTTATTTTGTTCCAAACCAAGTGAAAGACAATTTTCAAAACGTTTCCATAGCAGGGAAGAAATTCCGTGTGCTCAGAGGGAAAAAGAACCAACAAAAAACCCCAACAAAACAACCCCAAAACCCCAAAACATTTTATCGTGAAAGCAAACTGCCTTTACATGATCCTGAAGAATGTCAAAGTCATAATCAATAGCATAGCATACCTACATGTGGTAACAGTGTGCTTTTGACTGTTAAGGAAGCAAGGAGTGTTAGATGCAAGTGTTGGGAAAGATGTGTACATAGCTGCACACTAGTGTGCACAAGCTGATATTTATTTGTTGGTAGGAAATCAAGCATTTATCTCCAGTAGCTACTTACTGTTAAGTATTTGTTATTTTTTAAAACTTGGTCAGTATTTTTTCTTGTGTCTGTTTTTTTTTATGGTGACACGATTTTCTGTTAAGGATTTTCTTTTCTTTTTTCTCTCCAAACCCAAGCTACCTTCTCTTTCAAACTAATCAGACCAAAGGCTCAGCCTTTCTCTTTCTCCTGCCAAGTGCTGACATGAGATCTTTGCTTTGTTGTAGTATTTCTCTGCTGAAGATGAGGGTGCTTCTGGGAGTTGCAATTTTGGTAAATACCTTCTTCAGTGGTGCATTGTTAATACTGTTTGTACAGTGCTCCATGTTAAATTTCACCTCATTGATTATCATAATACAGAATTGCCTCAGAAGTTTAGTTCTGCCCCAGTGGAAAATACCAAGGATTCCATTCCTGAAAGCTGCTTTTGCTTCACTGACAGATGACTTTGCCAGATCAAATAGGATGATAGGAAAAACACAAGATCAAAACTGTTCATTTATCTGTCCATCATGTATAGCCAAGAGATTTTTGCTTTTCAGATAACTTTACCACAAGTCAAATCTTGTTACGTGTGTCTTTTTTGTGATTATCTTAAACTCAAGGATCATGTGATTTCTGTGAATCTTTACTGTCATTTCCTGTGCCGTTCAGAAAAATAATGTATATTTTTGTCAAGGCGTCTGAACCAACTGAAACCAGATGTTAAGAATTTGTCCTGTCTTTTCAATTCAGAATTTATATAGATTTTTTAGGATATTTTGTAGATCCAAAGTAGAAAGTGGTGGGAACTATGCTGATCTTAACATGAAAAATTACTCCAGCTGGTACCAAACCTGGTCTGAAGCAGAACAGCCACATCTTGGTGGCAACAGCTTTTGCTGTCAGCTGTAGAATGCTCACTGACTATCTGCTTGCCACAAATACCCTTAAAATTTTATGGGTGAAGCTAAGTTCTTCTGCAAAACATCACGCATCAAGGACAGCCAAAAGGAGCCAGATCCATGAAACATAGGCTGTCTTCTTAATGTGTTTGTCCTGACCTCTCACTAAGCAGTGAGAAGGAAAATGTTCTGTCAGTTTGTGTGTGTCAGTTAAAGCATCATATGGAACAGCCTTGTGCGACTGCTGCGATGCACTTTCTACATTTGTTAAACATCAAAATGTTTTACAACAAGAAGTTTACTTATACAGTATGGACAGTAAAGAGCAGGTTTTCTGAAAGCACTGGAAAGTGTATATTTGACCTTTATATTAAAAAAAAAAAGAAACAAACTGTATGAAATTTATCCTCTGAAAGAGATAAGAGGTTCCAAATTGTCTTCAGAGATGAAGCTTATGAGAGCTGTTATTTTGATTGCCCATGCCAGATATGTTTTACATACAGATTTCTTGAAATTGATATGGTTTGCTCTTCCAGAACTTGATAATGTTGCTATTTTCTTTGTTTAAGAAACTACTTAACTTGCTGGCTGCTACTTCTGATAAACTCATATAAGAGTGATTTTGTTTTCTCATTGTCTGTTTTCCAGATACTGTTTCTTTTGTCCTGCCTCCAAGGACAGACTTTACTTTTCTGTGGGATCTGTAGAGCAATGGCAGTTGTTTCTCTTACCTTTATACCCAGGGACTGGAGTTCAGAAACCATAAAATGTGTATTTTGAATTGGTAATTTGCTTATTGTAACCATCACATCAAGCACTTCAACTTCTGACTGCCTAGTTCAGTTCTGTCCATTTCCTTGCTTTTTCTTATCTTAAGATGGCATAGGATCTATTTGCAACTACTTTTTTCCTGGAGTGTGGAATACAGTCTCATTCTTGATGAGCTACAGACAAAAATTAGAGGAGTGATGATTAATGATTAATAAAGTTAATGATCATTGCTACACTGTAAATGCCTTCTCAGCTCCAGTATGCCTTATTCCATAACAGTTTGATTTGTCCTGTTGTCAATTTCTGTTTACTTTGTCTTTTGTCAGCAGGACTAAGAGAAGTCACACAGTGAATAAACTTCTTCTCTTTACTATTTTAATGGTGATCAAACCATTTAACATTGCTTCTGTTACATTTTTCATATAGTGACTTCCTCAGGTATTTCATTGGACCTTGAAAAATCATTTGCACGAATCCCTTATGAACCTGTTCCAGCCTGTCAGCATTCTGTTGAGAGAGCGCATATGAAAGCTGAATTAGCTGTTCTGCCAATGGCCTGTTAAGTTTGTTTGCCAGGTGAAATACCTACTGTTCTTTTACACCATTTTTCTGTTAAAATAGGTTACACTTCTGGGGCCACAATACTGCCCTGAAAACCATGTTTGCCTGGTTATTCACCATTCTGCTAATTCCATGTCATAATGGTAAGTGGGTCATTAGCAATTCCTCTTGCTTCTGTCCAGCTGCATCCCCAGTGAACCCTGGCCTTCTTCTCAGCTCTCTCCCTTGTTGTTTTCCATTGCTTGACAACTTGATAAGATAGCGAGCAGGTTCTGTTTGATCCACATGCCTAATATTTTTCTGGTGGGGTGGATGGAGGTATGAACAGTGAGAAGGTGGCCTCTCAGTTGTCAGCCAAGGCATTCTTTGCTTCTCGGCTGCTGTTGAACCAAACTGTTGATTTTGAGGTATGTCATGCAAACTCACAAACTGTTTGGGGGGTTTCTGTTTTCTAGGATACATTTGCTTCCTATAAGGTGTTGTGTTCTTCACAGATACATGCACCTGTGTGCCCCTGTTCTGAAGGTATGAGTTTTCGAAAATGCACCCAAGCTAGCTGTTAGCTCTTGGTTTGGGCAGTTGTGGTTTCAGTTTAGCAAGAAGTCCAGGTCACTCTGCATTTAGGACTTGTCTCTCTCATTGTATACAATTACAGTAGCCCCAGGCTAAATGGTGATTTTTCATAAATGTTTCTCTGTATTTTTCTAGTTGAAAAATAGTTCTATAGTGTTAAGCTCAGAGATAACTTGCAAGAAAATAGATGCAGATGAATGATAATTCTTTGTACTTAATTGTGCCTTCTTTTGTCAAAAGGCCATTTTAATCAATTTAATATGAATGATTTTGACTAATGGTAGTAATAGGAAGATAATGGCTTCAATTGTGTATGGAAGAAACATTTAGTTTCTGAGATAAAAGTGTGATATAGCTACCAAATTAAAAATGAAGTTAGTTTATCCCTCTTTTATTGACCTAGAGATTTAAAAGTATTAAAGTAATTATTTTTATCTCTGAGTGTAAAGTTTTTCCGATAAGTTGACTCCAGCTGGCATTATGCCTTTCTCTAGAAGTCCACTTATCTTCATTACTTTGCTAGTAATTTTAAGCTATCTGTATCTTGCTGTGCAGTAAGACTTCAATCCTAATATGTTGTTGTTGTTGTTATTGTTGTTGTTGTTGTTGTTGAAGGATGTTATCCATTAAGTGCTCTTACAGAATTCTATTGCATGGTAGGAATTCCAGTGATACTATCACAAAATTTTACTCTCTGGCTTGATTTATTTAGAACTCTTACAGTAGGAATGGCCTCTACATTTGCATTTATGGTATTGGTTTATGAAAATTGAGTGGTAGTGCTAACCTGTTTTTCAAAAAATAGGTCTAAAGCCAAGTAAGAAAGGTCAGCTTCAAACTGAAACCCTCACAGAAAAAGTTTTCAGTAGGAACAGTGAAGGAAACGTACTGTTTTCAAAATGGTTGATTAGTCATGGGAAGGTCCATGCAATAAAGTCAGTGGTGCCAGCAGGGATGTGAATTTAGTAGCTCAACCAGTTGCATATTTCTGTTAACAGAACTTCAAAGTGAAATATTTTTATTGCATTGCTGAATTCTGTGTTGTTAAAACAGTGAGCTTCTGGGTATTCCATTAACATTTTGATTGGATATATGCTTGGACTTTTATTTTGGACACTATTATACAGAGAAACAGAAAGTAACATGGAAAAGAAAATAAAAGTTACATTAGTTCATAGGTTACGTTATCATGTTTTATAATTTCTACTTTTACCCACTCATTGTCTATGTTTTGCAATTTAAATAAAAGAAAATTCCAATAAGACTGACTAACTAAAAATAGTGACTTTGAATTTTGTTCTATTTTTGAAACTCAGAAAATGGGAAAAATCCATTTACCAAATGGAAAATAATGTAATCATTAGAATGGTTATTTTCATACTCCCATGCCGGAACTAATAATATTCGATTCCAAACTTGAATAAAACATGTTTGTTGATCTAGTGACAATAGTCAGGCAAATGATGTTTTTGTGGTGGCGCAAGAAGCTTTGCTGAGAGTGGGGGCTACAGGTGCTCTTTATAGCTCAACAGTGCTTCAGAAATGCCCTGGAGCAGCTCTCCGGGGTGGGGCGTGAGATGCTGTGCAGCGCTGGGTCCTGAGGTGGGGCACGGGCTGGTTATCTCCGTCGGCTCACCCGTAGTTAGCACTGCTCTGTGTTCAGCACAGGCTGGGGAACCACAGCAATGGCTGCTGCATTTTGCCTTTCAGGCTTTTGTTAGTGCTGAAAGACCCCTGTGGAGTTAGCAGAGTACCTTATTTCCTTGAGATGTTTGGCTCATTTTGTCAAGATAACTTATTTTAGTGCAATTCCAATAAATAACCTCTTGAGATACCACAAATTGCCAAAAATAGAAGGCATCAATCAAGTCACTCAGGCATAGGACTGGGAATAGAAGTACTGGGTTTAGTAAGTCAGAAGCTTTGTGGTATTTTCTTTCAAACGGAATGCACTGTTGCAGGTGGAGTAGCACTGAAACTTGTTCCTCCTAAAATCCATACTCCGCAGATCTTTAATTTGCTACATTTTCTCAAGATTTGTAGGAACCTTGCAATCATTTCCATCCAGTCTTGAGCTCTAAGGTTCTAGCTCACTTTCTCTAAGTCACAGAAATGTGCCTTTGTCAAAGCCAAACAAAAGCATTCAGAAAAAATACCCAGCCCTCAAATTCTTCCTGCCAATTTCATCTCTGATGTCTTAAGTTGCTCCAGAATGCTTTCCTGTCCTGACAGATGTTCCTCCCATGTTTTATGAAAACAAATGAAGTCATTTTAGTGCATGAAGATGTCTTCTGTTCTCAAACTTTGTGTTTGGTCATTTACTGGTCTCTGAAGTGTCCCTTGTGCATTCATGATTTTCTAACACATTCATCAAAAAGTGAAAAGCTTTTGGGATGCCACAAAGACAGTTTTCTGATAAATGCACAACCCAAAGCTATGCTTCTTTCTTTTGTTTGCCATGAATAAAACAATTAAGTCCTGTAGTACAGGATTTTTCTTTTTTCTTTTTTTTTTTTTTTTTCACATTATGTCTTGTAGATTACATGATAATTTTGTCTGTCCCTATTCTGCCTTATATCTGATTTAGGTTTTTGTTAGTTCTAAGATTAATATGTCAGTCCTTTGGTTGAAAATGAGTATGAAATTCCTAAAAAAATCTTCTAAAAAATTATTTCTACTGATTGTACTAAAAAGCTGACTATCTTTAAATATTATGCTTTTTTTCCTGTTCAGGGACAGAAAGAAATGTACTTTCAGAACCAGTGCAAGAATAATTTATAAATCACAAATGTCACTGATTTTCACAGTCATGAAGGTGCTTTTAATTGACACCTTTACTGATTAATTTTTATGACATTTGGATGAATTGCCCACTTGAATGTATTTATACCAGTAATAGTAATGCTATGATAAAATATTTTCTTTTTGGGATCCATATTCTTGGGGAATACCTTATAACTGAATTACTTGTGATTTTCACGAGCGGGCTGTGATATTATAGCTCTCTAGTAACTGAAGCCGTGTTCATGCTAGCAATCCACAATCTGAACTCTTGTCTTCCTAAAAGAGCTTCAAACAGATCAGTTTTTATAAAGTGACAGTCTGTGGATATTTTAGTTGTGAACAGAAAATTTAGAGCTTTCCTTTCCAAACACAGGACGTGACCCAGGATCATTCACCTGAAATCTTATCTGTCCCAAAATACACCGTATTATTTGAGCACTCCCATATTCAAAGACCAGTGCTATAAACCACTCTGCTTTAGAACACTGGCTCAGCAGATCCTTCTGTTTTGTTCTTTATTAGGAATTCTGTTCTCAGTTACATTTGTACTAACTTGGGGAACCACTTAAAACAAGTATGTGTACTGACACAATTTGTATGTGAGAAACGTGGACAACTAGGATTATGATTTACAGACCAGAATTCATATGAGAAGTGATAGTGGGTAGAAGAAAGCATATGTTTTGTATGCCTGGCTTTTTTTTCCTCCCACACATGGAACACAAGTCTCTCAAATATTTGTAGGAGTATGCCTTTTGATAATATTTGTCTCCAACACCACGTCCAAGAGTAAAATGAAAATGTTTTTTAAACACAGTAGTAATACATATGGTCTACTTAAGGGGTAAGTGATACGGTAACATGTTTTCTGACTGCTCTTTACTTGGTCAAGTGCTTTTCCTTGGTTTTCTCCATGTTCATGTTTATTTCTGAATTGTTTGCTTTGGAAGTATAAAAGAATAAAGAAAGAAGATCATCTAGGAGTTAAAGAACCTATTAAAATTCTCCATTTCCTAAAATGTTAATAGTCAAGGAAATTTGAAATATTAGACCCTTAATGATATAGGCTAAACAGCAGTCCTCTGAAAAGGTTAATATTTAATTTGGCATATTTGCTCTGAATGTTAGCTATATTAAATATTTGTATTTTCTCTGAGCATGAAAGAAGCTTAGTATTTTCAGCATCTTGTGTAATTCCTATTTCCAGAGATATATTAAGAGGTTATTTAAGGTCACCACTGTGTTGCTGTCAAAAGACACAGCTCTCATAGCCAGCAGACCATGCTAGCCCAGGGTGAGCTGGCTAGAAACATCATGTTTGGCTCATGTACTTTGTTTCAGCTGCTGAATCGTATTGAAAGACATCTGAAAATACCCTGAGACTAATTTAAGCAGTAACATCTTTTGTAATTAAGAAACGGATCCATTAAAAAAATTAGATACTTAGTATCTGACTTCTCTGTACTCATGCAAACAGCAGCTGCAATTAAGACTGTTGCAGTTGAAAAGGGAGAAGCCGTGTCTGCGAGCGGGATGGCAAATGGACCCTGGTACGCTGCTCCTGCTAGCATATGGGCTGCTATTAGAGAGGAGCTCAAGAAATCTGGTGGTAAGCAGTACGTAAGGAGCTGCAGCGGCTTAATGAAGGCAAGAAGAGAAGAATAATAGACACAGAGAACAAGTCAGGATCTGTTATTTGAATTGGCCCTTTGGTGTTTCAGTTTGTCGTGCAAGCTAAAATGCCCTATAAAATGGGGATCAGCATGAGACTGACTTGAAGGAAATGGAAAGCCTAACCTAAGTACAACTGTTTGCTTTCTTTTAAGATTTGTGAAATTCTTGAACCTTCACATAGCTACCATTTTACACCACAGAATGGTCTGTATTTAAATTCATGGGACTCAGCTGTTTCGCACCGTAGGATTGATTTTATCTTAATTTGCTTTTGATGCATCAGCCTGATAATCAGCTGCAAACAAGAAGCAAACTGTAAGTCCTTACGTAAATCCCACTGTAAATATGCACAATTTAACCTAATCACTTTTGTGGCAGCCTGGGGGTGGCAATAGTGGTTGCAGCCTCACAAGTTTGGGGATAAATACAGTGTTGCAAAGAAATTATAGGGACAGGAGAAAGCTGAAGTTGTGCATTTTTTTTATTGTCCTTTCCCCTACCTCCCCCGCATAAGTTCTGTGGATGACACTTGAATTACCACCGTGCCAAAAGCTAGGAAATGAGTAAGTGTGGACTTGGTGCCATAATTCTCTTCAGAACGGGGCGGAGATTCTGCTGGCTTGGAGCAGAGTACTTGCAAAAGGCTAATACTCTTTACTGGTTAAAAACAAGGTTTTGGAAAAGCTTTAGCAGATATGCCGAATAGTGCTTTTCAAGAGCAAACAAGTAAGTGCAAAGATGAAATGAGGTTTCATTGTATCCATCAAGAGGCAAAATATTACAATGATTGTATAAGTTCTGTCTCAAGTATTCTCATGGCTGAAACTGGTCAGAATATTAAGCTATGTAAGAATCAGATGTATGGAATATTAAATTCTAATTAATAATTTGCTGTTAGGCATTGGATAACATCAGTGCTTTTCTACTGTACATTTACTGTCACCTCACTAACTCTAAGGATCATTTTTCACTTTTTCTTTTACTTGCTATGTCCAGAAAATAATCAGCAGCTGTGCAGAGTCTCCATGGGAAAATAAAACCCAACCCCTTAAATTACAAATGCGGGGGGAGGAGGGGGAAGGAGGGAAACAGTATTCAGAGACAAGCAAGCAAAATAGTTGTGATGCATGAGACTCATCATTTCTATTTTAAACGATTACATGAATTGGAAGATACAAAGTTAAACAATTGGGCTTCAACTTTTTAGCTTTATTGAATAAAATTTGTATTCTGGTAAGAAAAAAATGTGGTAGAAGACAACTCTTGAATATGAAGACAGAAGTGTAGAATTGCCTTGGTCCAATACTCAGAGCTTACTGTATTAAGCACTGGATCACTGCCAAAAAAAGCAGCATTAAGAGCTATTTAGTCTCTTTCCTTGTCTTTTCTGCAGAGCCAAGTCGCAGAATGATGTGCTAAAATATGAGATGGAGTGACTTAAGTGAAGTTCGTGACAAAAATGATGGAAACAGGAAGATGCAGCTGATAATGAAAATCGCTTCTGAAACCTATAAGGGTTTATTTATATACAGTTTAATAATTCTCCATGTTTAAATATAAGATGATGCAAATGGAGCAAAATTTATTTCATGTGGTATGATGACAACCCTGATCCTGAATGCCAGATAATCCCTTAGATATGCACTTTCCTTTCTGTGCCATTTAGCTTTCTGTATAAATCTTTGGTTGCATTTAATGATTATTCAGGATTTTCTGGTTTTGAGGTACTACTTTAGCCTACTTGGGATTTTATGTCTGTGAGAAAATGAAATACATTTTATTCATTTCCCATAGATGAGGAAAAGGTACAGAAGGGGAGGATTTCCACATATATCACTGCTGCTTTACTGTAACATTGTGACATTGTGATACTGTGACGTGCTTACTATGTTCTAATGCCAAGTTATAAAGAAAGGGTTGCTGTGGCCTCTTATTTTCATACCACAATAAAAGTACTAAGGGAGTTATCTTCCTCATTACTGAGCTCCTTATCCAATTCTATTCCACAGTAACAACCTGTATCACTAGAGGAAAGATGTTGTGGTTGTGGCATTTCTTGAAGACTGGTATTGCCAAAGCCAGAAAGCTTGTCTAAGCAGTTACTCCTTTTTTAAATATTTTTTTATTGCATTTCCTCCCCTCAGACAGCTGCTTCTGCTTCCCCCTCAGGGCTGCTATGCAGTGCTTGTGCTCTGCTGGTTTTGGCCATGCTTGTGCTGTCCTTGTACCAGGACTCTTTCAGGGGAAACCATTCATACCTGACTTGCCTGGGTGTTTGTGGAAGAAGAAAGCATCCAGAGAAATATGCTTACAAAGGTGTAAGACCTGTAGTGTATATAAATCTAATCCTTCATCTTACCAGAAAAAATAATTTTTTACTTAATTTTGTAGCTGACTGTCACTGAAAGGCTGGGAAGTAGAATTAAAGTTGTGATCAAAACTGATTTGCCCCACACCAGCAGTAGTCTATTTACGTATAAATGTTCTATTAATTTTGTTCTTCATCTTCAAAAGGAATTGTATTCTCTGAAATCCTTACAGTTCAATAATACCTCAATTCCACTGAATGGTTTGGAAGTTACCTGTTTTCTTTTCTGAAGTCTGGAGATTGGAAAACCATATAAAGAATTTTACCTCTATCTTTTTAGCTACTTAAACTAATCTTTTGGCTTGTGCCATGCATTATCAGTTAGCTTGTAATTCACTTGGTTTGGTGCTGCAGTTCTGTTTTCTTGGTGTTGGAATGAAAATGTCTAAGACTTGCATCTTGGGGCAGGCCTTGTAGCAGCTGCTGTATCTGTCTCAGCCCTAGCAGCTGTTTCATGTAGGTGGCACACTCAGACTGACAACTTTCTTTCCAACAAGAATTTTTCTCCATTCATCTGTATGTGGCTTATTTTTGAAGTTATCCATGTCCCCATTTTCTAAGTAACTGAATTAATTAAAATCTGTTCTTAATTTCAGAACAAATTATATTTTTTTCTTTCCAGTTTTATGAGTTTTCCATATTTAAAAAAAGATTTCACTTTAAGAGTGATGATTTTACTTCATGGAGTCTGTTTATTCTACTGTAAGAAAGCTTAGCCGTGTAATTAATTTTGTAGATCTTGACCCTAAGGCTATCCAGGATAATGGAGTTTCAAAGTGAAATGAAGGTGAATATTATAGCATCATAGGGGTCACACAGGACTAACTGGGGTAATTATGACTGTTGTGATATTATAGATCTGAATTTGCCCCCTGGTGTATTTTTCTAGCTTCCTTAATAAAGCAGAAGAAGTCAGTGATTGCAGGTGCCTGGGGACAGCAAAAAAACCCTCATGATCTGTCAGCCTTCTTTTCCTACGCCACAAGTCAGAGTCAGCTATCACGGAATTGAAGTTCAGCTAATACTGCCTCGATGGTTTCTGCTGGGGGTGACATGCACCTTTCCCAGGAAGATGGAGAATTTTCTCTACTCCCCCTGCTCTTCCGGTGGCAGAGGGAGCACCAGGCCCAGGAAATTATGGTTTTCTTGCATGTGGTTTCATATAAAGCAGGTCAACATTTGCTGTGGTAACAAACATTAGCTCTGATTGCCCTATATTTTTGGCATTCATGGATCTTCCCAAGAGTCACTGGTTTCTTGCTATGGCTTTCCTTTCAAAGTGGTTAATACCTGCTCTGAAGAAAGGCTCATGTTTCAATTTATTTTTTATTAAACTTCTGATTATTTCTGCATACTAAAAACTTGAAATAGTAGAAAAAAGTAATAAAAATATTAATAGTAGGATGGGTAAGTCGGTGTCCTTGAGATTACTTCTCTGTAGGTTTGTTTTGCCAGTATCTGGCCTGAGGCAGTTGTCAGTGGTGAAGAAAGTTCTTTGTGCAGCTGCTTGTTTTGCCAAGTGTGCAGCCACCCTTACTGTTTGCTGAGCAGTGCCCTCTGCGTTCAGTTCAGTGGTTAAGCCATTATACGAGGAATAGATTTTACCAGCTATGAAGCATGTGTGGTGTTGATGATGATCTTGCATAAAAAAAGAAAATAGTTACTGAAAGTCAGGAAGCTTGCCAGGTTGAGCAGCTTAACCAGGAACAAAATCTTTCACAGAGTAGCTGTTGCAATATTGAAGAGCCTGTCCTCAAAACACCTTGCAGTAAGTTTAGGGGTGAAGCTTGTCCTTTTACCTGAGATTGCCAAGACGTCAGAGTTGTCTTTGCTTTTTTTTAAGTTTTATTTTATTGTACTAATTTTAAAGAAATATGAAAATTGTCACTAAAAAAGAAAGCAGAAGGAAAATGGAATTGAAAAAGTCACTATTTTGAAATTAAGAACAAAGTAAAAATTGGAATTAGCTCAGGATAAATGAATATCTGTAAATTGAGATTTATCTGTGCCGTGGAGAAGCACATCTAGCAAATTAGTGTCCACTTTCACAAAGATCAAGCTCTACAAATGTCTCTTTTGGTAAGTGAAGGTTCTACTCAGATAAAGGGTGTCACTATTATTCAATTTTCCTTATGAGTATTTCTTTATATCAGAGCGTTTCCTGCTTTGAAAAATTCAGGACGTGCTCCAGTGCTGCACGCCACTCACCCCGTAGCCCATCTGCACTGTGATGTGATTGCCGTGCTCCTGGAAGGGCTGTCTGGAATGAGTTAGCTCCATAGGATGGTGGATGCTTTTCCAGCAATTCATTCTGTTCTCCTACCTTCGGCTCCAGAGCTGTTTTTTTGAGTCCACAGTCAGGTCCTACCTGGTTATTATTCTGTCCTAGTTGAGTCAGTTTGGTAGTAACTTTAAGCAGAGTTTGGAAAACAGTGTGGAGTGGCTGTAGTGAAATGCTACATACTTCAGATGGGGCTACATAAGTGTAACTTGGGAGCAACAGTAGGGAGTTCCCTGTTGTATGCTGTTTATTTGCCCTGTCTTGTTCTCATTGTAATGATTTCTAAGAAAAGTGTCTTGCCCCTGAATATCCCAATAGGGATGTTGCCTTGCCAGCGTCCTACCTATAAATGTGAACACATGGTCGAAGGAAGGAAGGAAGGAAGCCCAAAGCGTTGTGCATGGGGAACACGGGAAATTTCTAGGGGTGAATGACGTGAGGAATTGGTGAGTTGCAGGTAATGCTGTCAACATGTAAACAGTGTCATAGGGCATTCAAGTAAATTGCATTAAAATTTGTGCTTCTAAGGCCACATTACTACCACATACAAGCTAGCTGATTTCAGGATAACTTTGTGTGCCCATGGGAGCTGTTGTCAAGGGATGCCTCATTCAAAAGAATGGAGGAATGAATTTCTAACTGGTGTACGGTCTGGAGATGTTTACAGTATTCTGCCATCATTATTTTCTTTTCTGATAGAAGTGGAAATGATACATTCCTCAGAGTGAATGGTTTTCTGATTGCGAGTTTGAAGAGAGAGTTTGAGAAACAGAATTGGTATGAGTGTTGATGAACTTGCTATTTTATAGAATTTATGTGGAAACATGGAAGCAGCCTGTTAGAGGTGTTACATCCCTTTTCAGGTGTGTCTATGTGAGCTTTTTCAAGTATAAAAGTTATTTCAGTATATATCTGTTATTTCAGTAACAATTGCTTAGAGTTGTACAGATGTGGAAACGCTGCATGGTGGAAATCATGAAATATCTAACTTTCTGTTGACATGTCTTTGAAAACAGGCTACCTTGGTCTTCTATTTTGTGCTATTAAAGCTTCACTTAACTTTCCTTTTCTGTCATACTTTTGTCCAATAAAAAGGCAAATTGATTTGGATAATTATCCAGCACTTGATTAAATTAACTTTCTCTTGAAAGTTCTGTGGGCTTTGTTTGGTAACATGGAAATTTATTTCACAGTTACAACTGAAGGTAACACTCATGATGAACGATGAGGAAGAGTTCAGGGTATGGTATGCAGTGTTATGTTTTTGATTGTACACAAGATCTTTTGCTGTTTATTTGCCCTGTCTTGTTCTCATTTTGATAATTTCTAAGAAAAGTGTATTGTACCTGGAAAACATTGGGAAGACTAAAATAATTTGAAGACAATGATAATATAGAATAAGGTTAGTTATAGTAGTGTATGTTGCTTTCCTTGTAATGAGGTAGAATTGTCTTTACTTACTTAGCTCTAGTCTTTCCGTTTTCTGTTCAGAGTTAAAAACAGTTATGTAATTTGTGAATGAATCGTATGGGATAAAGTGACTCACCAAGATGGAATATAGAGCACATAGCTGTGTTGTTACAGGAAAATATTCAATGACTCAGCTATAGAAGAGTCTGCTAATTAGACCTGCTGTACATGTGGGTTTGGGTGGATATCTGCCCTGAAGCTGTCCAGTGCACTTTGTGGCACTACTTACTGCATGAATTACTGGTCAGACTTTGCTTTGTGTTGGACATCCCACCTTTAAGGATGTCAAAGGAGCTCTTCAGGTTTCCTTGCTGTGCCATGCAGTTAACTAATATTTGTTGTTGTCCATTATTGGCAGCTTCCGCAAAGGGGATAAAGCACGAGCTTTCTGTGCTTTGCACTCCCAGTAGCATACCAAAATTTGAGGCTTTGCTTTTGAAATGCCTTCTAGAATTGCCTTAATCCTTTCATTGGTATCTTCTCAGTATAGGAGTAATCCCCCTGTCAAAATTCTGTGTCTGCTCACAGGACAAGATCACAGTTTACATCTCAGTTTGAGAAGGTCTCAGTCGAACATGTTTCTAGCCTGTGGAGTCACCAGAGCAAATCAGGTCCTGGGAATGGTTTCTGGGTGGTGTTGGTTTCTGCTGGGCAGCTGAGTGCTCCCAAGCTACCCCAAGGTCAAGCTGGTTTTCTTCGGCTATGCTGCAGTGCTGTAGGGACAAACACTAGCAATCTTGACTTACTTGCATTTTATATGTTGTTACTAATATTGGTATGAGTGCTATCAGGAATGTGTTTTATTAAGAAATGGCTGCTTATGATTTGAGTTTTAGAAAGCAATAATAGTAGGAGAAATTGTGAATGAAGCTTGAAGTAGATAATTTTGTTATTGCAATTATAAGAATATACTCCTTTCTGTATGTTGCAGACTTACATGCTAATTGATGTTTCAAATCCTAGAATGAGTCATCCTACTACATATTGCAGCCTTATGATATTTAGCAAATAATTTCTTTCTCCCAGCCCTCTTGAAAGTTTTGAAAGATGTTTTTATTCTCACTGTGTATGCTCATTGACTCATACCGTGTGTGTACATCTATAAACGTAAAATAGTTTAAATCTCCTTTTTGAAAATTATTTTATAAATTTATTTATGTTTCTTTTCTGTTCTTAGTAACATATGTTATTCCTTTAGAATATTGGGTATTTTTTGTGGTGATGGTCTTTTTGGGAGAGAGTAGGTTAGCACAGAGAAGTTTGTAGATGAATACTAATTATTTATCGTGAAATAATAGATCCTGTTACAAGTAGTAGAGTGTAGCTGTAGTTCCTGTGCTTGACCTGTACTTTATAGATATCTTCTTTTTCTTTCCATTGGTATGGTTTGTGAGCCAATACTAAGGTGTGATTCTCTGGATGGAAAATATCTTTTACAACCTACTGGTTTTCCTGTTTGTTTTCATGCTTGTGAACTGATTGTTTACAGGTAGCAAACTTAGCTGCTTTACATGGCAATGTTTTGTCTTTTTAAGTAAAATAAGACCTTTTTGAGGGTGCTGTTTAACGGAGAGCTTTTGAGTTGTGTGAAAACAGAACTGCATCTGCTGGTTAAACATCATCTCTGTTTTAACAGCTCCACAAAACTCCTTCTTCACTGTTACACAATAACATGCCTTTACTGCGTAACCAGTGTTTGTCCACCTTTCTGAAACTGATGCATGTATTTTCTCTGTTGAATTTGTGTAAGTGCATCATGTTGCAGCCATATAAAACGTATAAAAATATGAAACAAATAGAAACTAACCGGCATGAAGTCTGGTATGACAGGGTATTGTCTTTATATCAAGCATTGGACAAAAAGATCCATTTTCTTTTTTCTTAAGTACCTTTACATAATAAAAGCTTTTTGAAATACTTTGCAACTAATACTCAGATATTAACTTATATCCATCTCAGATTTTCAACAGCTGTTTCTTATGTTTATTGTCAATCTTGCATTTTCAAATTAAATTAAAAAGCTATCTGTAATATCAAGTTTTTGTGATCACTGATTAAATAGGCAGGATAAGAGGTAACATGACACAACCTTAAACAAGTAGAGGTACATTAAAGTTTTGTTTGGATCACTTTAAAAGTTTTTCTATCCGTTTGTTTCAGTTTCATTTTCTTGCCTAGTCAGTTGATTAGCAGATTCTTGTTAATTTTCCAGATGAAACTCATTAATTAAATATGTGTGAAAAATGAGTGAACAGCTGAACTGGTCAATTCTGTCAGAAGTTTCTTAGAGGGAGCTACTAAAGCTCTTAATCCTGACATGCTCTTAGCAAAGCCTTTAACATCATGCCTTGCATACCCAAACAATCCTCTGCTTGCCTTCTGTAACATTGAGATTGGTTTGTGACATGATGAAGTATACGGAGTGACTTCTTCAGATGGTTGCAGGCCATAAAAATTTTAAGGCAGGAGATAAAACTATGGTCTTCTCTTGTTACAAAGTAGCTTGACACTTAAACTGGCATTCAAAAAAATTAAAGGATACTTTTAATAGTTATGGGAGATAATTCTTTTTTTGGATAATTCTTTTGGGGTTGTGCTTTAGGATTTTAAGGGCAAAATTTATATTTACTGCAGATCTTTCATTGGCAAAAAGGTGTAATTTTAAAAAACAGTTATCAGCTCTCTTTTTGTCTCAGTTGCTGATTGCTTGGACTACATTGAAATTAAAGAGCATCCAGTTAACACTTGTATCTTTTACTAGGTAAATTTAAATTAATACAGAAGATAAGAGATTTAGTTCAGTAGAAGTGAAATGACATTATTTAGACTATTGCTAAAGTCAAATTTTATCAATGTTTTTGTGTTTTGGCATGTTTTGTTGTCTTCTGCAAAACAGAATTGCCTTGAGTAAAATGAACCAGTGGCCTGAAGAAAGTTCCAAACTTTCCATTATATGTTAATCAAATAATCTTATGTATTTCTGATGTTAGTGTTTACTCATATTTCTTTAGTATGTCAGAGAATGTGGCTGCTATTGGTCACATAGTTTCCTTGTTTACAGTTATGTGACAGTTTGCACAAGCGCTTATTATTATATTTCTGTGGTTATACTATTGGTAAACTCAACCTTGTCCTTTGCTGCCAATTAAAAATTAGTTAATGGTTCAGATGTTTAACAAAAATAGCTTTCTTTTCCTTTCTAATGCAACAGACAAAGTTACTACACACTGCCTGAACACTAAGGTGTATTTTACGTATGTACACACAAATTCGATACTTTTATGTCAGACAAATCCACAGGAATTAGTATTTCTATTTGTATTTTCATCTTTAAGTGAATATTACCACAGTGAAGTGGCAAAAGTGATAAAGATGCATCACCAGGAGTAGCGCACACATTTTCCAATTTTTTTCTACTTTATTGTCAGTGTGAAGTTCAATTTGCCTTGAGTTTTCCTGTTTATACATCAGTATTACACAGAGAAACCAAAGTGATTTCTGTTAATGCATTTCTGTCCGTGGGATATCTTTTGCATCATCCATGTTAATTTGGAATCTTCTTTTTGTTAACTCTCAATATCACCAGGAAAGATAAATGGCCTTGCTATTAAGCTTTAGCACTTCCTTGAGTTTGGTATGGCAATCTCTGTGACCTCTGCTGGGGCACACTTTACAGACAGAAATGTTAATAGTTTCTTCCTTTTACAGCTTTCTATTTTGTTTGTTCAAGGTTGCAATCTTTCCATGTGCTTATACAGTGGTCCCCATTATGGATGGCATTCAAGAGAAACCTCTAGAAGGCATTTATAAAAGTAAATAATATTTAACTCAATCAGATGGAGACTACCGTCTTTTTTCCTTCACTGCTTAAAACCCTGATAATTTGAGATTTTTTTTTTCCTAGAAGCTTAGGTGAAAAAAAGCCCCAAATATCTAGAGCTGTCACTGTCTTTGTGTCTTGATGTTATGGTAAAACCATCCCTGGTGAGAACAGGATAGCTGGAGGAATGATGTCCCCAGAGCATCCAGTGTGAGTGTGAGGCAGTGGCCCTTTGAAGGATGGGGTTCCAGAATGTGCTAGAGCTCACTGAACAGTTTCAGTAATGGTCTCAAATACTTGTGGTTTCTATGAAACATTATTTTGTGTAAAAAAAAAATACACGTGGAAATATTAATGTTTGGGGGAGACATAAAGTGTTTGCTATGTTTTGAATTGAAAATGTTCCTTTTTAATTTCATTAATAATTTCATTGTGTAGATGATCTGGGGGTTTTTTAAAGGTATTTTACAAGGCAGACAAAAGGCATATTGAATGTAATTTCTCCTAGTTGCCTTGTGTTCAAGAAAAATAATGTAAGTTGGAGGCAGCAATATATCTTTGAGTTAATTAAAACTGCCTATATTTTTGCTTAAGTAAAAACTCTTTTTTGTATGGATTTGATTCAACACCAATGAATGTGAGCATCACATTCTGAGAAATGGGTAACTTTTGCAGCAACATGAAATTACCATGAGAATCTTATCTGATAAGTGGTCTTTAAAATGTGATATAAAAAACAGGCAGAAAAAAAAATACAATTAGCAATAATGTTTAGGATCAGTTTGGAAGGAGGAAGACTAGAGAGACTGATTTGGTAGCAGCTCGACTTTGGACTAGGGTTTAGTGAAGAAAGCAGTGTGCTGTAGAGCTGTGTAACAGCCAAGCAGTTAATGATGTCTCCCTGGATGGGGGAAAAAAAGTGAAGGAATTGAAGATGACACCAAGATTGAATCCAGGAGTTTTGTGACTCTGAGGGAACAAAAAATAGAGCTATTGACAGAGGGGGCAGGAAAAGGAAGAATTTGGATAAAGATGATAAACAACCACTTTCAGCTCCTGTTAACTGGTACATGCTATGTTGACTTCGTTCACAGCAATTGAGGATGTGGCTGTTAAATTCAGCTTTAATGTTAAGTTTGAATTGCCAGGGAGATCTCAGGATGAAATCTCAGCAAAAATAGACAGAGATGAAAGTTTTAGGTTATAGATCCTGAATTCTTGGAAGTGGGATTGTATCATGGTCCGCTGAGTTGTAGAGGCAGCTTAGGGAAGATGAGTTACCTATGCAAAAGTGAAAAGCAAAAAAACCAAAGGAAAATAGAGCAAAAGAAAAAGAAAAGAGAGAAAGAGAAATCCACCAAAAAGGCAAAAGGAAGGTTGAAAAGAGATTGGAGCTTTGAAAATTAAGAAATTGAAAGCATCCTGATAGTGAGATTAACTATAAAAGGAAAGCATACAAATAAACTGAGTGGAAAATAAAAAATAAAGGGGTTTTTTTTAGCTCAGTTTAACAGCAAACAGATCATTATGTGAGGGAAACTTGATGTAATATAGAAAGCAACTGAAACATCATAAAAACTCCTTCAAATAATTACTATTTTCAGAAAGATGTTAGGAAATGTGTATATTTGACTTCATAGCTCAAATGTTCACATCTCAGTGTTTTTTATGCTTTGTTGTATTCATATAGAGGAAACTACATGCTAAGAAATTATTAATACAATGACACTACATTTAAATCATTGCATTTAGGTAATACGCAAAGAAACCAAATAGACTAAGATTTTGGAATAAGTTATTTGTATTTTACTCGGTAATTTTCTTTTGTTCTTCATATAAAATTACATTATCTTCATATAAAATTAATGAAATACACGTGATATAAATATGTTTGTCACACACTTTCCCAAAGGTTGTAAACATGGCATTATATTCTTCAGATTGGCTTTATTGTCCAAATAATTCTTTAATTAAATTGAGCTCTTTTTTATTTAAAGCTGTCTTTTGGGGAGATATTGCCTTAGATGATGAAGACTTAAAAATCTTTCAAATTGACAGGACGATTGACCTTACGCAGCACTCCAATGAAAGACTTGGCCATAACACAGGTATGCTATTTCAACCTTGTTTCAATTTATTTTTCCTGTTAGTTAATTCTGTGTAGAAGGCAATCCGTGTTTTAAATGTGGACAGGCAGTATAATGTCTTGGATAACATTAGTTTACACTTAGAAAAGTGATTAAACAAAGACTATAAATTCACTTTAGGGAAAAGAGAAGCAAAAAACTTAATTTTCTTCCGTCATTTCTGTTTAAAAATATCTTGTTGAACTGAGGAGCAGAAACTGGTAGTAAGCATAGAGTCTACTCTGCAGGTGGTCATGTGGGAAAGGAAATTGTACAAAGCTTTGATTTCATCACTGAAAGTTCCTGATAGCAGAGCCCAAACACACTATGGAGAACATATGTGGTATCCTGGAGGCAAAATTGGAAGCCTGGTGTTACAACCCCTCCTTTTGCTCTTTTTACTGTTTCACCCAGTTCTGTACTCAGACCTAGAAGAAACACTAGAATGTGTCATCCTTGCTAGATCTGCCTTGTCTAAGAAACAACTATTTAATTGACGTTTTAGTACACGTTTCTATGCTATTGTTAACATACAATGCATTAGCACCAGAAGCTGCAATCTGATTAACAGAGGGAGTTGGGTATTCAGACAGATAATAAAGAGATTTTATTTATGTGTAAATATGTCTGTTTGCAAGAGAGAAAACATAATCCATGCCTAAATGGATGTCTGTCTAATGTCTAAAAATATTTATGCTTTCAGGCTATGGTTTGTAAGTTGATAACTGAGAATTTGTAAACATTAAGGTTGTGATACAAAAAAGCGCCAAATTACTGAGGAAAAGTCTGGAAAAAATGCTATTAGAAAATTTAAATATTTATTATTGAAATTTATTTTCTGTTAAGCATGTTCTATGTGTTCCTGAACTGAGCTACCATAACTTTTTCCTGATATGTGGAAAAAAATTTTCAGACCAAAGAAGCATTTGAATTCAATCTTTCAATATTGATATATTTAAAAATATTTTTATTCCTTCTAGGTAGATGTTGTGATTAGAGTGTTTTTATGGCAACTTGAAAATTTATTTTATGTCCTTTTACATCTACTTGTTTTTCCAAAACAGGAAAAATTTTGATGATTTCTAGATCTGTACTGGATTTTAAAATGTTAATAGAGTCAGTGGTCTCCCTGCTCTCCTCTCCTCCAAACAAATGGTTTTAATTGCCTTTGAAGATGTCTCAGGCACTAGTTTTGTTGAAGAAATGTAGAACAACATTGGTCATTTCCCCTTAAAGTGGATGCAGTCAAGTGATTTCTTTGGCTTGCTGACTCCTGCTTCTTCTTGCTTTTCTTCTTTTTCTTTCCAACTGCAAAGTTATTGTTTTTTAATTACCACAGAAAAGATATACATTTCTAAGCAGTTTTAAAATTACATTAAATGTTCTGTTACTTAGTTGTTCCTTTCTTACATGTTTTGCGATATGCACATTATCTTTTCTTGTGGATGGTATCCTATTCAGGATATTGAATCACCCTGTTAAGTATTGCTAATTCATTTGGTTCAATTTTTTCTGCCTTTATTGCGCAACAGAAGTCAATGCAATTGTGATGATCAGTGGGACTAAACTTTGGAGAACAAACTCCCTTAAGTTAATGACTTCATAATTGCTCTCAGTGAACCCTCAATATGCTTGATCTTTCCATAAAGAACATTAGAGAAGTCAATTTTACACTTCACATATGTATTTTTTTTTCTAAATTTACAACATTCTTGATGCATAAACTATGAGTTTAGCCTGTTTTTGCAAACTGCACAGCCTTGTGTGCTCGTCTCCCCCTAATTCCCAAACAGCAAATTGCCAACTAGCTAGTTAATATTAGGTAGCAGCTGGAAAAGGAATAAAAAGAATGCTAGATATCTGTAATCTAGAAAAAAAAATTATATTAGTTACAGGTACAATGGCAATTAATTTTAAGCTTGATTTCTGAGCACTTTCTGTTGTTGGTTTTCACAGACTAAAGGTGACATCAGGTAGAAGGATTAAATACTTGGTTGTAAACCGTCAGGATGGAGTGGTGGAGTCACAGTTGTTATTGCAACTCTAATTAAAATCCTGAGGCTCACAGGCTCTGATTCACATTATGTGACTGCTCCTTTTCATGAGGATTATCTGCCTGGATTTGCAGGGTCAGATAATCTGTGAGCTTCTTGGAGTATGGCTCTGTCATTTTATTTTTCATTTCATCCAAGCAAAATGCATAATAACTGTAAACAGAAACAACAGTAAAGCTGGTAACAATTTTATGTGTATATTATTGTAGGTCCAAACTGCCAAAAGTATCCTCCTTCTCCTACCTGAATTATGAGAAGGTGCAGCAAATAGGAATTAAACCTTTTTTAGTCTATATGGTTTGGCAAGGCTGCATGTTAGCCATATAAGACAGTTTAGCTAAGTGAGATACTTTTTCTTTGGTTTTTCACTAAATGAAATACGCAGGCTACAATAAGACAGAAATGAGTGTTTTGTTGTTTGGGGGTTTTTTTCCCCCTAGAAATATAGTATAATACTTTTTTAGGTAACTAATGGATTCATTAGGGGTTTTCTGTTATATTTGACTGTTGATGCTTGTAATGATTTTTTAATATTTATTTGGAATGCTTAGCTCTAAGCCTTATTTTATAAAAGGAATGTTAACATGAGAGACAATTACATTAATGATGATCAACGTTATAGCCGCTTCAGTTTATGTTATAGTTACCATGTAACTTGTTGGAAAGGAATGTGTTGAACTATTACCTCATCTATCTAAAATGTTTTTAAAAATTTGGAAAATTTTTCTCAAGGGAGCCAGCAACTATGTGACAGTGTAATCCCAAATAATTAGGCACATTGTTATTCACTGAGCAGCCACACACTCACTTGCCTTATATGGAATTTTCTCATCTGTAATATGAATTTAAGGTACTGTTTAATAAATATATTTTCTACATATATATTAAAACGTTTTATGGATAGTTGGGAAAGGCCTTTCTAGTGGTGGTCGGGGGTATCAATGGTCCATTTCTTTCTATCTTTTTGCTTTTTCAGTTGCAAAAGTAGTTTAGAAACTCCCTTGTCCTATAACAAACAAATAGTGAATTGTAAAATACAACCTACTGCAAACCTGTAAAATCACAAAACCTTCTGAACAATTCTGAATTATTTAATTGACTCACGTAGTGTAGTCAGTGTTCTTGCTTCTGGTTTACTGGGATTTGAAAAGCCACTTATAGCCACAATAGGTTTATGTGTGAAGGGAGTATGTAGCAGACTGTATGCAGGAAACCCAGAAATGTGTTTTATTTCTGTAAATGGCATGGTAAATGTTAAAATAAGCTACTTCCTAGCTTAGATTGTCATTGACTGCTGTAGTCACATAGACATATATGTATATGTACCTGCCAGGTCTTGCTGCAGTATACACCAGCATGTGATGTTTCAAAGCCTTAAATGTGCATTGACTTCTATTTGCATGCTAGCAAAGAAAAACAAACATTTCATGGCAAAATCAACCATATTAAGTTTGCGTCAGTTTTGTTGGGTTTGTTTGTTTGTTTTCTGATGAAACTTTGGCTGTTTGCTTTTTCTCCTTCCCCTCCCTTGAAATGAGAAAATCGTGGCATACATTCAGAACATTTCTTTGAGAGTAAGCCTTTTAGCTGTCAATCAGTAGGGCTCTGAGGATGTCAAGGTCACCAGGAAAAAAAAAGCTCCAAATAATAATTAGATGATGTAATTGTCGTGACTTGCCTGAATAACAAAGACATGTTGGCTTATGTTCATGGAATGCATACTAGAAAAATTTTCAGCTAATAATGTAATTTTATTGCATTGTCAAGACTACTTGAAATGTTTTTATGGAAACTATTGAAGAATATGAAGCTTCCTTTAGGATGCCTCTCTAGGCTAATATAGTTGCTGTCATGTAAAATTCCGTGGTTTTAACTTCTGAAAATTCCTTTCCTTTTTTTCCTCTTTTCTTTTTAAAGGTGGCTTTGGAGAGCATGGAATGTCAAAAAAACACGGTGCCCTCTATCAGCTTATAGAGAGGATAAGAAGATTTGGCTCTGGTATTTTCACTGTTTAAATTAGCAAGTTGCCTAATGTGATAGTGTATCATGAACATTAATGATGATAGTACTTTAACACTTTAAAGCCTTTCTGTATTACTACTGGTATAAACAAATTATAAAATAAATTGTGCAGGAATAGTAATGAAGAGATTAGCTCTTTGTTCCATTTTCTTAGAGTTCTTCTTCCAGCATGAAATCTGGAAGCTAAAATACACAGTTTTAAAAGTCATATGTAAAACTGCTTAACTTTGTTTTATGGCTGTGTTCACAGTTATCAGCTTAACTAATATCAGTACAGTGTTTTTTCATTGCAAGTAGACCATGCTGCAGAGCTGCTAATTTGGTTTGTTTCTTACATTTTTCTGGATCCAGGTGGGGCGTGCTGATGATTCATACTGTGTTTGAAGTGTTTGTGGAGTGTTATGCTGAACAAGCATATTTTTATACTAATCATACTCTTGTCAGTATGAATGCAGTTGAATTGAGCAGGCTATAGAAGTGGAATCTCCCCTAATTCTGTCTGAGTTTACTCTCTATATTTGATGCAAGAAGTCATCACTTTAATGTAGTGTGAAACCTCAACCTCAAAAAGGAAAATACGTGACATACCATTGTAATTGCACCACATTGTGTTAATCAGAGCATGGTAACTGCCTTTGCAGATGTGCTTTGATACATAATCTTCATTCTTTAAAGGAGAGTTAGAATGTTAGTATTGCATAAATGCTTCTCATCTTTTGTGTGCAATTGGGAATAAATTTCTTGCTTAGACCTCTAAAGAGCACCAATAAAAAGAATTTGGAATGGTAAAACGTCTAGATAAACATGTAATGTGGTTCAGTAATGACTGCATACTAAGTATAAAAATAGTTTTTCTGTAAAGTGTCTGCCTGTATTGTAGACACTTTGTGTGCAATTTGTTGTGTAATTCTCATTTACACATTCATTTAATTACAAGGATAAGTTGTTTGCTTTACCCGTTTTGGGCTTTTTTTAAACCCTGAAATTTCCTGTGTAATTCCTGGTATAATTTAAGTTGCGTGTTGGTTGTCACAAAGGCAGGCTTTTCTTCCCATGTAGCAGAGCTTTCTCCCTGCCTTGTGCTGTAGCTTCTTCCTTTTCTTCCCACTGCTGCTCTCTCAGCCTTGGGGCTATGCCAACATTCCTTACCATGGCTCTGCCCTGGAATCCTCCCTGATTCTGACATAGTCATTCACACTTAAGTGCAGCTGGTACCACAGGGGATCCTCACAGAGGGAAAACGTAGTCTTCCATGAGGAATAAGACTTCCAACTGCAATGAACAGGATTTGTTAGCCACCTTTTGAGTGATTCATTTTGATCAACTGCCTGGGTCTGCAAACTAAGTTACAAATTGCTCAGAAGAAGCACCTGTCCTGGTGTACAAGTCCTTGTCTAACTATCCTTATCCTTTTCTGTTCTTACAGTAGGTTTCAGCTGATTTGGAAAGATTTGCCTATAGTGGAATGAATGGTGGTAGTATCCCTGAAAATGGTAGACACTTTTTTCTCTTGTAAAGAAATTCCAGCCGTGACTAATACCTGCCCGTGGGGTTCCAAATGTTAGTTTACGAAAAATGTATGATTTCTTACTCTCCAGTGCTTTAAAGATGGCCGTGTACTTGCTTTTTCCAGATCATACAATACAAATGAAAGGGATAGTGAGTGTCTTGATTACTTTTAGTCTGTCTAAAGTCTGTCACCCTTTGCTGGAAAAATCCTCATTTATTGAAAAAAAAACAGACCAAAACTAAATCCAGAAAAAAAGAAACACAAAAAACACCACCAAAACCACAGGGAGTGTGATTTCTTAAATATTTTTATTAAATGAGAAAATTTAGATGCACTTATGCAATGCACATTCCATTTGATAAACATATGTGCAAGATTGTTGCTCTAGATGTATTAAAAAAATGAAGATTCAGACTTCATTTCTTGCTCAGAAAACTATGTAATGATAGACTGTTGCTTAACAGCGATATCCTGCTTTGAAAGGGCATAAAGAAATAATCTGAGTTTGAGCTGCTGGAAAATAATTGCTCTCTTTTTTCGTGTGTGTGGGATCTCATTCCGTGTTTTAATTATCATTGCAGGTTTTGAGCAAAATAATACATCTAAAGGAAGAACTACTGTAAAATTCTCAGGGAAAAATGAGAAAAACCGATTTCCCAGAGCTGCTACATCACGAACAGAAAGAATATGGCCAGGTGGTGTCATTCCATATGTAATAGGTGGAAATTTCACTGGTAAGCTTTGTGCTTTGGGTGAAAAGAGGAAAGATAATGTTTTTTAATTGCCTTCCTTTTTTTTGTTTTTTTTTTTTAATTTTTAGAAGTGAAGTCATGCTATGGAAGTCAATAGAAGGGTTTCTGTTGGAACAGGCCTGAAGTCCATCTGTTTTGAAAATATTAGTCATACTTAATTGTTTTCAAAGGCAAGCTACATAATGAAAAATGGGTAACAACGTTTTAGAGAGAGAAAGCTGTATTTCTTTACCCAATATTTCTTGTTGCACATTTGTTTCCATGAGCCTAAGTAGCAGAATGCCAAGGAATTTTTTTTAATGCTGTATATTTAGCACAAGAATATCTCCAATTTAACTGGTATGACATGTATTCTTCTAAACTGATTTCACTCAACAGACTGACTTAAATGTGTTTTGTCATTCCTCAGTTTGGTTTTCAGATGGGTACACACAGACATTGCATACAGCAAGAAGAAAGACTGGTTACCCTATATGTAGAATTCTTAGAAGAAAACTAAATTGATTGATATCAATGTGGATGTAAGAGATAATTTAAAACAAAAATGGAGCAAGGAAAGCAAAGAGAGAAGGGAAAATATATGAAATAAGATCTATTGTGCATGATAATACAGGGAACCAAAAGAAACATGCAAATGCTCACACATTGTGTGTATATGGAGAAACCAGAGTAATTTCATTCAAACTGACAGCTACAGTCAAGCTTTCAGTTTGGGTATTTACATAGTACTGTACCAAATGTGACCTTTGCTTTAGGATTACTGTCTTCTGAAATAATCATAGTAAACTAAATGAAAGCACCATATTAAAGATTTTGCCTTTTTCATAATGAAAGATAAATTCTAAACCTTAGAAAACACTGCTTAAAGATATAAGAAAAGGGCAAGATGGGATGGAATAACCTTTATTTTTTAGAATCTGATGTGATTTGAACTTGTTATTTTTACGAACTTTCAGGTTTTGTTGTCTTTAAGTTTTAAAAAGGTTGGATTTTTTTGTTTGTTTAATTGTCCTATGTAACCTTCAAGGTGAGTGTATTTCTGCTAGCAAATTCTTACCAAATAATACTCTTCTTTGTGTATTTTCAGCTCAGAAGCAATACTCTCAATATTCTCACATGCTGCTTCTATGCCAATAAGCCTTGTCTTTTGTCATGCAATGAATTTATATTGCTCTGCTCTCTGAAGTACTGTGTACTAGCTAGCTTTGTGTTCTGTGCCGAGAGTTGGCCTGGCTGCTTCTGCATCTAGGGGATAGTTCTGAACTTTTCTGAATGTATTTCTCATTTTTAAAGCAAATATCTAGGTGTGCTTAGCGTTTTACCAAATTCTGAATTTCCCACTTTTGATGTATCATTTGTTTTCTGAGAGATTTTGATGCAAAGGAGGGGAGACTGGTCCCTGTTCACAACAGCCTTATTAAAATAAAATATTTTTATGGGTATGCCTATTTACATGACTTAGATGAAACTGGTCTCCAGACTTGAAGGCTGTAGGATTTATTTTTTTAAACTTTTTTTTTTCTTTCTATTAGATAGCTAGCTATGATCTAGGGTTACTCAATTTTGTTTGTTCTTTTTCTTTCTGTTGTTTTTTTTTTTCTACCCTGATGTGGTTCACTTGACAGTTTCATCTGTGAAATTGCTCAGCAAATGTTCTGCTGATGCAGGCACATAAGCAATGCTGTATTTCTTGTGCTGTCTTCCTCTGGTGTAACACAGTCGTGATCTTTATTGCAGGTTTGATATTTACTGGGGTATGTCAGGCAGTGTTAGGCCCCTTGCAGGCACATAAGTTATGATGAACTGATGGCCTTAGTATCCCTTTAGCTGGAATCTTGCCATACCGGGACTGTGGGACACACAGGGCTCCATGATTCACCGACTGCTTCCAGGCCTGTATTCCTAGTATTGATCGTAAGAAGAAGCTGCAGTTAGGAAAAATCTCCGGTTTAATCTCCTGCAATTGGTGTTCCAGGCACGCAGCGAGCCATGTTCAAGCAGGCCATGCGGCACTGGGAGAAGTACACGTGCGTCACGTTCATCGAGCGCAGCGACGAGGAAAGCTATATTGTATTTACGTACAGACCCTGTGGGTAAGTGTGCGCCTGTGGGAACACATGCTCCTGCTTCCAACCTTTGGCTGTGTTTGTCAGTTTTGCACTTAGAAGGGAAATACATACTTCACAGGAAAATGAATAGATAATTGCTGCATTTAAATGATGAGCCTGTTCTGCCTGGCTTTTAAGTTCATTGAAACTGGTATGTGTGGTGACTGTGAGGTTACACCTCTTCTGCCTGTTTCTAGACAAAATTACCTTGCACACATACACACAGATAGGAGATGTTTACTTTTGGCTTTCTGACATGCTTCCAATATTCGTATGCGTTGTTCTAAAGGTATTTCAGGTTTATCATTTGTTTATTTTTAGCTTTCTCCATGTCACATATTTACTGCTGAATTATGTATGGACGTCTATCCCATATCCCTTTTACAGCTAAATTGTTGTTTTTTGTAATTTTAGTTCTCATATTGCTAGACTATCCTTGCCCAGATTTCTCTAACCACCAAATTCATGACCGTTTTGCAAATTGCTTCTTCTAGGTCACTGATACATAAAAGTGACCAGAACAGGTTTTATTACTCATGAGTGCAGCTCATTAATCACCATGTTCCATGTTCAGATATTACTGCTCACAAATGCCTCTGTCAGCTGTGTTTGCTATTTATTCCTCTCAGAATTCTCAATTTTATATAGTGCCCAATGAACTTCCTGAGTGCACCATGTTCATTTCCCAAGAAGAGGGCACGCTGGCTATGGAAATTCTGTACTTCTGATGGTCGTCTCCTGTTTGGGTTGTAGGCTCTGCAGTGAACAGCTCTCTGTCTTACTGCCTTCCTGATCACTGAGCCCTTTGCTTGTCTACTTTTGAATCATAATAGGATAGGGCAGTGAAAAGAAATTTTGGGACCTCCTTGCACTGTAGGAATGATCCTGAATGTATTTAATTATAGCCTCTAAAATTACATGTAGAATTATCTGTTTAAAGCACCTATGATAGTCTTCTTTAAGTATAGGACAACGTAATAAAACCTACTCCTAGGTTACTTTTGAAAGGTATAGTCTTTGCCCCTGAAAGTCTGAGCTGCAGATCCTTGCAACAGGGGAGCTTATTCTTCGTTTCTTGCCATGTTCTTGTGCCACTCTAGGTGTGCTGTAGACCCCCATTAGAAACAGTGAAGGAAATGGACTTTTGTTCTGAGCCAGCATGGATATTATTTTAGTTAACACAACCCGTAAGATAGGATTCACCCATAAAATAGGATTCAGGGATACTGACACACAGCTGGAAGAAAAATGAGAAGCAGAAGATAATCATGATGGTTCCCTTGCACTCAGAGAGGCAGAAAGCAGTTTAAACAGAAGAGTGTGAAAGATATGTTTTCAGGCAGTTTAGAAAGAGATTTATGGGGTATATCTGCCAAATGTAAATTCTACAACTTCAAAATACCCAAAGCCAAATAACAGAAAATCTTTCCAGCCAAAGAACTCTTCCTTAGGCTGGTTGATGCTTCATGATATCAAATCACTTTGGGGAAAGGCTGGATTATAACCAGCTTTAACCAGAAGGTTGGAATACACTCAGTATCTACCTCCAAAGTCTATATTATTCTTTATCAATAATGTTGTTTTATTGAAGGGTACTTTGCAAAATAAAAATAATCTGCAAAGGCTGTAACAAGTTTAAAATAAAAAATAAAAAAGAAGAATGTGGCTATGCTATCATTGATGAAATAAAGCCAGGCCAAACAGAAGAGGCAGGTGAATGATTTTTCTAGGGGTCTTCAAGTTGTTTCAGGAAGATCCAGATAAATAAGGACATATATTCTCTGGGTAAGCAGTAACTGTGCACTACCCACCAGCATCCAGTGCTGACGCAGGATTTTCCACGGAAAGAGCCCAGACTAAAGTGACACCAAACCAACTGCAAACACTTTCTGCTACACGGCCAGTCGCATTGAAATTAATCTTCAGTTCTTTCCCATGGCACCCTGCTGTGTTAGTTTGTTAGCACATTGTGTCAGTATTGTTTGTACTACCATGGCAGCTAACATTCACAGATGACGGAGACTTTATTGTACTTAGCACTGTTGAAATTAAAAACTAAATGATAAACCCTGCCCCAAAGAGCACACAGTCAAAACATAACACATTAAATGAAACAAAGTGGATAGTCGTATATGTGGAAATTCAGGTGGCAGTATCTACAAAAGTCTCATATGACAGCATTAGCACACTAGTAAGTGAAGTGTTACTGAGCCTTTGTAAACAATAAGGATATTTTGGAGTGTAATGCATTACATCTTGGAACAGTTCATGGGAAGATCATCCCAGAAGGGCAGTGATTAAAAAAGCATATTTGAAATATAGCAGCTGGTTATCAGAGATACATGACTTTCTTAAAGTTGAGAGGTTACATATCAGCAATGAATGAGAGAGAAGTTTTGATTATCATAGACTCACAGAACTGCAAGGGATCTCAGATGTCTAATGAATTCTTAAGACAGAAACAGCTATTCCTATATCATTGCTGATATGTGCTTATCTAACTTGGTTCTAAAAACCTGCAAAAAGGAATATTTCACAGCCTTCTAGGAATTCTATTGCTTCAGCATGCTTAATACAAGAAACGTAGGAAGTTGGGGCAGCATTTTCAGTCATAGCTAAACCAGATATTTCTTATTGCAATTACAGGACATTAACTTTTTCCTTTTCACTGTGGCCACAGAAAAGAAATTCCTTTTATTTTTTGAAGGAATCTATTATATAATTTAGGACTGTTATTATGTCCCTCCTGAATTCTATATTCTTTTGGGCTAGAAAACATCTAATTCTTGATAGTAGAATCACAAACAATCTTCCCTGATAAATAGTATTTTCTAGGCCTTTGATCACACTGCTCTTTGAGATTCTTTTCAGCTAGTCCACATCTTTCTTGAGATTGATAGCCCCAAAACTAGGGCATGTTTGTCCAGATGAGTCATTACTTCTGCTGAGCCAATTCATGTGTCTTGTAGCTTTTCCTTCCAGTTAGGTACCTAGGCACGGTGCCTCCCTGTTTCTCAACAGCTGTCTTGTTCAGCACATGGCTAGTTGGGATGTGATTCCGAATAAGAGCCAGAGCTCTTTCCACAGCACAGGCACGTCATCATTGGTTCCAGTCTTTACCAGGTTTTGCACATCTTAAGACATCAAGTAATTCCATATTTCCCTTTCCGCATCTCTTGTATAATCTCTTAAAGTTGCTATGAACTCCAGGCTTGTCTTCATGGCATCTAGCAGTGTTTTCTCTGACTGCAAGTTTAAAAAGCATCTTCTCTATCTTAACGTTGGGTAATATTCCAAAAAAATTTATATCCCCCTTGATATCAAAATTCTCTAATTTGCTTATGGACAGTTGTTCGGAAAAATGTCAAAAGCTTTACAGCTGGAGCCCTCCTTCCCATCAGAATAATTTAGTCTGCTGAAGTCTTAAACTGTAATTATTTGTCATCATGTCTAGTTTGTTTAACCTGAGTTTGACAACAGTTAATTATTAAAATATGGTTTCATAATATAGCTGAATCACTAACTCAGTACTTTGAAATTTTCTAATTAGTGATAGTAATTTGTATCCATGAGCTGCAGACGTGAGAGTAAGAATATAGTATTAGGATACTATTGTGATTCTACTATCAAGCAGTGTACACTGGCATTAACATCAATTACAGCAAGTATTTATGCATCCAGTTGATTAAGTCAAATAAAACTCTAATCGGTAACGGATTCAAAATGCTCTTTGCTCACTACTGCTTCTCTATCCTTATGTTTCTTCCTATAAAATTGAAAGTGCCTGAAGACTCAGTCAGTATACTTCTCTCTTCTATATATGCAAAGCCAAAAAAGAGTCTGCAAATTGGGATGGCATCTAGTCACATGCTGTTAATAAATATTACTGAGTACAAGATCAAGCTTCTTTTTACATAGTAAGACAAAATAGAAAGGAGCAATTATTCATATTGTTCTGCTAGCTCAGCATGCCTTTGATGGCAATTTGTGGCAATTTTTGTTCTCCATTCAAAGACTTAAACAATTTTTATGACAAAATTCAGATGACTTATTGCAATCGCTACTGTATCCTCTTGTCTATGTATTTGGCAGATCTATCTGAGATACGGGAAAATCAAATCTCTTTTATATACTTCCCCAAGCGTTGTAGACTGAACATTTTAACCTTTTTTGACCTTGCAGGTGTATTAAATAGGCATTGCAGGTAAGTTCTTAAAGTTGGTGAAGCAGGTAAATTCATTGTCTGAGGTACACCTTTCTAGCATACTTCGGCTAAAGAACATGTTATAAAAGGTGCTCAGTCACTCTTATAAAATGAGGAGAAACCAGAATTTTGCTAAGTAATCCGTGCACGGGGGAGGGCTGACTCATGCTCTCAGATGTTGGATAACCCTGGCAGCTGGCACTCTTCCTGCCCACAGCAGCTGGCACAGTTTCCTTGCTGGCTGTGGTGTGGCCTGCAGGAGGGCCGTGAGCAAGGCACAGGTTGCCATAGTCTAGAGCACGGTGCAGTGATGTACACGGTGAGAGGTGGTTTGTATAAACACGCCAGGATAGGCAGCTGTTAGCTGGTTATAGTATTGGGGTGGGCATCTCCACTGAGCAGATAAAGAAGCGGTAGACACTTCTGCCATCACAAGTCCTCTTAGGGCAGTGAATCAGAACATTTGGTAACTATGATTGTATCTTGATCGCTGACAAAAAGCAAATTCATCAAGCCAAGTCATAGCCAATATCTCCTTTCTACAGATCGAGTTGTATCTGTGATTGAAAGAGGTGTTTTCACCAAGAAAAACACTCTGCTTCCTGAGTGAGATTTTGTTTGGGAATGTTGTGAACCTCTTTTTCTTGCTTTGTGTAACATAAAGGTGATGATATGCAGTCCTAGTATGCTTATGAAATTCTGCAGTATTTCATCCACATCTTCATACAGTCAGTGCCAGGGCAAGCTGATGGTTGTGGCCTATGATGATTTTTATATTATGACATTTGCAAGAGTGCAGCTTTTTAAAAAAGGGCGACATTGACAGTACCTGATTCTTTCTTCCTTTGTATTAAGAGTATTTTTTGACAGTAGTTGTGAAATAGTACTGCTTAAAAGAATGAGTATATTGTTCCAGTCATTTCACTTTCTCTTTGTCATTTGTTTCTCATTGCTAACCATCATTGATCAGCTAGACTGATTAAATGGAATTAGGGATTCATAAATAGTTACTGTCTCCAAATGCTGTCTGGTGCAATAAAGATTAAAGAGATGAGCTTTAAAACCTGCCAGTTGATTCAATTTAAGGGGTGTGACAAGTGCTCATACAGCACAGAGATCTTGGTCTTTTGCCAAACACACCTGGGGTCAAACCCATAATATTGCAAATTACTTTACTTCATAGATTTTTTAATTTTAGTTTTCCTTATTGTCTCAGTGCATTTGTTGAAGTAAATTATTGTAGCTTAATTGGATGTATCTGGTGTGCTTGACAAGACATTCAACCTGGCAAATCCTAATGACCCTCTGTAAGTGTGAGCTGCTGCTGTTATTTTAAGACTTGGTGTTAATTCTAATTTTCCTTGGCATGTAAAGAAACACTCAATAAATTTCTTTATATTTTCTAGGGAGTACTTGAAATCTGCCAAGTAACCAGTGTAAGGGAACTCTCATCTTCTGGCTGCTTCCTTTTTAGGAGCAGGTTAGCATTAAAAAATAATTCCCAATATGTTGGGGTTTAGATGTACAGTGTTAGGCAACCTAGAGGAATAAATACTATGTAAAAGATTGCAGTTAATTATTTTCTTCTGGAAAAAAGCCATCTTTCAAATCTTTCAGATGAGGTACCCTCAGTCTTTAAACCTATGTGAGAATACTCAACTTTTCTGTTTTATTACTGTAAGAGTAAAATGTCAAATTATTTCGTCAAACAGCTAAAAATCTATCTGATTTATGAAACACCATTAAAAGCTTTCAGAGGTGATCTGAAACACCTCTGTTTTCAAGAAACAATAATTTCTTGGTATTGTTAATTTTATTTGGTAAATTGGCTAACTAGGTATTTATTTTCTTATTTTAAAATTGTCTTAATAACTTAATGTTTTATACTGGCCGTTTGGTTGTTCTGCTATTAGCACATAGCTGTTGCCTGACCTTTTCAAGACACAATGTACAGCCTTAGAAAGTTAGACCCTCATTTGGTCCAAAAGAAGTAAGAAGGACCGGAAGAGATAGACTGTAGTTAAATTCTTGTTTTATTGTTTTGCCCTTGTTATCAATAGTATCAATAAAAGCAAAACAGGAGACATAACAAAAGGTACTATTTTAAATAATTTCCTTTTCATTTTTTCCTTTTTATCTGTTCATCTCCAAAGTATCACTGTGAAATAACTATATTGAAGATATAGAGAAATTTTTAGGCCACCAAATGTCTTTTCTAGCTGAAGCATGCGATGTATATGAAGTCAATAAAATAGGACGTGTTAAAACTATTGAAAATGTGTTAAATAGTCTACAACTTTGGGTCTCAATAACCTACTGATTTTTTCTTAAGCCATAAATAATCATTAATGTTCTTTAGTTCTGCGTTGCAATTTTTCTCTGTAGAGTTTCCACACAGTAGCAAACATGAAGTCTCTGCAGAAGTGTTTAAACTGTTTTAAACAAAAGGATCCTTTCTGCCTTTCCACAATAATATGTGCTTATCCTACCTTTATTGTCATCAATCTCTTGCACTGCCATCACAGTTGTATTAAGATCATAAAGGTTTTTAACTTCAAATTCAATTCCAGGATTTTAGCAGATGTGTTGAGTCTCCAAGGTGATTTTGCAGGATTATAGGTGAATGGAAAACTAAATAGGTTAAAACTGGTTGCATGGTTTGGCCTGAAGGGTTGTGCTAAGTGGATTGGACTCAAGCTGTGACTGAAAGTGCAGTATCACAGAGGCTTATCCTGCAACCTGTCATTTTAAACATTTTTATCAATGACCCACAAAGAGGTGATGGCTCATGCTCTCATCAGAGCATCATTTATTTTTATTCTTTAGCTGAAAAGAAGTTCCTGTGTCATTCTATAGACTGAATAGATTGTCACAACAGAGACAATACTGTTGATCAAAGATAACATCTTTTAAGACTTTGAATAATATATAAAAAAACCCCATTCATGTGTATTTTGAATAATAAACTGTTCTTGTAGAAGATCTGGAGTTCATGAGACTACCAAAATTACACTGAGCATTATACTGCAGAATTTTTATAATACTATTTTCTCAAGTTTAAACTGAATTTTCTCTGTGGTTTGTAGTGATATCTATGCAAACTTTCACCTGTGTTTGTGTTTTAATTACAGGTGCTGTTCTTATGTGGGTCGAAGGGGAAATGGTCCTCAGGCTATATCTATTGGCAAGAACTGTGATAAATTTGGCATAGTTGTCCATGAGCTGGGTCATGTGATAGGTTTTTGGCATGAACATACACGACCAGACCGTGATGACCATGTCACCATCATTAGAGAAAACATCCAACCTGGTGAGATATCCTGATAAGTATTTTGGAAAAAAAATCATGTGTTTGTTTTTGGTGTTTCCTTCATCTGCTCAACTCTATTGAAACTGAGTGCTGAATAGCTGAAATAGTATTTATGCCTGCTATTCTTCTTACCTTGACTGATCTCAAGCTGATCTACAAATAAAATACTGAAATTATGATATAATATTTTCCAAAGATCTGGCCAAGTAGCAAGCCATTAAATAGAAGGCTAGAAGGAGCAAAATAACAATCATGCTCAAAAACTTTGAAAGAAGCCACTGCTCTTAAGGCTCTTTAAAAGTCATATTTCTGTGCTTGAGGGAAGGGCATTTCTCTTGTAGGCTTTAGTGAATGATAAGTAGAAATATGTCAGTAGCTTTTAGCTGTCCAAGAAGCTTAGACCTGAGAGGTAAGGTGAAGGACTTTGAATCTGTGACAAAGACAGGCACAGGTCCTGCAGTTTACACATTATTCACCTCACTCTCCATAGAACATGCAGCTTTAGTCAGTGACCTTGGTGTTGTTGAGATAAAGCATCTGAGGAACTTGAGAACTTTAAACTGTAGCCTGTCAGCTCTTTGCCTCTCTAGCTGTTGTGCCCTTGCTTGTGTTGGGTAGGCAGGATGGGAGGGAGCTAGGCATGTTTCATTTGCAATGTTCATAAATATGTATGGCCTTTGCAGCACACTGATTTTGACTTACAGGAATTCTAGGCTCAAAAAGGGTGAAATCAGAAATTGTCCAATGATAGCTTGGAATATTTGTCTGTTTCTTTAGAAAAATATTTTAAAATATGTTTGAGATGCTATGAATCTTTGCCACTTCATCTAGGACTTGGAAGGAGACTGGCAGCTGATACACACTCCCTTAAGTCTCTACGGTCCTGAAAGGGCATGCATGTTTGAGTCTTCTTTCTGGTCTCTCTGTGTTACTGACTTGTGCAGATTCCATAAGAGCTCCTCCTTTTTTTTTTTCCACTATGATGAGAAAATCAGCTGGAGTACTATCCTCAGCTTCCTGCTCCCCCTTCCAGTTGTCTCTCTGGTTTCTGACTGAAGTGACTTCTTGTGGTGTGACATGAGCTTGAGGATCACTAAATGGGATCAGGAAGCCATGAACACTGACGCTGGGTTTTGTTACAGCATGCAACTTATGTTGGTTAGAATGTTCATGTCACTGCAGGGTTTTTTTGCAAGACTCCAGTGGGAATATGAACTGGAGTAAGGAGTGCTTTGTATTGCTAATACACTGATTAGGTCAAAGAACTTATGGTATGGAATTATGAACTAAGTATAATTCTTTTTCTCCTGTTCTGCTCTTGTTAATTTGCAACAGCTGGATCTTGAAAATATGACTTTGTAGTGTCTGCATTACATGGAGTCTCAGGGAGCAGCCTTTGCTGAAGCAAAGTCTCCGGTGTCCAGTAGTTTAGTGCTGGATTTTGTATCCAGTTAGACTCTTAGTATCCAGTCTAATGAGTGAGGGGGGTTCTTCTGGAGTCTTTGTTGTCAAAATGCTTTCTTTTTGAAATTAAGACTCAAACCAGAAATTTGTATGGACTCTACATGAAGCACATCATGATGTGTGGGGCCTTCATGTGTTGGTTGAATGAGACTAGTCTTTCTAAATCCAAATATACAAGTTTGATGTGTGTTTCAGAAGATGTCTGCCCTCTCAGTTAAGAGGGCATAATAAAGTTGGCGCACTCTCTCCAAAATAGCAAAGATTTATGAACGTCAGTGAGTAATTACGTTAGGATCTTTCTTAGTTTTCTTTTCCTGTTTGGTTTTTACCTTTACAGAAAAAGATATTAAAGAACCTGTAATTATCAATTATTTGTAGGTCAGGAATATAACTTTCTGAAGATGGAGCCTGGAGAAGTGAACTCCCTTGGGGAACCATATGACTTTGACAGCATTATGCACTATGCCCGGAACACCTTCTCAAGGTTGGAGTCTCAGGTTATACCTTTTGACTTTTAATTCTCTTCCTGTCTGTGAATGCTAAGAACTATGCTTTTTGAAGTATTATGAAATCCCTTAAAACATCCCTTGCAGTATAGTATTTTTACAGCAGTCAAAGCACAGCTTGTTTATTTTAAGTCAAAATAATTTAATTATATTTTGAAATGCATTTCTTTTCTGTTCAGTTTCAAAGCAGCCTTTTGATCTTGCTTTAGTTCTTTAGATTTTCAGACAAGATAATCTGAAACATCATTTTATATGATACTCACTTTCTTTTTGTGTCCACAAAAATCCGAATTTAGAAAAACCAAATGAGTGAGATGGCTAGGAATGTTATGTGTAACATGATCTGTTCTCTGAAAGAGAAATCTTCTTTGCATAGAGTTTCATAACTATGGATTATGCAGGTAGAGCACAGGTTATTTGGACATCTACCACAAAACCACAGCCTTTGCTAAGGGCTGCAGTCAACCGTTTATAACAGAGGGTGCAGCCTCCTCTCTGTTGTTTGTACAGATTTTTACTGCCATCAAAACCTTATAATAAAGAGTTCTGCTTGCTCTGTCCTGTTGCAGGCTGATCCATTCTCAGCTCCTTAGTAGCTCACTGGGGCTCTCTCTGAAAGGATGCAGGGTTGTGGGGAGCTGTACGAGCTGGTCCCATAGGTCAGCCCTACTCTGGAGAAAAAGTGAAGAAGGAGGCTTTCACCCAGTCTCCTATTATATTTCATACCAAGTTACAGTTCAGCTAATTATTTTCTAAAAATACCAGAGTAATGTAAAATTAAAAGAAACCTCTAAAAACACCCAACAAAAAGTTTTAGTTTGAAAAGTTACGTGCTTGGGTTGGTTTTTTTTAAATTTATTTTTCCAATTCATGCATTTTAAGGCAAAAATACTAGACAATCTGACACTTCGAAATAAACTGAGGCCCACTAAAACCTCAACTGCCTTTGCAAATTTGTTTGGCCTCTTCTCTCAATATAAATTATATTATTAAAAAAAATCCAACCAAAGGCTGTATTACTCAGCCTACACATAATTCACCCCTGGAAGAGCATAGGAATGTGCCACATGAGGTAGCTGTTAGTCACATTGCTTAATCCCGTTACACATACCATTACCTTAAGGAAGAGATTATAAGAACCTATATAAAATAGAGTAATTGAACAAGACAGGACCCCCCTAAGTCCTAGGGCAATGATAACATCAAGGTAATTTGATTTGTTCGCCCTGATCTCACCACTTTCCAAGCTGGCAAAAACTGACAGTGCCATGAGTAGGCATGCCCTGCCCCAAGGTACAAGGGATTGTTACTTCATATTGTCTAAAAACAGCCAGCAAACCTCTGAGGTCAGGTATTGATTTGCACTAATTCGTCTTGCAAGCGTGAGTCATGCACAGTGTGGCATATTGCCAGCTGTTTGTTAGGCTTTGCTCACCCAGATAAGTAGTAGAAATCACAAAACATCATAAAGTTCTAGTCAGACACAAGGATTTTGTTCATGCTGTATTAAAACTTACAGTATGTTCCCTTGTTAAAGTGCTAAGGCATTTAAGAGAGGATTGTTTTTGCAGTTTTTCAAAGTATTAAAAGCATCAGTTTCAGGTTGTACTGAAATTCAGTGGAAAATAGAATTATAATTCATAGATGCAAACACTTTCTAAAGAATAATGTGCTTTAGTTCTAGAAACTGATTAATGCCATATGTAGTTTATTTCACTGTTTAGGGTAACACCCTGAGATGATTCTGTCTTTGCAAAATTTCTAGTGATGCCTCAAAAAAAATCTAACTGGATAAAGAGAGCAGTATGTATCTACAATACTCAAAATGGTTCATTTATAATAGTTTGAAAACCAATATGTGTTTATAAATGGTATTCCTAACTACAAAGATCCTTACTGTTCATTCATTTTTGGACCTATATTATGTCTGAAAGTGCTGGTTTTACTTTTCAATAAAAGCCCTACTGGTATACAAGAGACTATAAAAAAGTTAAAGAAAAAGAGACTATAGAAACATATTCTTCTTTTAACTTCCATTTTATGGCTTTGATTTGAGGGCTTTTAAATTCTGTAACGTGATAATAGAATGGAGTTTTGTACCTTCCTCTTTTAAAATTTATTTGAGAATACCAAAACGTTTTAGATCGCATTAAAAATCTGGGAAATTCTAAATGAACTGCGCATTTGGAACAAGTGTACTTCTCTATGATGTCTTGTCATTTAAGGTTAATGTCATTAAATCACATATGTTAAGTTGATTTGTGAAGCAAGTAAAGGCTGACAAGTAAACATTTCTGTTTCAAAAGCGTCAGCAGCTAGAGTGGAGTTAGATGTCTTATCACACTTGACAGAATCATGATTGGCAAATGTATTTGACTTTACCTGCTCTTACATGTAAGTCAGACTTCAGGACTTCTCAGAAAAACTTTGTTAGAAATAGGAACTTTCTGATTAAGAATTTTGTGGTAGAGATTAATTTATGTATTTTTACGCAATTGTATAATTTTTTTTTCAATATAGCAATAGCATAATGGCAGTGTCTTTTACTTGTGTAGTCTTAATAGCAGTAAGAGATCTTCTGCCTCTTGTCTAGCAGAAATACAAAAGTTGCTATGTTAATTGATATTCTGAGAGAAGATTCTTTTTTGGTAACTTTGCATAAAGGTTGCCAACGTGAGGAATTTTATGGCACGTTGTCTGTATTTAAGGTTCTGTATTTTACCCTCTTATTTACATCAAATATAAAAATCAGATTTAAAAAAACAGGTATACATTCATGGAACTCAGGCAGTTTAATGACAGAAACCTGATAGGGGTTTTTGGGGTCTATTTTTATTTTTATTTTTTTTAGGGGCATGTTTCTGGATACCATTCTCCCTTCCCGTGATGACAATGGTATACGACCTGCCATTGGCCAGCGTACCCGTCTAAGTAAAGGAGATATTGCACAGGCAAGAAAGCTGTATAGATGTCCAGGTATTGCACCACAAACAAACAAAAACCACATACTAGCAACTGTTTGACTTGTTGTTCAAGAGGAATGATAAACTTTTTGAGTCAGCTGCTCAGTAGTCACTTTCTGTGTTGGCAACTGACATAGGCTGCTCAGGAATTGAATCATAAAAGAATCTTACAGATAAGGTCCCTGGAATGCAAAGCACCTAAGGACAGATAAACTGTGTGAAACAACATGACATTTCAATCTGCTTTTCTTAGCTGTCCAACAACTAGGAAAAAAAGATGTTTAATATCACTTCTGGTTTGCATACTGGCTGGAGTCCTTTATTTGAATTCAAGTTGAGTGCACAAGGAGCAAAATGAATTATTGCACTCAGCTGTGAACACATTATATTTTTTGAAAATTTGTCAATACAAGAAGCCAGGACAACTAAACTGTAAACTCTTGTGTTGATGAAATGGTTAGATCTTACTACAAAATTTCTACAGTTTTAACAGATACATTTACTATTTGAATATCTTCTGCCTAATTCTGTCATCCTATAATTTGAATGCATATTTATTTTTTATCTCCAAAGAGTGTGGTAGAGTTGCTGTCTGTCTCAGAGACATCAGTGGCAAGCCTGGAGTAACCCAGAGTCAACCCTGTGGCTCATGTTGTTCTCTAGTGCTCTTCCTTCACTGAGTGCTGCCAGAATGGTGGAAATCTCCAAGCAAAAGGTTTCAATTTCCTTGCTCTGGTGGCTGATAGCACTATAAACCTTTGGTGTCAACCAAAGAAGTTCAGAAGTGCCATCTCTCAGAATTTACCAGCAAGACCCTTGTGGGAGGCTAGACGTCCCAGCTCTGAGCCGTGAAGGCTTACAGCCTTACTGCTCCTCATGGGAATTAATGGAATCTCAGTAACTGTTTTAACTTAGATATGTTGCCCCTTTTAACCAACTGATCAATACAGAAGGACTGAAAAAAGGAATCAGGATTAAAGTAATGGAGTTGCTTCAAATTTGTACCAGCAGCAATGGGATCTACTGGAGATCTGGGGATTCTGATGTGCATTTGATGTATACTGTACAGCTGAAATACGCTTTTCCTTTGTGCTGTAAGTACGCTGTATCACAGTCTTGTATGTACTGAGAACACGCACAGAGCTTCTGGGCCTGCCTGAGCAGAAACCACTTCAACACCTTTTCTTTAAAAACTGTTCCTTTGAGAACAGTTTTTGCTCTTTCCTTTTGGTACAGTAAGTACTTTAATAATGACACTCTTGGCAGCATTATTTCTAATGGAAGTATACAGAGAGCAACAATTTCATAAACACAAAGAATACATATATATTTTGATAAAAGACAAATTTTGGAGGAAAAAAGTGCTCTATAAAAGTAAAACTGCTGTGCAAGTATGTCGTATCTTATGATCATACTAACTTAAGCAAGAAAAAAAGGAAAAATTATAAACTAGTCTGTTTAGTGTGTATATAATACTCTAATATGCACTTTCAGTCAACTGTAAAAGATGCAGTATACTTTTTGAGCTAACGTTCAAAGAGTAATTCAGAGAGAAAAACCTTTTCATATATGTCATGAAAACATGCACTGAGACTTAAAATTTCTTTCAATGTCATGAAAGTCTTGTTGAAAGTTAGTTTCACAGTGTTGTAAAACCACTGTGGTTGTTCAGTAGCAGTGTGCACTTGAAAAGTAAGATTTTTTTTTTGCAGCACTGGTGAACATGGGTCACATGGATAATAAAAATAAATGGTGGGTGAAGGATCATGCTCCTTTTCTGGCACCTAGCTTTGCAAGCTTTTGGATAAAACACATTAGCTTTCCAGCCTTACTTAGATGAGCCATGCCATAAAAGAAAGTGAGTTTTAAGAGAGAGAAAAAGGCAGAAGGTTTTTCTACAAATGTTAAATTACATACTGTTTAAAATGCTATTTTTGCAGTTAATATTTTTAATAGAACCTGTATAGCTGAATAACACAACCCAGACAGAAGCACCCAATAAAGAAAGCAAATCTCTGGAAGTTGCACAGTACTTCTCTTCTAATAAATTTTCCAGCAAATACTGAAACTGAAAATTCAGACAGACATAAAGTTTTTGATTTTTTGTAAAGAATCATGTGATCATTATAGTATACAGCAATAAAATCCCTGATACTGTGTTGGTTTTGGAGGTATGTTTTATTTCCTATTCCAGACAAAAGATATTAATCATGATGCCTGCTTATAATAAAGCAGCAGTGAATATTTCAGTCCTTAATAATATCTGCATTGTTTCATGTGTTCATTTGTGCTGCCTTAAATGCAATACAATGAAAATACAGAAAACAATAACTTGATCAGTATTTTCCAGAGACCCACACTTGTATGATAAAGGATTTTATGGTATTGTGCATGTTTTGTTTGGAGTTCTGATTATTTCTGCAAACAGTTGCTGGTTCAAGTCTTTTTCTGGGGCCCATGAACATGAAGTTAAGCTGGAGAATACAGGTGATCCTCACAGCAGGGAGGCAGTTGAGCCTGCCAGGGTGTGATATTCAGGGTCATTACTCAGGGAGGGGCTTAATGACCAAGAAACAATTTTGAGACTGGTGAAGCCAAGGAGTGAGATTTGATAACCTACCTTTCAGCAGCAGGGTAAGCGCCAGGTCTCTAAAATGTAGCAACAGCAATTTTGGTTTGTTTTTAACTTTTCCTTAGGACTTTTGTAAAAGGAAAATGTCATTGCTGATAAGGTTCTGTCAGATTTTAAAACCGAATTATATTGTTACGTGATGGAATAATAAGGGGAAAGAAAGCAACTGAATTGAAGTCCTTCCTCTGCCAATCTGATTTTGAATTTTAAGTGTCTTGGTATTTGAGAATAAAACTTGAACATCAAGGCTGGATGTATTACAGTGGTTTTCAGACAGTCTAATGGAGTGATAGAATGTGTTTTCTTCTAGCTGCTAAAATTTCGACACAGGTCTGCCTTTATCGTTTATATAGAAATTGTAGTTAATGTTTATATGTAGTTCTATAGCAGTGGAAGAATAAGAAAGGAAAATGATGGGGAAAGATACTCATATGCTAAAAGAGAGAACAAAAGTAAGTAGAGTGGGACTGCATAATGAATGGGAAAGGAGTCTCAGACTGGTGGGAGAAATCTGTTTAGAGGAAGAGAAGGTGGATGGACAGAGTTCAGCAAATTTACAAATTGCCTGGGTTGGTGACAGTGTGTGTAGAAAACAGCAGATGAAGGCTGAAGCCTGTCTCTTTTTTGTGCTGTTCTCACTGTTCCTCCGGCTTAACTTGCTGCCATCTCTATTAGACTCTAAAAGAATGTTCACCGTCAAACATCAGCCTGTGCTCACTGCATTGGGAAGATTAGGGTTTTTAAATTAAGACAGTTTCCCGATAATTATAAAGGGGGATCAAGTCTATAGTAAGACCCTGAGTTGTAGTAAACTGATTTAAGTTTTTGATTTAACAAGTACATGATCAGCAGTTAATATTTTTGGGGCTCCTTGGCAGCTTTATATGCCACATATGTATAGTTGTATAGACTTGTGTTCTCAGTGTTAAAGAACTTAAAAAGGGTAAACTCAAATTAGCCATAAATGTTAGTTTGTATTTGCTAGTGCTATGCACAAAGCAATGAGACTTGGTTCCCCAACTGTCCTGGAGGATCTGGGCTTCATCATTTTCAGATTTCACAGTAATCCTTGATGGGACTTGGCCGTGTGTGTAGGCCAGCCCAGAGAGGTGTTACACACAGGCTGTGCAATTAAACACTGCTGCAGAGTACACTGGTGGGAATTGCTGTATATAAGCACATAATCCACCTGCTGCCTACACCCATTGCTAATCTTTACAAGGAGAAGCAAAAATAGTTTCCCTCTCCTAACCACGGAAAGTCTCATTAGATGTCTAACCTTCTCAAGCTGTAAAACAGAGGAGAGTGGCTTTTATGGTTAGATTATGTGTGGGGAAAGCGAAAGTGGCATTTCTGCAAGTGGTCTAGCCTAGTAAAATTGATATAAGGCACGACATTTGAAAGGGGAGGAAAAGCATCAGAGAAAACCTTGGCAAATGTTAATGATTAACAGAGGAATAAAAACGTACAAATGCTTTATAAAGCAGAGTTGTGTAAGATTGAAGTTGTAATGGATATCTTCTGACTTGAAATATACTAAAATAAGTATGGAATGAAATTTAAATAAGTGGCCCTAACCATTCATTTTCCTTCCACATTTCTCTCCCAAAGTGGATTTCTTTACTAGTGGACCATTATACAGTAAAAAAAAATTCTAATATTCTATTTTATAAGCCAAGTCATAAATACTGCAGTTGCTACAGTCCAAATACAAAGAAAACCTTTACATACTCTAATGATAGAATTTTAACTGTTTCCCATTGCAGAGAAATGTGCTTTTCAACAAGAAATTCCCAAATATCACCCTGTCTACTGCAGCTTTGGAAGTCAGCCTGGAACTCAGATCCCATAGAAAATTAATTTAACTATTGATTGGCATAAGAGGTTCCTGTTATAGTTCCCTTGAGTAATCAAGAATTTAAAATTAAAAGATAAATACGGCAAAACACATAAAGCCCAAGTGCATTTTATAAATTCTGATTATGCTAATTCTTAGTAGAAGTTACCTACTTACAAGTTTTCTTATGTTTCTGTTAAATTTAGAGATATTTCTGAAAATAATTTTAATTTGATAGGGAGCTCCCAGGAATTTAATAGGGATACAAGATAAATTTTCATATTAAATAGCTTTATTCTATAATTCCTGGGGGAAAAAAATGTCCCATGGCTCCTTTTGCAACTTAAAAGCCACTGTTTTAAGTCTATACGCATATTCTCTGTGTATGGAGCATGGACTGTTCTGGCATAGTCTGAGTGAAACCATGCATGGGGGGAAGAATAAGAGAGGGCTCTGAAAGGGGTGAGAGGAGTACTTGGATTCTCATGGATGTGTTATCTTTGGGCTCTGCTGTCCTCTACTCCTTAGTGAGACAAGGATTTCACTGTTGGCTTTTTCTGAAGTGCTTTACCTTTGCACTGTAAGCTACGGCGCAGCTCACCAGCTCTGGCGGAACCCAGTGCAGGACCCTGCAACTTAAATAACTTTGCATTCATTGTTGTGTTAAAAATAAATTGTGGTTAATGACAGATACAGCCTTTTCACTGAACAGGCTTTGTGCAGAAATGTCGTTTGTTGTGGCTGCCTGCAATTCTTTAAAGATAAAACCACATTTTTTAAATGAAGGAAGGAAAATAATTTTTTTCTGTTTCGTTCCTAAAGGACACAGTGATGGTGGCTTTAGCCATTACAATTCTTGAGAGCCACACCAGTCTTTCCTTTCTGTCATCATCACAATAACCATTTGAGTGTCAGAGAGCATATTTAATGCCTTGTATGTAACTTACACCTGATATAATGGTGTAGTTGTCCAATCACATCTTAGATGCATTTTAACAAGACAGTCTTTACAGCTGTGTTGTCATAAACAATCCTTTCCTTTGTCCTCTTTTATTTAAAGATTTTCTAGAACATTTATAATTCATTGATATATTTGCTGGCAATGGTAGCTCTGTAATTTGAAAGCACTGCAGATTTGATTACGCTGTCAGTCGTGACAGTATCAAATTCGTATCTTGTATCACACCTGCAAAATCAGTGTGTGAAAAGATTTGGTTAAGGTAAAAAAAGATGACTGACTAAGGTGCAGCACCCTACCAAAATCAGTTTTAATGGTGGAGAGTGGTAGGAGCTTCCAACATTATATTTTAGTATGAAGATGATTTATTAACCAGCATCCACCAGCATCTAGCAGCATGACTGACAGGTGAGAGAAGGGTGCTAAAAGCTTCAATAATAAAGAATATAAAAGCCTTTGGTATTTTGGGACTTTACATTTGCTTTGCTTTTCATACTCATGCCTCTACAAATCACTCTTGCAAGAGACGTTGTCGAATATAGGATTTAGTTTTCTATACCAACATAAATGAGTGAGTTTAGGTCAGATCAGTCTCTCATGTGGGTAAAGTACTAAATTAGATGAAACCACTGACAAAATTTCAGTGTGGTGCAAGTCACGTTGTGCTAGCATTTGTTTTAATTCTTAAAGGATATCTAACGTTTTTTATTACCAAAAGAGTTCTATGTATAATGTTGCAGTTGATTGACACCAATGATATTTTAAAGACTGCCATAATTTTGGTTATGTCAACATACAAGTGAAATAGTTCATGGGATAAAAACATCCTGCATAAAATGGAATGAATGTCAGACTGGCTTAAATTCATGGCTTTGAATAAATTGTAAACTAACTAGTTTATTTTCCATTCTGCATCTGCAGTGAGTTAAATGTATTCTGAGTAGATACTGGAAGAATGCGTTTTTCTCCTTTAGGCACGTTAAATTTTATATTTTTACTGTAATTTGTTTCTTTCAGCCTGTGGAGAAACACTGCAGGAATCTACGGGCAACTTTTCTTCTCCTGGATTTCCAAATGGTTATCCTTCCTACACACACTGCATATGGAGAATCTCTGTGACTCCAGGAGAGAAGGTATTTTAACGTTTCTTTAGCTAGACATAGACACTATTTCCAAAGTAGAATGTTGTGGTTATTTAGCTTTTTGTTTAGAAGATGCATATTAATTGAAAACAATGGTGTGTCATAAAAAAATGGGATCATGGACTATGTACTATTGACTTGACTTCGATCTCTGGCATTAGAACCACCCATTCAGTGGGTATCCTTGTGAAATGAAGGCATGATTTCAACCTGTTGAATGTTTGCACCATGAACTCGCTTTAAAACTGGCTGCCAGTTCAGTTTATGGTTCAGTATAAAAGTAGAAGAGGTGATTCAGGCTTCTGGATGGTCCATTTTCCAGCATGGGCTCAGGCAAGCTGACTGAGCTGTATGGGGCTGATAGCTGGGCTGTAACTAAGGAAGTTCTTAGTGTGTTAAATAAGATGTTTCTAAAATGAAACTGTAATAATATGAGTAAAGAAAGTGTTATTGTAGGTGTTTCCTGTTGTAAGCGCTACAGTTCCCTTGCATTGGTTCTAGTGCACATGAGTTTTACTTTCTGGGGATAAATTTTATGGGAAAAAGAGTGGGAAAAGCAACACGCTTGGTGAGAGCAGTCTGGAGAGAGGAGTGTGCCATCTTAGTGAAAGCAAAGCCTGTGCTTCTTGTGTGCACTTTCAGAATGTGCTAGCTACATCTTATTTTAAATTATTGGCTCAAATATCAGGCTGCTTCAAAACAAATTAGGATAGAGGGAGTGATAAAAAGCTTCAGCTTAGACAAAATATGCAGGAAAAAGGATGTAAATTTCCTTACATGAAGCAGGGGCTGATATCAAGCAGTCAAATACTAAAGACTGAAATATAGAATCTAAAGACTGAAATGTAGAATCTTGCAGACTCAGTACTGGCAAGTCTAAACAGGAAGATCCAGCAGTTGCTCCCAGATATTTCAAGTCATTTTTTCTCAGTGGTCTCCCACTATGTATGTATTGGACGTTATTTTCTCCTGGTTGTATTACTTTGTGCCATGACTCCAAGAATATATACTCCTGATGTCCTAATAGATCCTGAGGAGCTATGAGGGCATTTGCTACTGTGGGGAATAAAAGCAAAATCCTCTGGAGAGTGTTTGCCCTCCTGTGGGCGAGAGCCAGACACAGGAGGAAAACTAAACACTATGCTGGAGGAAAAGGGTGGCTCAGCAGGTTGTCAGGGGAAAAAAAAAAGAAGAGATGAATAAGAGAATATTTGTGCAAAGGATGAAAATTATTCTTGATAGCAAAGTTATGTCCCCGCTATTTGTGTTGCATTTTAGACATTGCTGCGATAACAAAAATGGCTTAGGGTTTTTTTTTCCCACCCCTCCATTAAAAAAACAATAATTAAAAAAGAGTTCTCATCTACAATTATTTGCTTTTGAAAAAAAATACTAATGCGTGAGTTAATGTACATGTTTAAGTATTCATAGCATACTCCAACTTTGTGTAAGCCTATCTGTGGACACCAGTAATTGTAATACATTTGTGATATAATAAAAAAAAATGTCTTGAGTTTGTAATCACCACTGACGCTGTATTATACTGTAAAAAATCTTAATGGGGGCAAACCCCTGTGTTGAAGTCAGCATGTGAGAGGACTGGCTCCTTTCCCAATTTACGTGCTGCCCCAAATGGGGAAAAGACTAAGCAGAATCTTCTAGTTGAAATTTTACATGACAGGTCATGTCCGTAGGGCACTGTTACTTCCAGCTCTCTAGTCTCCATATAGTTCAGCAAGAACAAATTAAATTATATCTGTGCTAGTGTCAAAAAGTCTGTTTTGTCCATGCTATTCCCATAGCAAACTGTCTGCCTTGAGATAATAAACCCTATTTACAGCCATGAGGTCTAAATCTTAGCTGATGAATATATCATGGTACCTTGGACATGCGTTATACTTGATGCCAATTTTTCTCAATAAATGGTGATAACACATTCATATAATGAAGGGAAAATGGAAATATATTCAAATTTTTGTTTCTTTGCTGCTTTGAAATCTCAGGAATATTGTGTGGAGGTTAGAGTAAGTGTAAGTGCATCATGTCATGTTCTGAAAGGTCAGTAAGCACTTTAGTCACCTAAAAATAAACTGAAAAGGCATTGCCTAGCTCTTTTCTATTTATTTATTTAGACTTAGCATTCTGCTATATGAGCATAGTTTGGAGGACTTCTATCCATGCTTCTTTCTGCAAGTAAGGACTCTTCTGCTCTTTGATGCCCAGAAATTCAATGAAGGCTGGGACTGCAATGGCATGCCCTAGCTGTAGTGTTCCCTTTATTCACAAGGCATCATAATTCCCCAGCCAACCTAAAATATGTGAGTTTCTGTTCGTAAAACAAGGCACCCTATTCACCTTTTACTTTTGAGACTTAAGACTACTTGGTAAACAGCTGCACTCAGAATATCTATACACAGAAAAGTCGCAGAGGGAGGATGGTGTTATTAATGTTGTATACCCTCAGCCAGGGTGAATCCTGCCTTCTGGTGTGTAGAAATTTTATTGGCATAGGGAGAGTTGCAACCGTGCCAGTGTTTTATCTGAATCTGCCTTTTTTGAATTGGTTACGCTACTTTTCAATTTTCCTTAATGTTTTACATGAAAGATAAAACAGGACAGAAAAATCCTTGATTGATATGGGTAAAAAATGCCACCTGCAGAAACCTTGGTTCATACTACTGCTATTTATTGTATATTTTGTGCTTTCTTATCTCAGGCAGTAGGGGGTATGATATATTCTCTTGGAAGCTGCACTAGCACAATCGAATCTGCTGTGTAATCAATAATTCTTTAATTGTGCTGACAAATACTCATTGATTGTTTTTCCTGGGAAGCCTCTCAGCCATCCTGTCCCCTTGAACAAGCTCTGCTTTGTCTGTAGCTCTATTTAATACTTAGCAGAATAGCAAATCAGAATCCTAAATATATTTAAACTTGTTTGGTTCATGACCAGAAATCATGCTGTGACAGGTTGGGGGTTCTGCCTATGTACAGCTGATGAATCCTGGTCAGTGTTAAGAAATTGCTGTATCATCAAATACCTTGGCATGTGAGAGTGAGGAAAGGCTGTGAAGGTTATTTCATGTAGTTTCAAAAGCAGGGGCCATTGAGGAGGCTCATTAAATTTTAACCGTTTCCATTTAGATAGCAGCACTTTTAGACATTGAAATGATCGCACCAAAGTGAAACCATCCATCTCCCAACTCCATCCTGGCAACTAAGGTTTGGGAAAAAGGTGACTTTCCAAACAAAGAACAGAGAAATCTCATGTTCCAGCGGTGTCATGGAAAAAGGAAAACTTGTGGCTAGACTGGTGAGAGACCTCCAGGCTCTAAGGAGCTGATGCGATGGAGGAGATGTAGGTTGTGGCTTCTGCAGCTTGCTTCCAACAGAGCTGGGTTAGTTTAAGCAGCTGTCTGAATCTCATCAGGGCAAAGAAAAAGGGCTTCCTCTTGTGAACCCCTCTGACTGCACAGATAGGGGGTGGGGTAGAGTTGGCATGGGTTGAAAAGGACTGATGAGGGCAGCAGGTTTTTCAAGCAGTATGGCTAAGTACAAACAGAGATACCTGCTTATGTTTTGAGAAAAAAAAGAAGGTAGGAGTTTAGAAGGAATCTGAACTGCAAAGTGGATGGTTTGGGGAGAACAAAAGTTTTGTAGTTGATGTGGCCTCTTTATTTGAAGGAAGAGTTGAAGGAGAAAAATTCTGCCAAGGACAGAGAATTGCTGTGTGAATGAGAGAATGTGCTCTCTGCCATCCTCTGAAGTAAATTCAAATAGCACTTGGAAATGTAATAAAAAACTGAACCAGAGTAAAGCATATGACTCTACTTTCAGCCAGATCTTCATATTTCTCATCATAAGTAGGTAGTTTTGGAATTCTGGTAATATTTGTGCATTTATTTCCTCAGTACATCTTCCTGAAGGACTGCCTGCATAGTAAAGGCAAAATGTCCCTTGGGTTAGATATCCATGAAAGGGTGCACGAAACCTAGAAGTGTGAGATGGAACTAAACCATCCTATCTGACTGTCTAGGTTCATTGTTCCAGTTACGGTGTTATAATTTTTCCTTGCAATCTGGACTAAGGGTGAATTCCTCTCCTTTCGACTGACACAGCTGCTCCACAGGCTGCCATGGAGATGTATTTTTGTGTATGAGGTATTTGCTACTGTGTAGCAGTTCATGTTTGTTTTATAATGGCAGATTTCAGTTGTGAGTTCCTAGGATCAAAGCTAAAGTAATACCAATTCTGTGCTCAAATGTGAATAGAGAAGAGTTTCAGTTAGTTTGAAATATTTATTTATGTACAGTGAGGAACTGATTCTGAAGACGATGAATTGTTTGTCCAAATACAACTAAATCCAATAAAAAGGTATTAATTGGAAATTATTTTATAATGTAAAATTTGAGTAACTTTTAATCTGCTTGCTTGGATTTGTCCCTGTAATTGTAGGACATGATGCTAAGACTATCCCAGTCAGTCAGGGCTTAAATTGTAGCTATTGTGTCAACCTGTGATCAGGAAGAATCCTATTCCTGTGTTAAAAGTGGAAGTTTATGGCAGTTTAGGATTAGTATTTCTAAAACAGGGATAATGTGATTTAATATAAGGGGCAGTACTCGTAGTAAGCATTGAAAATGTGCCTGTTTACAGATGTTCTCAGTAAAACTTGGAGTCCAAGTTAAAAGTTCCAGCAATGCACAGAACTCAGATTTCTGTATAAAAATCTTTATTATAGTTTTATTAAGAATCATTAAGGGACTGTATACCATTCCTTATTAGTGACCTTGCTTTCAGAATTACTGTCCACTATTGTCAACATTTGTGTGTCTGAAAGTAAAATATATTGTCAAAACAGTAGTAGAAGGGAGCACAAACCAAAATAAAACAACTATTTAAAAAAAACTTTTTATTTGCAGCTGATTATAGTCAAAGTGTAATGGAAGAGGAGTTGGCAGTAGAATTATCAAGTAACATACTAAAAATTATATTAGCAAAGTATTTTACTTTATTAGCATTCTCAACTTCTTATTTCTCAGTGAAAAGCTTCCTGTGAGCAATTAAATGTGAGTACTTTGTCTCGAATGTGCTCAAATATATAAGATTAAATAGAAGAAAATTTTCATGTTCCCAAGAAACTTTTACTTACTCAAAGGAATAATTGAGGAGAGGTTAATTAAATGTCTAAATATTTGGAATCCCATTACAGGTGACCACTCTGGCTTCAGTTCTGCAGAATGTTGTCATTGTTTTTCTCTTATTAACCACACTTGGTATATTTAGGCCTTCTCATCTGTTTGCAGATCGTTTTAAACTTTACCACCATGGACCTTTACAAGAGCAGTCTCTGTTGGTACGACTATATTGAAGTAAGAGATGGCTACTGGAGAAAATCCTCTCTGCTTGGTATGCAACTGTTAAATGCTGTGCCGTCCACTGTACCACACTCACTGGACTCAGTGGACCTGCTGTTGAACCCACAACAAACTTCTTGGGTTTAGAGGTCTAGAATGTATCTAAACTTGGGGATTGGAAAAAAAACCCGTCTAAATGGCCTTGACTCCAAGCCTCAAGCCTTCCTTTCACTGCAGCTAACCATTATTCAGCTGCATGTCTGGAAAGATGCCAACTACAAAATGTGCAACTTTTTGCTTTGCTTATGCATATTGAACTATGAAGCTGCCATAGTTTTGTTCAGAGAAATAGGGAAGTATTTTACAGACAAACCTGTAGAGCACTTGAGGGGAAATCCATAGGTTGTGTGATGAGCACACGCACCTGCTGTAAAGTTGTTCTTACGAGCTCTGTGCCTGTACCTTTGAGATTATGAGTAGGCTCCTTCTATTTGTTCTTTGTGTGTCCTTTGCTCTTGCAGAGAAAAGACATGCAAAGTGATAACGAATTAAGTTTGATTTGCAACTGATATGTAAAAGCTGCAGTTGTCCTATTTTAATTCAGAAGGCTGGTGGGGAGATTTCACCTCCCATAATGCTAGTGCCCAGATACAGAGGACAGCTTTCTAACAGGAATGTCCATTTTCTTGGCCTTGAATAGAAAACAAAGAAGAAACAATTAAGACCAGACAGTAATCATCCTTTTCTCCTGTTCCCTAACACCTAGAAAAACGGAAATTTTACCTACATAGGCAGAATTTACGAGGATACTGTAGAATAGGTAATTTAGATGTTAGTTTTTAAATCTCTTTGGCCCTTGGGCACAATGAGCTGTATTACTGTGACCTACATTGCGTTCCTTTCTCAAGATGAGTACTCACTTTCCCCTTCCAAAATGTGTGTGTTTGTATGCATAGAAACAATCTCTAACAATAATTTTTTTCATTAATTCCCGTAAGGTTTTACACTTAGACTTGTGAGCCTGACTGCAGTAAAAAGTTCTGAAAGCTTTATAATAAAATCTTTGTGTATTAGGTCCTGATCTGCAGAAACACATGTGCTTAACCATAAGCGTATGAATAGTTCCACTGAGCTGGATCTGCTACTTCTGCTTATAATGTTAAACACTTGTATAAATGTTTGCAGCATTTGGCTTCAGAGGCGGCAGAAAATGCAGTTACTGGTTGCATGTTTTTAGGCAGGTTTTGTGGTGACAAACTGCCAGAAGTCCTCGCATCCTCTGACAGCAGGATGTGGATTGAGTTCCGCAGCAGCAGCAACTGGGTTGGGAAAGGTTTTGCAGCAGTTTATGAAGGTAAGCCTCTTACAGCATTAAAAATGAATTGATTATGGAAAATATTGACCAGATACCTTTGGATATTAATCATTCCCTGCCAAAACGAACATATGAAATTAGTGTTTTATCACTAAGAGATAGTAGGGGCTAAATTACTATACAGGGCATTTTTAAACTCCTCCTGTGATCAGATTTCAGCTGAGCTCTTTTTCAGGGAAGTCACTCATAATAATCATAAGCATTTTTTACCAGTCCTTAATCAACTAAATATGCATGTTCTTGTGCTTAGTGTTTGCAAAGATTTCTGTGTGTATTTTCTGCTTATCCTTCAGAAAAGTCTGTCTTATATTTTCCATATACTCTGGGAATAGTTAATAAAGGCACCCATGCATACTGGGTATATTAGCAAGTCAATATTCACCTATTTAAAATAGAGCCTGTACTTTTCGTGAAAATATTTTTTAATTATATTAGCTGTTTCTTCAAACTGAGTGCAAGCTTGAAGTGATAAACTGTAGGTTAGAATGCATAGATCATTATGAAATACGACATTTTGGTTTCCTTTGTCTCTTTCCGAAGGTTAGTAAATATTAATGAAGAATGTTTATTAAGTATATTTCAAGGGTGAATAAAAATTTAATTTTTTTGACCTTTTAAATATGTTCTGTAAGATGTATAGATTCAGATTATCCCTTGTTACAAAATCTTCCTTAACACTGTAGACATGTTTGGAGCTATTAGAAATGCTAAATTATATTTGCTAACCGAAATACATATAACGGTTTAAATCGATTGTGTTTTCAATAATTTATCCTTGGTAGATTTAAGTATTTTCCAGAACAACTTTATTGTTAATTTTAAAAATGGGAGCATATAATGTCAGTTTGGGCATGGGGAAATTACAGAAAATGTCATTATTGACAGTAAAAATGTTATGCTTTTATCAGCTATTTGTGGAGGTGAAATCCACAAAAATGAAGGCCAGATCCAGTCTCCCAATTATCCTGATGACTACAGACCAATGAAGGAATGCGTGTGGAAAATAACAGTGTCAGAAAACTACAATGTAGGATTAACCTTTCAAGCATTTGAGGTAAAGCCTTTTAACTAATCTCAGACAAGCATCTAGTGGCTAAGTGACAGTGAAATTTAAGGGAATACATATTAAACCTGTGAATGAATTTAAGAATTCTCTATGAAAAATAACTCCAGAATCAATGAAATCTTCCCTTCTGCAGAAATTTTCAAGATTAAAGGGTTTTTATGTAATGTTTGAATTAGAATGTTTAAATTACTGAAGATGGTCACAGTTTACCAAACACAAAATCCAGTTCAGCAAGGCTACTTCAATATTCTGTTAAATGACCAGGACTTTTTATCTTCGCTAAATCTTGTGGTTAAAAAGGAACATGTGGCCGGAGAAAAAACCAGTGTTTTTTGGCTTCCGTTTTGAAAAGGGAAAGACCCTAAAACTAATATTCAGATCACAGACCTATATTTAGTGAGGGAAGAAAAGAGATGTGGTGAGTCATACTTGTATGTCTTTAGCGTACGTTACTCTGTGAATAAGATTGCTAAACAGTCATAAACAATTACATAAAAAAGAAAGAGTAATGTTTCATATGTCTGTTTTATTCCTACGCAACACACTGGGTTGAACTTTGTAGATAAATTTAGTACTGTACTTTGAGTTAATTTGTTTCATTTGAATATGTTTCAGCTGTAAGGGCATGAAGAACACTTTTTAAAAATCTAAACTTTTTGACATTACTTTGTGCACAGATATAAATACAGGTATAGTAAACATAGCTATAATTTCCAACCTGTCATTTTAGTCTTGCAGACAGACTTCAGGTTCATGGCACATTTTTGCTATGACTGATAGAAAGATTTGTGTGTGAGACAATAAGGGTTTGGCACTTTATCAGCAATTATGAATGTATAGAAATTTTAATAATTTCATAGATACTGCTTAAATTTCCCTTTTTTTTTTAATACTGAATTAATGTCAATTCCAGTGCAGACAAGATCAGCTTCGCCTCCTCAGAGGGTTTTCCAAATGCTCTTCAGAGTCTGCATGACCTGGGTCAAGATTACTTACCATTATACATTAGTCTCTTTATTTAAGCACTGTTGAAAATGAGCAATATTTTGAGTACCTTTTATATAATTTACTGACTAGATATGGAGCTTTTCTAGTCTGCCATTGGTGCTCAGCATTTTTTATTGTGACAACAAGGGAAATGTCTCTGCAAAAGAGACTTGCTGCAATATTTGGTCTGCATGCAGTAGCTCAGCAGTGGTCTACGTGTGCAATGCATCATCGCTTGGACTGACCTCAGTTCAATATCACCACTGGGAGAGTCAAACTTACAGCTCTCCTTATCTTTCAGGACCTTTTTCTAATCACCAAATCATGGACTATTTACAAGTGTGAAGATGGCATGCTTATGTCTCACCATACCAGAAATAACTAGAAGTGAAGGACCAGCAAACAACAGAACATTTTAGTAGACAAGTGATTAAGGCCGTAGGAAGAAATGTCCAGTTTTTCCTCCAGACTGTTTAGTATTATGGCACTCTCTAGAGGTGAAATGTGTGGACTGACACTTCATAAGAAGAAAGAGGAAATTGAGCAGAATTATAGTCAGGGGACAGTCTCAAGTTGGGGCTTATACTTCATGTGTTTTGAAAGGAAAAAGTTAAAAGTTTCCAACAGTAGAGACTTGAAATGCTTTTCCAGGGAGAGTCTGAGCTGTAATTCCAGAGCGGCAAGATGCCCTTCAGCACCAAGTGAGGTGCCCCAGACAGGCACAAGACTGTTACATCTGTCTTTGTGGCATCTCTCACTGGCTCATCCCCTGGGCTCCCTGCTGAGGACGGGAGTTGCTTTGGAAGCTGCTCTGGAGTGCCTTGCCTGGACATTCACCACCGGGTCTGATTTCCATTTCTGCTCACAGCGCTTGAACGTAGGTGTTCTGGTTTTTGATACTGAGCCTCTCTCTGGACTGAATCCTTGGTGCCCTGCCCAGTAAAACAAAAAGTTGTTTAAAAATCACAGTTCTTGGTGCCAGCTGAGATAGAAAAAAGTAAATGTCAGGCCAGAGAGTTATTGCAGTGTGTTTGTGAGAAAATTACTTCTCTGTCCTCTGAAAGGTACAGTTAAGTAAGAGGAATTCTCATTATCCCTATGTAATACTAGAAAAAAACAACTGTATAAATAACTTTCATTCTGAAATGAAAGCACTAGGGAAACTGAGAATTTCAAACTGTATCAATGAGTCATCTTGTTTTGCCTGCTGTGGGCAGCACATTTTCCACTGAGTGCAGGATTACACTTTCTTATTTGGCTGCTATAATTTCCACTGTCTGTGTGACAGTAGAGACGTTGGGACTGGTAACTCCATCTTTTTCATTGTTACAGTCACCTTTATAATATTGTCCTTTGAAAATTAGCAGTGTTTTCTTGTTAGTTCTTTTTTTTTTTAAATTAAGAACTTTTTTTGGCATGCAGTCTCACCAGCTAACACAATCCAGAGGGTTTGTAGAGCAGATTCGTATTAATCTTCCTCATTTGAGTGATCTTGTTAAATTCTGTGCAGATAGTGATAATTTAAATTATTTTTAAATAAATCAGGGAATAAAGTTTGTCTGATCTTCTGATTTTACTAGGCATATGTGCCACCTTTTGTGACTGAAGTCTACAACCTGAGGCAGATATGTTTACCTGTCTTGCAGTTTGACTTCATGAACAAAAAAATTAACAATGACAAAAAGTATTGTAAAGATTTTTGCTGCAATAGAATTGCTCCCAGATTTGCTCTTCATATCCTTTTCTCTGTTTTTTGTTTGTTCAGTTTTGGTTGGTTTTGTTGTTGTTTTTCTAAGACTAAAACTACACAGGAGGGTTTTTTTTGAGAGTAGATGTTGAGAATGTCTCTGGCTTGCCATTTCTTTGGGACATTTCGTAGTGTTTTCCTGCTCTTATGTGCCTGCTTTAGTAATTTTTCTGTCATTTTCTCAACTTAGTTCTCTGATGCCATTCAAATTCAAGGTTTCCTCCAAGGCCTTCAGGATCTGAGGTTATCTTTCAGTTTCATATAGGAAATGCATTTTTCTGTAAAAACCTTTTAGTTATGGGGATTTTTTTCTAATTTGCTAACATTTTGCATATTTCCTCTCATCAACATGTAATATCAACCATTGTGAAATGTTAATGCTCCAGTAAGCGAGATTTATGGGATCAGTCCAGTTACAACCAATCTCACCAGGGGTCCATTCATTAACTGGAGGCTTTCCTAAAGGAATACGTAGGAAGTAGGAAGACTAAGACACACAGAAAATATAGGAGGAAATAGGAGGAATAAGAGACTATTGCAAGTGTAATAGATCTTCGCATGGTAGTTAGTGTTCCCAGGTGATAGTACCATGTAATCTTAAAACCTGAGGTGCGGATAAAAACCCCCGCATTTTATATTTTTTGTTCATTGGTTACTAAGTACCAGTTATTTCTCAAAACCACAATACTTATCTGTTAGGTCATATATAGATGCAACACTTTAATCACTTAATACAGTAATTATAATAGTGGCGTCGCATGCACTACTAAAATTAAATTAATAGTAAACTAAAATTAATGTAGTAGAATGGCCAACTTTCAAATTTGTTTTTTTTTTTTTTTTGGAATGCACTAGCACCTTGCATGTTGATTTTTATGGTCTTAGGAAATTTAGAGACTTACTCCTATACAGAATGTATTTTTAGCTGTTCTATTCTGCCCAAAAGAAAGTGTTCCTCAGAAAAGAAACTACTAATTCACCTCAATGGAAATTTGGCACACATAACTAAGAGCCATACTGGGCTGGTGGATAATCATAATTTCCATATTGCCCATAAAACATGGAAAAAACTGATGTTAGTTAAAAGTCTTGAGTTATGAAATGACCACAGATGTGGGGAAAATGCACCATTCCTTCATTGATATTAGTGGGCTTTGGACCAGTTCAGTTCTTGATTTTTATTGAGATAACAAGGCAGACTTTGTTTCAAGTTGGAGTACGATGTCATGAATTTATTATTTAGATTAATGAAAATTTGGAATTGGTATTGTCAAAAACTTAGCAGTGCTCGTGTAGACACATTCCTGACTGCATTAGTTGCAACCACTTAATTGCCACTAGAATCAGCAATAAGTGGTTGCATCCCAAATCTTCCTGGCTTTCCTCACTCATTCCCAAACTCTGTCCCAAAGTAATTCCTGAGCAAACATCTAGGAAATGACAGTAAGTGGCAATATGGTTTGTGACAGAGAAGTGAGTGGGAGAAAATTATGCATGGCAATGCTTGAAGAATTGGAAAGTTGGAAAGAAGACAGAGAAATGTTGTATGGAAGTGCCATATTTTGATGCCACTAAAATGACATAAAATCAAGCAGTTCCTTCCCCCAGTTTTCCCTCTTACATAAGAAATCCTAATGTGCCAAGTGAAAGCTCCTGAGTCTGTGGTGGTTCCTGAGCTTTGTGCTGGTCATGATTCACAATTAGAGCAGAGAACCAGTGGATATTTCTACTTATGTGAAGCCAAGTGCAAGGAAGACTCTCTCTGGAGTTCAAATGTGGATTTTTTTTCTGGGCTTAGTTTAGTTTTGACTTCCTTATTGTTTTAAAAGAATTTGGATGTGCTGAATTAAATTTGAGGCTTTCTCCACCCCTTCTACCTGACTGTGATCCTGTCACCCTCCCCATCCTCTCCATCCCTAAACTTGCCTCTCCCGATTCAGCCAGTTTCTTGAACAAGAGTGTTCTCAGAAGAATTATTTTTGAATGCTTGGATCTAGTTAATTGTTTTATAAATAAGATTGAGTGATGTGAAGTAATCCAGCAGTAAAATGACCCAGTTCAAGAGGGTTTTTAATTCTGTTGAGAAAGATACTCTCTCAATAAAGACAAGCATTGTAAATAATCTAGCTTCTGGAGAAGGTCATATTTGGGCTGCTACTGCTTTCTTTTCTGGTGCAATTCCCATTCTGACTGACTCTGCAAATAGTATTATATAAAGGGCACAAGGCTTGCTACTCAAGTAGACATGCACACATGCCCAGCCACATGTTAGTCTGTGTTTGAATGTCATCCAGAAAAAGTTTAAATGGAAAGGGAAATTTTCAGCTGTTCTGGTTTCAGTAGGTTTCTCCATCAGTACAGTGAAGAGTCATTCATTGACCCAGAAAATCAAAAGACGACACTTGAAATTGGGAATCATGCAACAGAAACTACACAACAGCCACAGAAAAATGATGAGCCTCTTTTTGTCCTCTGTTCTGTTACTACTTAAGATCTGATCATTTTAGATGTGTGTTGGGATCTAATTCTTCAGATGTATCAAATTCTTTATGCACCACAGTTTTTTACCTTTATCCTGCAACATCAGTGAACAGTGACAAATGCAAAATTTTGCTCTGTGTGGAGGATAAAGGGAGAGTCTAAAAATCTTATCATATTGATCAAAATTGAGCTTTTAATATTGCTAAAACAGTGAATATTTCTGACCTGTTTAGTTGCTGAGCCATTAATCTTCTTTACTTGAGTGTACATGAGCAAAGAGGGCTTTACTTGAGGTCAGAGTAGAACTTGGAGGAAAGCTTAGAGGCGAGCATCTCTTTTTTAGTTACTTTTTTCCCAGTTAAACTGCTGTGTCCTTAGTAACATTTCAATAATTTTTCCTTGTAGAAAACAAGTATAGTTAAAATCAGTTCAATGATGCTTGTCCTGCTGCTTGAACCCTAAACAGAGACCTTAACCCTAATTTTGAAAAAATTCAGTTCTGTTTATTATATGACCAATATTTGATATTTTTGGTCAAGTTCAGGTAGGTCACTTTGAAAATTATGTTTTACAGATTGAAAGACATGACAACTGTGCATATGACTACTTGGAAATCCGAGATGGAACGAGTGAGAACAGTCCTTTAATTGGTCACTTTTGTGGCTATGACAAGCCGGAAGACATTAGATCTACCTCTAATACTCTGTGGATGAAGTTTGTTTCTGATGGAACTGTTAACAAAGCAGGGTTTGCAGCTAACTTTTTTAAAGGTAAGTGTTAAAGGCATGTTTTGGGAATTGTGAACAGCTTATCACTTCTTCTTGGACTTGAAAAATTGTAAAACGATGTTAAAAATATTTCTAAGTCTTTTTTTATTAATAGACTGCACTGTCTCTAGCATATCTTTTCCCTGGGCATACAATTTATTCAAAACAAACAATAGAAGCTTTTGAATCTCCTAGTAAAATGTGTCCAAAGAATGAAGGAACATATTCAGCACAACCTTCTGCTGTCTTCAGGTTCAATTAATGAACTTAGTTTTGAAATGTATCTAATTTTGTAAAAAAGTGGCACTTTTTTCACATTGTATTATCAAATACAAACAGCATAATCGTAAATGGCTTTTTTTTTTCCTGTTAAAGTTTTTTTCTTTCCTTTGTCTAAATCTTGTCAGGTTTTTTTCTAATCCATTTTCTGGATTAGTCTGCTTCATCAATTTATTACTCTCTGTAAGCAGGGAAAAAACACCCAAAAAACCAGATGAGAAATTATATTGAGCAATAACCTCATAGTCTTCCTTCAGTTTTGGGTGTTCTTTGGGGAGAGGAGGTTGTCATACAGCTGTTCAGCTATGTCTGAAGCATTTGATGAATGGAAAGTTTGTAATTTGCACACTGATCTGCTGGTGGCACAGTTAAAGCTACTGGCAGTGGTGTGGCCATGGTGACACATGAAATACAGGTCATACCACTAGGAGAGCCTTTTTGCTCTTTTGAAAAGACACAAACCATGGCTTTTCTAATCATAACTGATAGTTTTCATTGTAGACAATTATAACTTTGAAGTCTATAGGCATGAGAGTAGGAACTCTGACTTTTTCCTGAGAAATTACTTGTCGTGGTGTAAGGAAACAATATTCCAGCATCTGAAGAATATTTTAGCTATGAATCTCATGGGTATATTTCAGAGCTGGTAGATAGAATACACAATTCCTTTCCCTCCCCCAGCCCTGATTCATGTTGTTCCTTTTAATATCAGTAGAATAAAAACCTGGGATTTGAGGATTCTGTTAATCTGTTTTTGAGTATGAATTCAGGATAATGCACAGATTGATTCTGTGGGAGATAAAGTGCCCTTCAAGTGACCCTACTGTGGATTTTCAGTCTTTCCTTCAATACTTTGTACAACCTTTAGATTATGGCTGCCTGAATTACTGTATGCTGCACACAAAGTGCTTATAAATTATTTCTGCAGCTGTCAGTAGATATTGTTTAAAAAAAAAAAAATAGAAACCCAAACACCCACACGCCACAAAGGACAAATTTTTATTTTGTCCATTGCAGGTCTCCTTAGCATTTGAAAATCTAGCCAGCAACCACAGTGTGCTATGTAGTGCATCTTATAATAGCATGCATAGACCTTTCTAGGTTAATATTGATCCAGCAGTTACAGCTGAGGAAGGTAATTATTTAACACATTTTTGCATTCTTCCCTGTCTTGGTAGAGGAAGATGAATGTGCCAAACCTGACAATGGTGGCTGTGAGCAGCGCTGTGTAAATACCCTGGGCAGTTACCAGTGTGCCTGTGATCCTGGCTACGAGCTTGGTCCTGACAAAAAGAGTTGTGAAGGTACAGTGTGTTGCTGTCTATGGGCTCTTAAAGCTCTCAGAGTGCCATTGCCTCAATGAAATACTACTTGTTTCTTTGGCTCTGTCCAAGCAGCATGAGATCCGTGGAACCCAACCCAGAAAACCTGTGCTCTCTTTTTAGCAGCAGTGCCAGAGCCATGTTCGTCCTATGTCTGTCAGCAATTTAGTTTTGTAGATTTTGCTGTTAGTCAATCAGAAATGGTGCAAAGTAGGACTTCATACCACTTATTACACTCTTAATAGTCACTAAAGCAAAATCTCTCACCATGCTCAAGGAGACAATTACCAGCAGAATCATGTGCTGCTTTCTCAGAATTAGAGTATTTAGCAATCCCTCTGACCACCTCTGACTGGGATGTGTCTGGGAAGCTGGCAGGTCTGGAAGAGCTAGATCCTTTGTTTTAGCTCAAAGCTCAGGAATCCTCCCCACTCCTAGTCACATTGTGGACTTTTCTTACTTTTCAAGGTGAGCGAAGTGTGTTCAAATAATCATTTGGACAAAAAAAAAAAAAAAAAGAGATAAGTGGAAGTCTGTGTAAAAATAGGATTGAACTGAGGTAAGATTTTGCATTCTATGCATATTTCATATCAAAGGAAAGACACATGAGCTCTTGATCATTACGCACCAGTTATTGTTTGAGTTTTACTCATAGACACCAATAAATCAAGGGATAGCACAAATTTATTCGTAGCTCATCTGTTTGACTAGAGAATGGATTTTGAAAATTGGAGTACTTGGAGTCCTGATTTTCTTCTGATGCAATTCACTGGTCTCTCTTTTTTCCACTTTCCTGGCTTTAATTCATTATTTGTCACAATCTGGGGTAGATTTGCCTACCCCAGATTGTGTAGTTTCTTTGCAATTCTTTCTTGTTATTTTGCTTTTGCAACTGTGGGGTTGGTTTCGGGCTATTTTTTTGTTGCATGTTTGTGTGAGGTGGTGATAGTCCTGGATTAAAGGCATGTTAGACTGTGGCTCTCATCAAGCTGGTTGGGGTTTTTTTGTTTGTTTTTCCTCCCTCTCCCTCCTTTACTAAAGAGAACTTTTGGAAAATAATTTATTTGGATGTCTGCATATTAGGCAGACAATAAGAAAATAAGTTTAATCTAAGGGGGGCCATGAAGACAGAGGTTTGGTCTCTGGGCTTTTGGTCATCAGCCCAAATGTATGCAAGGAATTCAGTTTAGTCTGCTTGCTGACTGGAGTCAGAATATTAGAGATTACCAGTCTTTCAGAATACTCTTCCTCTGCTTCTGAAAAACAGAAAAGAGATCCCTGGCACCCAAACTGTAAAGCAACTCTGTCAAAAGAAGTCACTCTAAGCACTGCAGTGTGGTGTAGAGCAAAAACCCTGAGCTATCCCTAAAGGTGTGTGTGTGTTTGTTCTATGTGAGGTGGCACTCACTGTATGCAGGTAGTACTTGGGACTGCTGAATCAAGTGTAGTCACTGTGAACATTACATCCTCATTATAGTTTGGGCCTTTGGGGAATGGGCTAGCTGTATTAATTCACACATGAGTAGAAGCCTCTCAGTCAGAAACTTTGCCCTATACTTCACTGCAGTGTTGTCATGCACAGAAATTTGTTTCTTGGTCTTCTAATCCGGCTCTCTACCAATGGCAGCACATTAAGAAAGCATTAAGATTTTATTTTTTCACTATTTCCACATTTCCCGCCCTTGCCTCAAGGATCAATAGAACAATGTTCAAAAGTAGAAATTAAAATCTGGCAATAGTTGCTCTGACCCAGATCGGACCGTTTGAGAGGACAGCTTGTGTCATCTGGGTGCATCTCTAAACCTATGTCTGGTCTTTTTTGATACACTGAGGTGTGACCCAGGGTCTTAGTGCACCCATTCCCATCAGATTACTTTCACATGTACACCAAGAAGTGTGCTGCATGAAAAACTAGGGACCGGGAGGAACACTGGTGTGTGTCTGAGTTGACAAAATGAGCCTTGACACAGTAACTGGTGAGTTCTCCCAGCTGTGTTAGATGGCGTAGATGCAGTGTGTGAGATCATCAGCTAGACTGGAATGGCCAGTTTTTAAAGCATTCAGTGTTGTGGAGAGCAGCTGAGTAGAGCTCCCCCCTTCAGCTCTTTGGAAAGAGATGTGTGGATGATTTCCAGTGCTGTAATGGTATCAATGTAGCAGAGTGTGATTGAGAGCTTCTCTAAATCCCATTACTTTCCTTTTAAAAAAAAAATCTACACAGATGGAAAAGATTAATGAGTTTATCCTTTGCAAGTTGAACTGCATTCAAAAGCAAAGTACGGTATTTTTCTGTTTTATGGAGGTGATTATTTGGCATACATTTGGAAATAATAGGCATTTTCTCTTTTAATTGAACATCCATACTTCAGCAAAAGTAATTGTGACTGAAGTGTACGTGTCTGCTTTTCTAAAGAAGCGACCCTATCTAGTAGGTTATGGGAGGCATATTCAGCCATATGAGCTGAGACAGGTAGGGCTGATTCTGCATCAATAATCAAGGAGAGGAGCACATCTCAAGTATCCCTCTGTCAGAAGAGATCTGGGTCTTGGGGAGGGCGGTGACGTCAGAGGACTTGCATGGGAAAGGCTGTGAGAGAATAACCAGAGTCTCTGGAGGGAGGGGAAAAGAATGAATATGATAACGCCTTGTGTAGTCCTGAAACTTATCTCTGCCCACAAACCTGCAAGCTGTTCAAGATAGGGGCTGTCTCTTTCTCTTTGTTTGCACCAAGCATGATAAAGCAAGATTCTGATTATTCTGTCTGGGCATTGCAGCGTATAAGTAATGAGAGGACTGATTCTTCTCAGTGTGCTTCTGTTTAGAGTAAAACACAGTGTCAGTCAAGAAACTATGTTCTCTTTTAATTTTACAGCTGCTTGCGGAGGACTCCTGACAAAGCTAAATGGGACTATAACCACACCAGGGTGGCCAAAAGAGTATCCTCCAAATAAAAACTGTGTGTGGCAGGTGGTTGCCCCAACGCAATACCGAATTTCAATGAAGTTTGAGTTTTTTGAGTTAGAAGGGAATGAAGTAAGTAACCGTGAACAAAGAGCTGCACAGTCTGTTACGTGCTAAGCAGTTTCACAAGCATTCGAAAATAGGTATTGTCTTATAAAACCCTTGCTGACCTTTCATATGCTGACAATAAGCATGGGTATCCTTGTTTTCATTTTGGGACTGTTTCTGGATTCTTTCAAAACAAACATGGAAAGAATACCTCTCTTTTACATATCATCTCAATGTATATGTATTACAAGAAATTTTAAAAAATGTTCTCTGCTGAGTCTCAGCTGACTTTTTTATCAACAAAATGAAACAGAGCAAATGGGGCTGAAGCATATTGGAAAGAATTCAAGAGAACAAAATCTGGAGAAACCAAATCATCTTTACAGACTGACTACAAAGAATACACATAAGCTGTGGTTAGTGATGGAGTGAGAGAGCATTTAAATCACTTACAAGTATCTCACTGGGGGAGTATTTTGAAATGAGCAGTACCAGAAATAAGGCACAATAGAATAGCAGCAGTTTTTGAGCTGGGCAGCCCCCAGAGGCATGCAGGATCTTCTGTCCAGGTAGGAGGGCAGGAGCCCTCCATGTACTAATGGATGCTTCTTACAGCTTTAAAAAAAGTGGTGGGGGTTACAGTGCTTTTTGGATGGGAAACAGTAAAATATGGGTTTCAACATCCTTTTCAGCCTTTGTTCTGCTTCGTAGGCACTTCTCTGTCCTATCATTGAATTCCCTCACTACACTCCAGCCATAATGTGCTGTAACCACTGAGTTTATGTGCACATTATGCATTAAGAACACTAATCCCAGGATGTTATTTCTGACTAAATAAATTTGTATCAATCTATTTGGTATAAAGATGGCCCACCTTTTGGACAGAGGTATTTGAAGGGACAAAAGCTGGAGTTTAATTTATAACTAAGAACCAAACCAGCTATGGCTTCTCCAAAATACCTCAATATTATTTGCAGAGGCAGCAATATGAGGGTTTTTTCCCCTCATAATTTTTTTTGGAGTGGGTTCTAAAGTCCGTGAAATTCCAGTTTTCAATAATATATATGTTACACTCATGTCCTGTAATCATTATTACTAGAACTGCAAGAGATGTAATAAAAACTTAAAAGTTCCAAAGAACTGAAATTTAATTACCATTTGAACAACTCATAAAAACCTTTTCCTTGCACTTTCTTGGTACATGAGCAAGATTTGCAAGGAAAACGCCTGGTGTGTAATGAAGTTAAATCACTTTTCTAAGGTCATAAAAGACGTGTAACATAAGCAGATAGAAAAATCCTAAATGTCTTTCAACATTCAGAACTGGAGTTTGATCATCTCATGTGCTACTAAATCTTGGCTTTTTATTGTTTAATAGTAGTACTAGGGATGGATGCCTGTGAAAATCAGAAGAAACATAATATCTGGAAAATTCTAATATATTGTCTGAGTGCAGACATGAAATGTATACATTTATTAAGTACTCTATTTTTTTTCATTTGTTATAGGAGCTTCAGTTAGGACCAAGTTTAATATGTCTTTTACACTCTTAAAATTTAATACTTTACATTCACATTTTGCAGTTTAACTTGTAAATTTTTTTCAATGCAGTGTAGTATAGAGGAAGCTAGACCTTTCTGAAATAACATTTAATTTCTGATCTAAAGCTATGGAACCATAAAGACTCACCACTCATACTGCTGAAATTGGTGGGATTTATCAATGTAGTAAGCTACATTTGAAAATCACATGCATTATTATAAATATGTTTTGCAATTAATATAGATCAGCATGTGGCAGTAACTCAAGTTTTATGAATCTTTATGTTCTTTATACTGTACAGAAAGAGTTTCAACTGAATAAGTCACTTTCCAGCTCTGCAACATATGAAAATTCTTCCAGTAACAACAAAAGTTTAATCTACATCTTCAATGTATTATAATAAAACCAACTGGAAATTGACAATTTTTCGTAGAGAGAGAGAACAACAAAGGCCAAAACATCCTTTTCTGTTGTTCCCTTCCAGCTCCCCTGACACTTCTTTTTTGACTAGAAATTGCAATTTTTCAAAGACAACTTGGATTTAATGGACAATATAAGCTCTATGAATGCTCCTGGCCAATATTTTCTCTTAAGCTATTAATTGCAGACAACTGGGACATTTTTGATTAAATGATTGATAGTTGAGCCTAAGAAGCTTAGAAGTTTTTGAGTGGATGGCTTTAAGTTGACCAAAGGATTATGCATTCAAAGTATTATCACGAGAAGTAGGCCTTGCATAAGGCTTTTTTATTACATTACTTTATTTTTAACCTTTTAATGAAAACGGCATGCATCCTGCTTCCAAATTATAACTATGCTACTGTTGATGAAAGTTGTATGGTTTTAATAGTGGAAAGTTATATATTTGGAAATAAATTAATTAATCTTAAATACATTATAATAAAAAATTACCTTGTAAGTTTCTAGGTGAAAATTAATATTTAAAATAAAAAAAATCTTTGAGATGCAAGCAGTGGAAGGTTTGTAGGTTTGAGGTATGTAGTTTATAACATGCAGATAGGTACAATTTTTTAGGATGAATGTTTCTACATTTTAATTTACTATCAGTGGAATGTTTGCTTCTCAAATTAAGTGGAAATGCTTCTAAGCATCTTGAAATTTAGATATTAAACACCAGTCAGCATCTATAAAAATATGTTTGAACATAATTCGTAGTATAGCTATGTGTTAGTTAGTTAGTGACCTTAAAATATTCTTAGTTAAAATCAAAAAATGTTTGCAGGAATTTGCAAATGCTTTCAGAGTCAGGAGTAAGTGAAGAACATTGTTCATTTATTACTAAGCTGCAATATATATACCAATCAGAGTTCTGGCGTTTGTAAACAGCTTCATGCTTTTATTTTGGTTAGCCAATTTTTTTTTCTTTCTTTCTCTTCTCAGGTTTGCAAGTACGATTATGTGGAGATTCGCAGTGGCCTTTCTTCCGATTCCAAGCTCCACGGTAAATTCTGCGGTACAGAAGTGCCTGAAGTTATCACCTCTCAGTACAACAACATGCGAATTGAGTTTCGGTCTGACAACACTGTCTCAAAAAAAGGCTTCAAGGCACACTTCTTCTCAGGTATAGAAAAGTACCCTTGTAAGCCTGTAAGTGCCTCTGGGTGTCCACTGACTAGATGGAGTGACCACAATTTTGGTATGAAAATGAGTGGCTTCTCTGCTTATGGTTTTCCTGGTAGCTTTGAATTAGTTTTATTTATATAAACTTAAATCATTCTCCTGTCTTAAAATATTGTTCTGACTTGTAATGTCTGTAACAAATATATGGAACATATCTAAATATACTTGAATAACAGCAGAAGCAATTAAACTTCGTGAGATACAGAGGACAAAAGAAAATACACTGCATTTCTGTATTTTTATTAGATTTCTTTTATCCTAAATTTCGTTGCTATTTTTTTCAAATCCCAGTTGTAATGTGATACGAATTGCGCACTGTGTACGCTAGTATTTTTTCTACTCGGGTCTCTTAATATATTCCATTTGTTGGGAAATTACCACTTTGTGGCACAACATTTGTTTAACATTATGGGTACTTCTGTGCCAAACTTTGCACTTGTTAATGTTTTGCAGAAGAATAGGGTTTAAGATCTTGATCTTGCAAAAAAGCTGTGTCTTTTTATTTATGAGTGTAATTTTACTGAGGGAGATCAGAGCAGTGGAAGTTTATATCATGTGAGGACATGGACTGTTGAATAAAGTTACACGAGTGAAGCTTAAGGTGTGAGGAAATATTTCCTCAACAGTGGCCTCTGCAAATACCCACTGAGAGGGGGACATAGAAATCTGGCTCTGGCAGGAGACCACTTGGTGTTTGTAGCAGTTTGCTTTGTGTTTTTCCTGCATGTTTACACACACACATAGGGAGAGGTATCTCGTGTAAAACAACACAAAACACCAGTCCCATCTGCCCACCTCCCTAAACCAGATGTCAAACGAGAATTTGGGAGTTGAATTTTGCCCCAGATTTCTTTGATAGTGGTTAAAAATCTGAATCTGGAGAATCCATTCAGGAGAATGATTCCCCATATCTGGAGAACACATTTAGCATGTAGTAAAGTATACTACCATTATTAGCATTTGCTTGCTAAAATATTTTTTCAAAACTGAAATGAAATGGTATTTCATTGGTTACTGTTAATAATTAATAATTATGACCAATAAGAATCTGTATAATATATAAGTGATGTGGTTTGGAAAGTGAAAAAATATCTACCAAGGCAAACAGTTTAGACTTTGAATATTTTCTTGTTATGACTATTCTGATATTTTTATTAAGCAGCTATGAAAGATGAGAAAAGGTGTTTAATCTCACACAAGACGTTAACAAACATTTTGCCTCCTCTAAGTATATATTTTTTTTCTGGCCATTGTCTTCCAAAGATCCATCTTTACATATAGTAACACTTTTTACTTTTAAATTTATGATTTACATTAGCAAGAAGCATTCAAGGTTTACTCATTATTTGTAGTAAATACATATGTGCACACAACAGAGCTTTCTCCTAGAAGCACACAACTAGTCATATTTTGTAGGTCTAGTCATGCCAGCAGGAATTGTCACGTACTTTGACTTTTTACAGGAATAAATATTGACATGTTCAAGTTCTAAAAACTGCAAATGAAGCTTGTTAAATCTTTTTAAGATCTCACAGATATTTCACTTAAGACTGGCAATGATAGCGTGGTAATTTGTGTAAGCTCCGTGGTTCAGAAGTTGTGTTTTCTGGACATCCTGATCATTTATACATTTATAGTCAGTTAAATTTTGGTTTTCTTTAAAGTAATAGTTGATCTTCACAAATGTATTTATTTATTTTGTTTAAGTGTCTTTTTAAAATGAGTGGGTTCCACCAATGCTGTATCTTGGAGAAAGACTAGACTATAGGTCATGGGTTAGAAAGCATCAAGTTGTAATTCTTCAGAACTAATATTTCCCTTATATAAGTCAATTCTGAATGAAATGATCTTATCTTTCCCTTACAAGGTAATTGAAAAAAAAGGAAAAGTTTAAATGATGTCATTGATCACAGAATAAATTCTTTAGTCAGGGATAATTTTGAACTAATGTGTTTTTTAATGAATAGAAATGTGTGATGTGTCCTGGATATCGTATATATCTAATCCCTTTCAAAAAAAAATAGCTTGATATAAATAGTCTTTGAATTTGTAAGTATATAAATTTACTGAGTGCTTCATAATGTATTTCTGCCAGCATTTAATATAAGTTCAAATATTTGAATATAATATGAGTATTTTATTTTTATTCTTTCTCTCCTATCTTCCATTTGTTCTGATTTCTAGCAGATTCCATTCTTCTGTGTCATCTGGCTTTCCCTGTTTGACAGTGTTTTCTGATTAAAACAGATATTTTGTAATGCTTGAGACAAATCAAATTTCTGAACTTAAAATATCAAAAAAGAAGATGTCATCTCAAAATAATTAATCAGAAATCTTAGGACTGCCGGAAAACACTGTTACTTTCTTATGCCTGAATTCCTTAATATGGGCATAATATGCTATTGATCTGTCAATGAAGAACAGCCTCGAGACTTCAAGTATTTTGACTTTTGGGAGTCGATAACATAATTTTTCAGCTGATGAAGTGTTGAGGTTTTGCCTGTTTATATGTATATTAATATTCAGAATACAATACTTTTAGAATGATATCTGGGTAGAAATACTTACACACTTGCTTGCATTTAGCAATTTTATTAATTAAATCAAAATAGAAGTACGTGTAAGCACTTAATCATAAAGACATAATGGAAAAAAATGTGATGAATAAAACACATCTTGCACTCTATTCACCAGTAAAGGGCATGTGCAATGCTCAGCAAGAGAGAAATGTGGATAAGTTAAATCAGTGTGAAGATTAGGAACTGTAAAGTGTTCCTCAAGCACAGCCACAAAACTTCCCTTGTTTTCAGCAACTCATTTGGTGGTGAATACTGCACCACAGCTAGAGTTGAGAAAGGATGGCCCAGCTCCAGCTTAGACGACAGAAAGCAGTTTTTGGGTGGTTGAAACCTGCTGTGATAAACTGTGAAAGCAAACAGTGACATAGGGCAACAAATGACCTGCATTAGGAAGGTATTTATGTTGATACAAGACAACATGTAATTATATTTTTGGCTGTAAAATAGTGTTAACAGCCAGACAGGTGCTACTGGAAAGTGAGAAAAACTTTTTTTTTCAGCATTCTGTAAAATTGACATTTGATGGGACAGTTCTGAAGAAAGCTCAGTTGGGAGCCTCTGCCGGGATTTAACTGAGCTGCAGGGACTCTATTGTATATTTATAATCAAGTTTTTCAGATAAAGAGAGGAAACTAGGGGGTCACTAAATATCATTTTTAAAAAAAATATATTAAAACTTCTTGGAATTGGATATTAGGCTTCTAAACAAAAAACTTCCAGTAATAAGGTTTTTGTTCTTCCTCTTTCTTCGGTCCTCCTCTGTCTCCTGCTTTTGTTGTGAGACCAAGACCTAGGAGTAAGCCCTGTCAGGACTCAACACCCTGCTGGGCCTGTAAGACTAGAGAAGTATTAAATAATGCCAAAAAGATAATAAAATACACATTTTTTTAAAAGCCGTTATTTTTTTTTCTGTGGTCTTTCTGAGAAAATAACCTAAGGATCAGTCATAGTTTGTCATTAAACTGCTTCCATTTATCATAAGTTTCAGACTTACTTCAGTGTTTTAAATAAACATGATTCTTTGCATAATCATTCAAAATATTCATGTTTTTTGATGTAATGTAGAAATGAGGTTTGTTGGGGCATCTTTTCTTTGGTGGTGAATCACTGAGCAGTTAAAAAGAGACAGCTAGAATGTTTCTAGCCTTGAACACAAACTCACCTCTGGTGCCATCCTGGTACATTTTTTTCCACAGACAAGAAAGCTGCCTGCAAAGAGAAAATTTTTGTTTTTGAATCTTGCAAGGACTTGATACAGGTCCCTTCAGGCCGAGTATGTATTATTCACAGACTGGTGGCCTCTGAGGGTCTCAGAGGTATGACCATTTGTCCTCAGAATGATTCAGTCTAATATTTTGTTGAGAATGGATCTTTCCTTCTTCTGCATACTGAAATGAGACAAGAAAGAAAGTATCCATTCAAAATTGGGGGGGCTCATTTCCATCTGTCATTATAACAAATGGCTTTGTTTTTACACAGCAAAACATTTGTTCTTGAAACTAATACAGACTAATTGTTTTTTTTTCACAAATTTTTTAACTGGGCAATCAATTTGACAGAAAGTCTGTTCTCAATTATGAAGTGTGAGGAAGGCTTGTTCAACAGTTGCATCCTTGATTAACTATGTACAAGTAATTATTGTAGTTCAAATGTGTTCCAAAATTTCTCCTTTCTACCTTCTGTCCATTATTTCTGAGGACATCCAACATGGGCCTATTTGCTTATGCACTGGTCTCTTAAGAGTTTATTTTACAGAATATAAGCATATTTAATGTTAAAATACTATCAGTGTTTTCACAGAGTTTGGTGGATGATGAAAATGGACAGGGCTTTTACTTAGAATTTGTGCACCTACTCTGTACTTGAAAGCTTAACTTGAATGCATTTTGAGCTTGCCTTCCTTTTATTTTGTTATTTTGCTGGAAAATTACAAACTAATGCTTAGGAGGGAAATATTGAAGAGTTTTGTTCATATTATTTCTAATTTCTCAATTGCTTGTTACTGTTCTTCACTTGCAATGGGGAATTAATTTATGATAGTGCTTGCTTTTGCGAAATTATAACTTTGGTTTGAAATTACATAGATTTACTACCTCAGTTTGCAAGGTGCATAAATAGTGTATTGTGGAGCTTTTATGCTTCCTTTCATCATCAAAATGACAAGTAGTATAAGTCTTTGACTGTATTTCAAGGGGTATCTATGTTTTCAACTATTTCTTAACCTTCATATCTGTTCACATTTGCAGAAAGTTTCCAGAAACTTTGAGTACAAACAGATTTGAGATTTACAGTACAAAATGCAGTGGATGCTTGGGTTTGACATGCAGAATTTACCTATAAATGCACATTATCATCTTGTAGTATAAGTAGAAGCTGATTGTTATGGAAAGACCTACAAGTCAACAGGTCAAGTGCTGAATACATTTTGGGAGAGTTGCATACATTTTGGCAGAGGAAGATCATGTGTACGCAATTACAATGCAAACTTCCTTTGTTGTGTTACTGAATATGAGTAAGGGCAGGGAAAAAATGCATGAGTAAGACAATGAAAAGAGACTTAAATTATCCACAGTGGCTTCTAATCTATAGAAATTCTTGCTGTACCTGCTGAAGTCTGAAATATCACGTTGCCTTGTTTGGAGATAACGTTAACCGCTGCTTTCCAAGGTATATAAGACTGAAGGGGGTAAATGCTCTGCATTCCAACCCTGCAACAACCAGATCTCTGGGATGACCAAAATTCCTTTGCTGTTTTACCTCCTCTCTTTTGCATGTTGAAATGGCACATTTAGTAAAATACAGGGGAGGTTTAATATGTGTGTGTTTTTTTATATATATATATTTATATTTATATTTATATATTTATATCTAAGCATGTATCTATATATGTGTGTGTATACATATATAGTTCCATACATGTGCATACGTATATGCAAGGATGTGTATGCATGTCAGGAGCAGTCTGCCTCTTTTAAAGGGACCAGCCTCACCTAAAACAAGAACAGCTGAATGACATGGAAGCGTGGCAGCTGAGGCCTCTTGCTACAATGACAGCTTGTTAATCTAGTTTGGCTTTTGTCCATGCAGTGAATTTGTAGCTGTTTAATGCAGGTCATATTTCCTCCACTACTCTCTGCTTTATTTCTAACACGCTAAAAGCTCTTTTGAAGGATTATATGTTAATAAACAGAACTGCATGCTGTATTGTAGATCTTGAACTAACTAATGCCAATTTCTTTTTTTTTTCAATGAAATAGGGGTTTTTTTGTGATATTCTGTAATGTCCAGGTTCATTCAAAAGTAAAGCACACTGTCACTCTGCTGGGGAAAAAAGCCCAACTTATTAGAAAAGCTTATGTGAATCTCTCTTCTTATGTGTTTAATGTGTAGAAATTGTAGTCTTGTTTGAGCTATATGTTCCTTTCAAGATATCACCATTAAATTGTGGAATTAGCATAAAGCTGGAATAATTGGTGTTGTCCATAAACTACACTACCGTTGTTTACTAAAATAAAACTGGGTATTTGTGAAACTTTTACCAGCTAGACCACTTGAAAGAGTAAAAACTGGTAAATCTCTTACCTCCTTTTTTCTAGCTTGTTTAACTAGTGTTCCTCTCCCTTAGGAACTAACCTTCATCTCCTATAAAGGGGAGGCAGACTCTTTGTGCCATAAGTGCAGGGCTGCAGGCTGAGCAAAGAGTGGCTAGAACTAAGGTCCCCACGGCACTGCCTTGCTGGGAATAGTGTCTTTGCTGTGGCTTATCCAGCTCTGGACTCAGGCTCCGTGCTCGTCTTGGTAGCAAGGCCTGCTGGGAGCTGTGTGCTCACCCAAGCTTGTTGTGTATTTTGTAGACAAGGATGAGTGTTCCAAGGACAACGGTGGCTGCCAGCACGAGTGCATCAACACGGTAGGAAGCTACGTCTGCCAGTGCCGGAACGGATTTGTGCTGCACGAAAATAAACATGACTGCAAGGAAGGTGAGTAGGAAGGCATTTGAGTGGTTGGGTACACAACTGGCTTGCAGAAAGCTTTCTGCAGCTTTCTTTTCAAACAAAAGAAAGGAAAGAATGTTCTTGGTAATGGAATTTTAGACATCTCGGCTTAAGCACTGCAACATCCCTCCCCTTTCCCTTCCCCTCCATCCTCAGCATTTGTGTGGGCTGAGTTTGAGGTCCACAGGAATGCAGTTTGGAAAACTTGGGATCATTGGCACAGAGTGCTACTTTCAATAGTTCTGTGAAGTGTAGAATATTTAAAGCTCTGATAAAGTATTTATCTAAGGCTGTATTAAACACAGGTCTAGAGTTTCTGGAGAGAAGCCCGGTAAAGTTGTGATTTGCTGCTGTCAGTAGCAGTTAGTTTCCTCACAGGTTGAAACCATATCTGCCCTTTCTGGGTTTATTTTAGGTGACATATTCAGGCAGTCTAGGTTCCAGTCAAAGCTGTATGCATCTTTCTTCCTCTTGGCTCTCTCAAGGTGCAGCTACCTTCAAGAAAACAGTAGGCTTTGGGACTTAAGTAGAATTTAAATTATCTGCAAATGAACCTCAAGTGTGCAATATCATGTGAAGTGCTGTAATTTCTCAATGTTGTTTTCTAGCATGGATTTTATTTGAGACTAAAGACGTGCCCTTTGTGAATCATTTGCATTTTCGCTGGTTTTGGAATGCTACTTGCCTACTCTAAAAGTTTTTTCTTCTCAAATAAATCTCTGATATTTAGAAAGCAATTTAAGATTGTTAAAAAACTAAATTAAAAAATGCCTTCTTTTAGTTCTGGGTACTAGTGGTTTAGTTACAAAGTCAGTGACTAAGCTGCTCTTTGTACATACTCACAATTAAGTCTTAGCTGTTCTCAAATTGTCTGTATGTATAGCTAGAAACTGTGGTTTAGAAATCAAATTGATTGCTCTGTAGCTGCAGTGAAAATTAGCAAGAAGAGAAAAAAATAAATTGTTTGAGAAATTTCTTCTGAAGTTGGAGTAGTGAGGCTTTTTATATGGATTTACACACTTACTTGTGTGTAAGATAGGGGAATAGGAGAATATTTGATTCGTTTTTAGTATTTATCTTATGTTTATTCCTGTATAGTACTATAGTACTCAAAAGCCATCCATTGTAAACAACAGTGTATGTTTCACAACAATCCATAGAGAAACATGGTGGGTTAGCGCTCTAAAGCACATGCCTGAGGGGGGAAGACCATGCCTGTGCACTCTGAAGAGCATGCTTACCCATCTTCCTAAAGATTCCTTCCATTTAGTGGCTGCCCTGACAAAAAATAGTACTTTTTTGACTACCTCTGAATGCAGACCCCCAGACTAACTGATGCTATCGCTGTTGGCACAGCTGAGTGTGAACAGAAGATCCACAGTCCCAACGGCATCATCACAAGTCCCAACTGGCCGGACAAGTATCCCAGCAGAAAGGAGTGCACGTGGGAAATCAGTGCCACCCCTGGGCAGAGGGTCAAACTGGTGAGTCTCTGCCTACTCTTCCTTTTCAGCTTTTCTTCCACCAAAACAGCCTCTCAAATGACTGCTCAATGATATGAAACTGTTACTAAACTTTACTGTCAGTTTGCATCCCAGAGGTAAACTATTTTAAAAATTTGCTGACTCCTGTCCATTTCTGGCCAACTGGGACTACTCAATATCATAGAGCTGTGATTTAAATTTATGGTGATTGGAAATAGTCTGCAAAGGCATACCTTCCTTCTGTCAGACTTTACTATATCATTGTTGCAACTCATAAAACTTGTGCTTAGTTTTGTCAAATACAGCAGAGGCCATTTTCACAAATTCCAATATATAGAAAAAGCAAAGTTTTGGGTTATGAGTCCTCTATACACACCTTTTTCTGTTCTGTTTTTTTAAGGAAAAAAAGAGATACAAAACCCCTGAGAATATGGATTTCTCATTTAAAAGTGGCTCCAAATCTTAACATAAGTAGAAGAGCAGCCTGGAGTAGATTTGTGAATTTTGTGTCCAGCTGGCTGAGGACAGTGCTGGTGTCCAGAGACAGGCGTAGAAGAGTTTTGATAGCTTTGCAGGTTTACTGAGATGCTGTAGCCTCTGTATGAAGCAGAAGGCACAGTCCTGCCCAGAGGGTTTTTCTGTGAGCTCAGCCCCAGTGTTCCTTCAGCAGTGTGCTTGGAGGACAGCCGCAACGAAAGCTGGCCTTACGTATTTTTAAATTTCATAAATTGATTTTTCAACTGTTTTGGAGCAAATAAAGTTAAGGAGAGAGATGTCTCTGCTTCAGAGAGGTAGAAGCAATAGCCAATACTGGTTCAGGGTTGAAAGGGATATTGTAACCTTGTAACTACTGACCTTAACCAAACCCTAACCCCTTGTGCTGGTTTTGGCTGGGGTAGAGTTAATTTTATTCACAGTGGCTGGTATGGGGCTGTGCTTTGGACTTGTGCTGAACTCTGTTGATAATATAGAGATGTTTTTGTTATTGTTAAGCAGGGCTTACACAGAACCAAAGCCTTTTCTGCTGGCAAGGAAGGTGGGGGTTCATGGGAGGCTAGGGGGAGACATAGACAGGACAGGTGGCCCAGACTGACCAAAGGGATATTCCAGACTATATGGCATCATGCTCAGGATATCAAATCGGGGGAAGAAAGAGGAAGGGGATGGTATTTGGGTGTTTGTCTTCCCAAGTAACCCTTACACATTATGGAGCCCATGTGATGGCTTAACACCTGCCTGCCCATGGGAAGCAGTGAATTCATTCCTTGTTTTGCTTTACTTATGTGTGTGGCTTTTGCTCTCCCTATTAAACTGTCCTTATCTCAGCCCACAAGTTTTCTGTTGTTTACACTTCCAATTCTCTCCCCAGTCCTACTGGTGGGGGAGTGAGCAAGCAGCTGCGTGGGGCTTGGCTGCTGCCTGGAGTTAAACCACTCCTGTTACTGGTGCTGATGGGGGATTGTGTATCGATCCCTGTTCACCAAAACTAAAAGGGTTAAACTGTACTGGAGGGGGTGGGGGTGGTGGAGAGTGAGTGGTGTGCATATTTTGTCCATTCCAAGGGTGGAAAATAGGTTTCTAATTCAGGCAGCCTTTCTACTGCTGCTTCTGAGCAAGTATTCTTCATACTGGCTGAATAAACCAAAGCCAGCCAGGCATGGACATGGGCATGTTACTGTAAAGGCTTTTCCAATTCTACCCACAGCAGGCAAAATTCCAACACTGAGATTTCTTCAGTGAAATGTTTTGTGGTCTACTTTAAAAAGAAAAGGTTTTTTTAAATTGGCTTTTGCCAATGGAATTGGAAAACTAGACAGAATTTTACTAGATAGAATTTTCAAAAAAGCCTCTGTGATTTAGAGTCGGAGATCTGCTCTTCTGTGCAAGCCAGTAGGGTCAATTCCTAAATTCTATGTATATAATATCTTTAAGTTGTGTACTACAGCAAGGTCCCATATCAATAATATTAATACCATAATTCCACAATGGATCAATATTTTTCTTGGGCTTTCACACTGTATTTAAGTTCACTTTTCGTAGTTTACTCGTTCCATTCAAATTGAACAAGAAGAGAATTGGTTACTTCATGGTAACAAACTATGAATTGTGAGGCTGTGCTTTTTTTTTTTTTTGAGAGGGGTGTATGTATAGAAACTAATTTTTTGTTGTGATTGCTGTCACTCTGCTAATCATTGAAAAGTCTCTTCCTGAACAGGCTAAATTTAAGCATTTGGTGCAATTAAGAAGCCTATGAAAAAAATGGATATGCACTTCAGAACTTTTAAATGAAACATGTAGATAAAGATGGCTTTGAAAATGTACGTAGCAGAGAGACCGATTTTCATGAGCTAATCAGCCGGATGTTTATAAGAGACAGGCTTAAGTGTCCCATCCAGGCAGCTCTCCATAAGTGCCACCAACCTATCTGCTCGGCTGAGTGGTGTAGATAGAAAGGGCTGGATGGTCAGAAGCTATATGTAACATTTCTGAACACCATTCCCTCTAAGGAGACAAATCACGTGGGGTTAAAACAGTCATGGTGGAGTTGGACTTCAAAAATATATGTCCCAGGAAGACAGGGTGTGATTTAATTATGCTACCGACTTTATTAAATCATTTGTGAACTCCGTTGGCAGCAACTGTTCATTTCTGTTTAAGGAAAGTTTGTGTCAGTTCTCCTCTTTCAAACCTGCAAGGAACTGACTGATTTTTAAAACACGGGGACTTTGGGTGTTATAAAATATCAGGCGTTTTGAGCTTTTAAAAGACTATGCATGTTAAGATCTGATTTTCCCTTAAAAAGCAAGTTCCTTGGTTTCTCTTTTGAATTGCTAGAATCGTTTGCAAGACCCACTACAGATTTAGGACTTATTTCTGATCTTATTTGAAGGACACAATATAGCATGTACTGTGCTCCTGCAGGCTTAGGAATCCCAGGGAGAAGTCAAATATTAAAAATAATAGGTGTGTCTTACAGTTCATAGTGAGATATGATTCCTTGAGAGTGTTGGTTTTGTTGGGGGCTTTTCATGCTCATGAGACGTCAACAAAACAGATACAATTTTCCTCTAAAAGAAAATGAATTTCTGCCGGCTGTTGTTGGATCATGTCTATTGCTCCCATTGGTTCCAAGTTGGCTTGACTCAATACTGTGTTTAACTAACTCAGACTAACTGAGAGTAACTCACTCAGCTTTCTGGAGTTTTCTTAATCCGTCAGGTTTTATTTGGGTATAAATGACAGCACATACTTGGCATCATAAAAGTAGGATGGCTGGCCGCAATTTAAGAGCAGCAGGAGTGACTGCTGTACAGCTGTTTTCACTGCCTCTGCAGTTTCAGTCCCTTAATGTAAACCACAAATTTTTACAGTGAAATGGACCTGCATCCACTGCATCACGCAGTTCTTCACAAAAAACAAGTGTTATTCTGAATATTGAAGTTCTCTGGGAAAAAAAACCTTTGTGTTAGCTCCTTATATATTCTTCAGGTCAGCTGTTAATATAAATTTCCATCGCATTTCACACTCTCAGGGTTCCACAAGCGATTTAGTTGGTCAGATTTGGTTTGGTGTACCAGACAGAATGCTGAATTGTGATATTTGCTTGGCATTTGATAGTTCAGTTTTATTCCTTTTAATTATTGTTTCTTAATCCTTTTCTTTTTTGTTTGGGGTTTTTTTGAATAAACAGTCAACTATATGACTACTCATGAAAGCATTTGTACTTGGTGTTTTTATGCTATTTTGTTGAACAAAATAGATTTTGGATTTCACCTTAAATTGTAGGTTACTCTAAAAATTCACAAAGATGTATATTGCCTTCTCAGTGTTTATATGAGGGGAAATTACCAGATATGAAGCTTCAGCATTGTTGTGGAAGTTTAGCCCTGGGCAAAAAGTCTTGTCTGAAAACTCTTAGATGTCCCCTTGAAATAAGTTTGTTTATATCATTCTAGTCTTGGAAGACACTTTTCCATATATGAAATGCAGGTATTAGGTGTATGTGTGTTAACAGTTTCTGTCAGGTACGGCATATGCTTTTTGGAAACACCTGAAGTTTTTTCTAATCAACAATTAACACAATTTTCTTATTTTTGACAATGCTTTCACTAGCAAAAATCTGAACTTAGCATGAAGGGTGCAGCCTGAAACATCATTAAGTTGTAATAATAAAATAGATCTCTAGATAATAGATTAGAAAATATAACTTTCATGCGTAAACCTTCATGTGGGAAAGTCATTTTCAGAGGCTTTAGTGGCAGTGTGATGCAGGTTTTAAAAAAGGGCGGGGGCGGGGCTATTATGTTTTGCAGATGTTTCAATCAATCCTCAACTATGCGAGGAAACAATAATTTCTGACTTTTTGCTGTTTTGAATGCTCTGTGAAATTTGGAATAATCCTAAAAACAGTGCAGATTCAGCAGAAAGGTAGCAGTATTCTAGATTTAATATTCTGTGATATATAGTAGTTGATTATGAAGATTCTGGTGCCTTTCTGTATGAAGGATGATGCACTCTTGGAGTTCACTGTCTTAACTTTTATTCCACTTCCTCAGGATCAATATGTTATTCAAATCTACAGGCTTGTAGAGGCAGTAATGTTAAATCTGTCATTTTAACTGCATCCTCGTATTCTAAAACGTATTAATATATATATGTATGTACCATGTAAATACAGTCCCACAATGGGTTATTTTACTTTTTTTCCCCCTAGACATTCAATGAATTTGAAATAGAACAACATCAAGAATGTGCTTACGACCACTTGGAAGTGTTTGATGGTGAAAGTGAAAAATCGCCAATCCTGGGACGCTTATGTGGCAATAAAATACCAGATCCTCTTATTGCTACTGGAAACAAAATGTTTCTCCGCTTTATTTCCGATGCATCAGTTCAAAGAAAAGGCTTCCAAGCAACGCACTCTACAGGTCAGAAATCAGGATGTGATTTTTATTAATAACTCACCCATTGTTCTTTGGTGGTAGATATTCAGACTTTTTTTGGAGGAATGGGATGGGTTCACAGATAAGACAATGTAACAGCTGTATTTAATGAAACCTTAAGCACAGTAGGAAAAGCCTGAGATTGCGGAAAGTATTCTCTAATATTTTAGATATTTCTTTCTCCCTGTCTCTCTCATGAGTAAGAAATTAAAATATGTTGAAACAAAGATAAGAAATGAGATTCCTTAGGATTCATGACCTGAGATCGTAAACGATTCAGTACCTTTTCACTGTGTTTGTAATGACAGCACTTAACTGGGACATGTGATGCACATCCATTACTTTCCTGTTCTAAATTAAACAAAAATCTGTTTTTTGTGTAAACACATATTACTTTCCCGCAGTGCTTAAAAGGCAAGATAAGCCAAAGAAGAATAAGAAAAAAACAACATTGAAGACTTTCTTAGGACCTTTAGAATATAACGTCCTTCATATTTACCATTCAATTTTCTTGTTTGGCAGAAGTCACTGAAGTTGGAAACAATGGTTTGTAATTGATTAATAGAGTTTTTGGGACATTTTCAGTGTGGAGATTTTTTCCCCCAACGTTGCTTGGCTTACAGTGGCCCCTAGTGCTGAATCTCTGAACATCCAGTGCCTGCTGTAAGACAAGGGGATTTGGGGTTTTTTTGGCCTTTTTCATCTTCAATCCTAATGTCTGTCTTAACTTTCCAGAGTTCAATCTTATTTATCCAGGCAATAAATAATGCAGAAAATATTTAATAAATATCTCTACTAGGAGATAAGATTTAGTGACAAGTAATAGTTATTAATAGAATAATCAAGATGATGAATCACTGTTAATGCAATTTGATATTACCCAAAGTATCCATCAAGTTGATCTGTAGTGCTCGGCTAAAAAACCCTCAAATATATCAATGCTGGCATTTTCTCTTTTTTTCCCTCTGCTTTGTTATGAATAATTAAAAATCTTTAGTAATTTAATTTGCCTTTCAGAGAAAGAGAGTAGACATCAATATATGAACTCTTTATGATCTGGGCCTTGAAAGTGAAAAGTTTAGCTTCCTGTAATTTAGTTTTTTTTCTTGTGGAAAATCCTCTTTTACAAGCATGCAGTGTTTTGCCTTCCCTACTGCAGTAACACTTTCCCTTAGATGCAAAATTAGATAGAAGTAATAATTACCCATTTTTAATTACCTCAGGGTATATAGTTACAGGTCAGAACTCTTGCTAGAACAGGTGTTGTAAAATTGCTGTCTCATTTATTCTCCTCACTTTCAGTTTGCAGAATTGTAGCAGTCAGCATGTGAATGAAGTTCAGATGTATACTCCCTAACTTCTAAATATTGCAAGTTTTGTTATAACTTGCCGGATTTTCCGTCATATCTGCTGAGTTTTTTGTGCCTTAAATATAAAAACATTCTTAGGATGCACAAGCATGTGCTTTTCTGAGAAACGGAGAGAAATAAAATCTACCCAGTTTTTAAGAATGTCATAAAAAACTACAAAGTTTACCTCCTTAAGAGAGGACATTTATTCCTGTCAGCTGCTGTTGCCCAGACTGCTCCCTGAGATGAGCCCTCATCACTGGCGTGTACCTGGAGGTCGTGTTTGAATGAGGGACAACTCGGGTCCTGCAGTCTGTTCCCCCAGCCTTGAGCCAAACACAGATGCTCTCTGAGAATTCTGTGAGAGTTTTACCTCCATGCTGTGGGCGTGAATGAACAGATACCTAACAAGTGTATGGGCAGAGGATTGTTCCCTTAGTTTATCTTTTCCAGAAAGAAATACTTGATGGTATGCAATGGAAGTAGACAAGGCTGTGTTGGATCTTGCATTGCTGTGCAGGCAGACAGGGAGTGCTGAGGAAGCTGCTCCCTTCACTTCTAACATATTGGCAGAACTCGCTCAGTAAAAGGTCTGGTGTAAGACAGCAGTGAAAGAGTAGCTGGATTCTGCACCTAGAGCTGTCTCTACTGCTGCATTCCTGGCATCTTCATGATTTAATTGCCTCTTATTATTCCAGTAGATGCTGTTGATGATGTTGATTTCCCTTCTATGACACTTTTTGGCTTGAAGTGCTATCCAATTTCCAAATTTCCATTTAGTATTTCAGAAAACAGGATAAAAATGTAGCAGCAAATACAGTAAAGTTTAAAAAAATAAACTGCCTCCTTGGGTGGAGCAAAAATTAGAAAATGCTGTTTTGAAAGTGCAACACAGTTTTAGAAGGAGATTCTGTCATATTTTCCCCTCTCAGAAAAGGCATAACCCATCCAAGAGGAATTCATAAAACTGTTCCTGACAGAGCATTAAACATCATTGCTCAAGAAGTGATCTGTTTGCCCTAACTCAGGCATCTAGTTCTCTTCTGGGCTGCTTCATTTATGGTGCCTGGCCTCCAGCCACTGCTCTAGGAGGTTGCAGGTCTACTGTAGGTCCTATTCCTATCTGTCAATGGTGGGAGGATGTCTCAAACAAATTCGGATATCTCAGATGTCACTCAGTTTAGAGGCCTGTGTTGCTTCCAAAATAGCTGTAATAATTCAGTATGGGAGTGCTGAATCAAATTTATAATCTTGTTTCATTAGTTCAGATGGTTTAAACTTTTCCCATCTGTCTGCTTGCTAAACAGTCAGGAAACTAGTGCTCAATTTGTGCGTATGTTTGTAAGAAGCCTAAAAGCCCATAGAAAGGTCATGAAACACAAGAGGGTTTTTGTGCCTTAGCTGATCTAGAAAAAGTCTTTCACCTGAAGCTGCCAGATGACCATCATTTTACAAGTTGGACGTATTTCCTTACAGTCAGAATCACACATCTTGCCTACAGCAGAGCAGCCATGCCTGCACAATGGAAACCACGGTGGGTGGTGCGGCTGGGTTAGCTCTGGTACCAAGGCTGAGGGAGCTGTGCTGCATGTCACTGTCCCACATGTCTGACACAGTGCCTCGCTGTGCAGGCTGGATATAGACTTCTGAAACTACAACTTAATTCTTAAGACACTGAAGATTTGGCTTGTAATATCTGTAATAAATTATGAAGCTATAATCTGTGAGAGAAGGGCAGGGGAATGAGAATTGCCATTTTCTGTGGTTGAATGGCTACAACTTTCCTTTAAGCTCCTGTCCTCTGTAGCAAGCAGAGGGAAGGAATGTAGACAGTTCATTAAACATTTTCTCCTTTGCAGCTGTTTGGTGTCTGAGGCAGGGGGATGTTCCTAATATTGGCAAGAGTCCAGTCCAACAAAAAATAAACCCAAAACAACTCTCTCTTCCCTCAACAAAAGAAAAGGAAATAAATGAAATTCAGAATAGGGAGGAAAAACAGTATATAAGAATATCAATGAGAAATAACTGCTTGAACGATCTTATTTACCGATGTTTTATCATGTGCTCCTATTTGTTCTTTAAAAGAAAAAAAAATTGACATTTCAGATTGAACAGATCATGCATAATGGATTACTTACATAGTTTTTATTTCCTGGTTTTATTCCTTCATTTCCCTATTAAGAAAAAACCTACCCTTTTTAAAAAGTTAGGATTTGGTCATTACCCTTATTAACACTTAGCTGAAATGTGACTCCTCACTATATAATAGTGCAATTGGTCTTGTTTAGTGTGGGTGGAGTCCGTGACACTGAAGCCAAATTCAAAGTGTCTCTTCACCAAAGCTTGGAAAGATTTGAATCTCGCAGTTTGTTTCAGGTTACTCTAAAATGATGAATCAATATTATCTACATATTTTTAAAAGCAGATTAAATTATCTGTTCATTTATTTATAAAAATTTAATCTAATCTTGTGAGTCTCAGTATTTTGTTCAAGCTCATTTGCCCTTGATGTTTTTATGGGTGCTGTAAGAGATGATTTGTTTTTGATGAGCAACCAAAACTAAATTATTGTGTTTGCATTGAAATCTTTGTACCTGTAAAGTAAAAAAGCCTCCACCCACCTTTTGGAAACATGATAAACAATGCATTTTTTCCCTTAAGTACAATTTCCATCTATTCTTGGTTGGATTCAAATAATGCTTTTATTTATTTGTTGGACAGCTTATTCACCTATACACTAAAGCTAATTCATATTTAAATTCTGAACTCTTTGAGCAGTTATAAACAAGCTCTAAAGCCCCATATCCATTTTGCAACTGTGTACAAATAGGGATTTATGCTAAAATAATGGTTTTGGCAAAAGGCAGGGATCTCCAGCTAAAGGCTTGCCTCTTGAGCAGGCTTTCAGCTACGAGACTTTCTCTGGTAGCAGCAACTTTCTCCCAACCACGCTCTTTTGCAGGGAAAGGCCTGTTCATGGACTACACAGCAAACAAGGTAGCAAGCTTGGCAGTGGTGTTTAGAATTGAGCTGGCTCTCCAGGTGTCACATTATGGTTAAAGTTGACAGTACTGTGAAACAAAAGAGTTTTGCACTCAGTCGATGACTATGCATATGCTGGAGCTGATCCTCCCTTATTACTTGCAGATGGTGTCATTAACTCATGTGGAAGTGTCACCACTGAAATGTGGATGCTCTTACAGCAACTGTCTTGCTGGCCACAGGAACCTTTCAAGTGCCTGCCCGAAGACTGTCATACTGCTTAAGCCACGTTCCTTACAGCTTTGGTGTTCCCTGTCTTTGTCTTTCACTTGAAAATCATGAACTGTGTTCAAGTCTCTCTAGTCATAAAACAGAATCTATATAAGAAATACTCAGAATGATGGATTTATGTTCCTACAGCGTAGCACTTCGCTTTCAGCTTTTTTGATTAACCTGCTTGTGGCATTAAAATGCACTCAGCCTGAATAAGACTGGGCATCTGTGAAAAGAAAACACAAACTTGCACTGAATAAGCTTCATCATCTTTTTTTCCCTCCATTTAGAGTGTGGTGGTCGGTTGAAAGCTGAGCTCAAGCCCAAGGACCTGTACTCGCATGCTCAGTTTGGTGATAACAACTACCCGGTTCAGGCGGACTGCGACTGGCTCCTGGTGGCCGAGCGCGGCTCTCGCGTCGAGTTAATGTTTCAGACTTTCGAGGTTGAGGAGGAGGCAGACTGTGGCTATGATTACGTGGAGCTTTTTGATGGTCATGATAAGACAGCTGTGCGACTCGGTCGATTTTGTGGATCTGGGGTAAGCAAATAGGTATAAAATTTCTTTTTCGTTTCTGCAAAAAGAATAAGAAAGGCAAAGCAGAGGAAGGTAAGGGTCATGAGATTCAGTTACTACAGCTTGTAGTGAAGATACTAGATTATCTACTTCGGATTTTAATGTATAAATTTGCAGGCTTGTAGTGCAATAACTCCCTTGAAATGCTTTCATCAATAAATATTCTTACCTATTTTTGACCAAAGTATTGTAATGTTATGTTAAGCTTCAAGTAGCTGGTAATGGCGTGTTTATCAGCACACAAAAAAAAGTTAGTAGCTTTTTCCCTTACATAGAGGGAAGTGAACTAGTGTTGAAAATTGTTACATTAAAATTCTTTGTATTGGAAAGAAGCCACATTTTACAGTAAGAGGGGTAGCTGGGAAGTATTTATAGTGTGCTCATTGACTTCTTAAGTCTGATTTTAAGAAAAAATGGGTCCTAACCTGAGTGATTAATATGGGCCTTAAGAAAACCATGAAATCCTATATGCATTCTGACACATTTTAACTTTGAGACATGGAGGAAACTGGCCAGATGACACACTGAAAATGCTGTATCCTATTTCTCATTTTAGACTTGCATTGGTCTGCTGGCTGCCTGCCTTGTGAAAACCAGTGCAATGATCCCACAAGTCCTCATCAATTCTTTATATGTGTGCCAGTGCAAGCACACATTCATACATACACTCTTTGCCTAGATAAAAGGCTTCAAAGACTCTACATGCGATGACAGGAGCTCTTAAGTAATTATGTGTCACTTTTTTGAGCCACTGTGCTTGATCAAACATCTTAGTCATTCAGACAAGTTACCTGTAAACTGCCTTAAATCCTTTTAGTGCATTTTTGAACACTAATTAATGATGCACAAAAGGTGCTTCCATTTGAACTGTAGGGGATGTATTGAAAGGTAAATGCTACAACTGAGCCTAAAATCTACTAATTTACACAAAACAATATTTTTCCTTGAAAGTTACCATATTTTACAAGTAGAAGTGCAGCGAACAAGAAAATGGGCTGAATTATTTTCTTCTTTTTGGGGCTCGGGGTGGAATGGTTGACTGTTGGCAGTGGTGGTTTGGTTCTGGTAAGATGTAAATGAATGGCTTCAGATGCCACATAGGAAAGATACAATTAAATAGAAAAGCTATTGAAAATAAAAAGCAGAACGATCTAAGCTGGTGTGGGAAAAAGACACTGTTAGTATATATTAACAACTTCTCAACTTTAGAAGGAGGATTTGGCAGTTCAGCTGATATTTCTGATTGATGTGCTTCAGTAATAAAACAGGACATTATGACGGCTATGAAGAATGAGATAGAAAATAGGCATTGACCTCTGTTTATCTAAATTTAGAATATTGTACATGGTCCTGCCTGCCCAGTCATTGTCTTACTCCAGCTGAACTAGAGAGAAAATAGGAGTTTAGGTTATTTCCCCAGTCTGCCTCAAAAATTCCTGGCCTGTAAGTGAGAGCTGAATGAGATAGAACTACTCTGTCTGATGATGTCAGATGGCATCATATGAGACACAGTGGCATTACATGATGAGGCGTAGCAGGAAAAGAGAAATATTCATAAGGAAAAAAATATTGAATGAATACAGACAGTGGGCAAATAACTTTTTTCTCTTTATTTATTTATTTTAGCCACCAGAAGAAATTTATTCAGCAGGGGAATCTCTTTTACTTCACTTTCACACTGATGATACAATCAACAAGAAAGGATTTCATATACGATACAGAAGTATAAAATATCCAGATAGCGTGCACACCAAAAAATAACACAAGAACCTCTATGCCAGAAAAGGAGAGTGACAAAGAAAGAACGCACAGTGAAGAGGAAGGAAGGTGTGTCATTTTTATTTAAACTGAAGTTATTAGCACAAATGTTTATTAAAACTTCAGTTGAAATGCTGACTTGTAAGACTAGAGACTGAAATAAAATAAAAGAAGAAAATCACCTACCCCAGTGGAATAGTCAAGATGATGATGTGCAGACTCCATACTTGACTGTCTCTGCAGAGCTTGTGAAAGGACTTCGCATGCAGGGAGAATATAAAAGCTTTTGTTCATGGTCCAGTATTTGCTAGAACTGCGTGTGGATTCAATCAGTTTCATTCAGGGGAAGCGACCCTGTAGACCATTCTTCCTACTGACAATTGTATGGTGTCTAGGAGGAAAAGAAGCTCTTTTAGGTCACACACCCAAAATACTGTCCTACCCAGTTGCTTTGACTTTGAATCCCGCATACGGCGTGTACAAGGACTTGAAAGAAGATATGAAATGGGAAGACCTTCCTGCATTGTTCTGTATTTTTTACAAATTCATCTGTCATATCAGGTTATCAGTGTTTTTAAACTGGAAAATCTTACTTCTGAAACATAACTGATCTATAGAGTATTTTGTTTTACTAATGACTGAGAAGTCTGAACTGTTACATCAGTCATCACTCGTTGACTGAATTTGAATGGTGTAAGCATCTGAAAATGTTTGGTTTACTGGTTAAGTAAGCTATCTCTGATGATGTGCTCTTATTTTGCACTGAATATAGAAAGAGACTGAGATGAAAACCTGTCCTGAATCAAAATCAGTATCCATGAGAAAGAGAAATGGTCAAGGATCATCTGAAACTCCTCCTACTGAATTTGTTTTCAGCAGTACATTTGAAACCACTGCTAAGCTTTATTTCTTCAGACCTTTTTGTGAATGAGCTATTTGCCTGATTTAGTTACTCAGAAATGAAGCTGCAGTAGTGTCCAAAAGAGAAGTTTCCCAAAGAGGTTTTAGTTAGTTTTTTTTCTAAGAGTAAGAATATCCATGATGGTGAAAAAAGCAAAACCAAACAACAGACCCAGGATTTTTTTGATATCAAGTGTGAATTCCTATGGTGCTATTCCATGAACATTAAAAAAACAAACAAACCAAGAAGTTTTAGACTTTTGAGCCAACAGTTTGCAGATCATGAATGTCTCACTATACCTGGCTGCATCTGGAGAAGGAAGGCTTTATTGCTCCGACGGAAAGTGGGTTGCAATGGCAGCACTATTCCTGTGGAACAACTACTATTATTGCCTTAGAATCCTCGCACACAATCGGACAGATCTTCCTGTAGATACACTTCTAATTTGATAAATAATTTGACAGCTCGAGCATCTTAGCATACACTAACGTAAGGATCTTCAAGCTAAAGCCCCATCTGCAGAGAGAGATCTTCTGCTGTAAATACAGTGACCTGCTTTTGATGTAGAGATATGTTGCGTTTAGAACTGAGATATTCTATGTGCTTTAGGCCGTACATGGCTTTAGTCATAATGTATATGCATTATGTAAGTATTGTATGAATGAGTGCTCCGGGAGAGTGAGAGGTATTGTGTGGGTGAATATGGAATTGTTTCTTTATGTGCCAAGTTCTATCAGGACCCTCTTTGACTGTAGCAACTTTTCTTTAAAGGCTTCATAGACAGATAACAAGGACTTCTAGTTTGCAAGAATCAAGTTTAAATGAAGTATTATGTTTCACTTACAAGAAATATTATTTTGATATCCTTTGATGTAAGTTGCTACTCAGATTAGCTTAGTTTTTGTTTCCTTCTATGGACATACATTGGCACTAATAAATCTGACCTTTTTTATAAAAATAAAAACCGAATGTCTGTATAGGTGTCTTTGATTGTTTTAGCAGCCCTGTTACTGCTCCTAAATATTTTTCTTTTTGGACTGATGTGTGTGAAGTTCAAAAACTTAATAACTTGTCTATTTTAATAATGCTGCTACACTGTCTTTTTGGCTCATTTTTTAGGTTGTTTGATCAAGAAATGAACTACAAACATTTTCTCCAAGATCTTTTACTACAAAATTCAGACAGAGATATTGCTAAAGTTAAAAAAATAAAACGTGTATTCTTAATGCTGTTACATAATTTATCAGCTGGGTGGAATTCCAATGCTTGAATTTCTGAAAGGAAAAGCAAGCAGCAGCAGCAGGAGTGTCTCCCTGTCATGGTTAATCAAAAGGAGCTCGGAGAGTCTGAGGCTGAGATTAAATGCAATTTTCCATGCTGTCTTATTTTGTACTTTTCTGTTCCGGTCTCCCCTTAGTATTATCTCTCTCTGTTTGCTAAAGCCTTCCTTTTCTCTAAATTAGGCATTGTTATTCCTCTCAAGATTACTCTAATAACCACAGGGTTGAGCCAAGATCATTATTTTTTGGAAAGGTTTTTCTTGTTGTTGTTGATGCATACAGGCCCCTGTATAAATCCTGCTGTCCTATGTTGAGTAGCGCAGCTGGAATGGATGGAGAAGAGGTTGGACTGGGGGCAACCCATTATGGTGTATTTCCAAAACCCTGTGGAAGGTGATTCTTTATGGTCATATCAAAATATTGCTTTTGAGCACAGCATTTCTGGGATTTTTTTTCACATGGAATATGTAGAAGTCAGAAGAGAGTCGTTGCCATAACTTTGAATACAAAGTTTGATTTTACTTCTCTGGTTGCTTATTCCTTTGTAGATCTCATATGCTTCAGAGTGGTGAAAATACAGAAGGTGTTCTTAATGATTATCTTGATGATAAATGGACCATATGGGTTATATCTTCTTATTGGCCATGATCCTAGTCAGTGCCTCGTGGTGCTATCAGATGCTATTAAAAACATAGCTATTTACAAGTCCTAGGAGGTTTTTCCTGATGTAATGAAAAATTACATATGCGGTGAACTCCTCCCTTAGGGGGAAGTATGCCTTATAAATAGCCTAACAATCAGAAAATAATGAAAAAATAATTTATTTTGATTTTTGAAATTGTGAAAAGGAGTGTGGGTTATCCACATGTGCAGTTCCAGCTTTGACATCTAGTTACAGTGCGTTTACTGGCAACATTTCCGTCAGGATGAAGATGATACTCACTTGTTCTGCTTCCTATTTGACAAACTTTTTTGACTGTGGCAAAGTTGCTGGATTTAAATTACTTTTCCTGGAGCATATTGTAAAGTTTTCTTCTCAACTACATAAAGAGCTTCTGATGTGATGAGTATTATTCTTTAATGTTGTTAAATTCAATGTAAAGTGTTATTTTGATGGAATATACTGGTTCTGCATGGCTGACAGCTCTTGGAGAACTTAAGTCTGTGGCACACCAAATCCTGTGATCAATATCATGCTCAGATAAGAGGGAAGGTGTGTTTGTGAGAGGCTTTTCTTGTGCCCTTGAAAAAAACCAACCCAAATAAACAAAAGAGGAAAAAAAAGTAAAAAAAGAATAAAAGTTGTCAGTGAGAGCAGTTGAAGTGGTTGCCTTATATACAAGCTGTGGAGGTCAAGCTGAAGTGAATAAAGCAAGGTAGGTGCACACACAGCAAATGTTCTGTTATTTGCTGGCCTTTTATTATAGTCGACAACATATTTGAGTAATATTGCCTTTCTGTGAGACAGCGAGTTGACCTAAGCATGGGTGAGAGCCAAATCAGATCCTTAACACAATATTGCAGAGTTACTTTTTCATTTAAAGCAGATTGCTTTTGAACCACTGTAAAAATTAAATTATTGGATGGAAGCTTTACTCACCTGGGGAATCGGGTTTGCAATTTTGCTATGCTGCTGGGGTGTAAGTGGCACACCTGATTTGTTCTAACAGAGGAAATTGTTGTTGACCTCACAGGCTGTGTGTGTGCTGCACTGTGTGCTGCACCACCATAGAGAGTGGTCACCGTCAAGGCTCACTGGAACCTTTGTAATTAAATGGTTCTGTTCTGCCAAAATTTACAGATCTCAGACTTTAGGGACCTGATATGTGTGTGCAATTTCAGGAAAGTATTCAGTCTTAAAATAGTCCTGGCCAGTAACCAGAGGAGAATTTTGCTTTGACTTCAGGCCTTAAATTGGGTCCAAATGAATAATAGGAGGGGATGGGTTTTATCACATTAACATATGCGATCATACAGATTGGCAGAACCTTACCAAAGGACTTGCTCGTGTTTTGATTTTATCATTGCTGATTATGAGTCAATTATTAATTGGTCAGTCAGAAAAAAGAAAGCGGAGCCAGAACAAATAAAATGTCTGAAAAAGCAAAATATAAAGCTACCACAGATACAACTACATTACATTAAAACGAAAAAAGGAGTCTCCAAAGTTAGCACTGTTGCTGATATATTATTTTTTCAATGCATCCTTCATATTCTTTAAAACTGCTTTATGCTGTATTGCTTTCACTTACCTAGGGAACTGTTAAATGATTAATTGCATTGGTTAGTGAATTTTTCAAACAGAGAACTGAAGACAACCTAAGAAATGACTTGCTTTGGTGCCTGTTCACGTATATCTAGAGTAACTACCCATTTGTGAGAGTGAGTGACACTGGGCTATAGCTCTTACAAGTCGAGTTTTTTCCCCTCTAGCACTATCAAGTCTTGGTGCTCCAAACTGAATATTTGGGACAACATTTTAATGTTATTTTGCTTGATCTAATTCAATTAATCAAAATAATAGGCAGCTGCTTAATATTGTTTCATGGAATCAGGATGAATGAAGTCTGATTAAAACAAAAAGAACAAAGGAAAATGCATTTTGCAAGTTATTCCTTGTTAGAAAATGTTCTCATTTTCCCTAGTTTCTCATTCTGAGTTCACAAAGAAAATAAGCTGAGGCAGTGGCAAAATATATTTACAGTACAGTGGTATTGGGTTAACAGCAAAAGGAAACATTAGCAAGGCTTGACTCTCTCTATTTGGATCCCACTTCTGCAATTATTTTCCCTGTTTTTTATTTGTAACATGTCAAATCTCATCCTAATGCAGGATTAAGTGATATGATAGATAGAAAGACAGATGACACATTTTTTTTGTGTGTGTGAATGTCTTCCATGGCCTTCAGGTGTAGTAATTCTTCCTGTGTTGTTGCAACTATGGGAAAGGATCCCTGAATTTATGCATATCTGTTAGGTGTTTCCCATGTGATAGCAACTTCTGAAACACAAGGAATGCTAATAATCATTGGGAATATAAAGTCTTTCAGAGCACTCTCAATGACCTTTCTCTCCCTCCACAATAATGGTAGTGTTTTCCAGGGGCGTGTCAGGTAAGTGTCCACACAATGAAATGCAATGCAGGGAAGTTATAGTGAAAAAGGAAAGATAAAAAAGACATTTTGGCTTGCATGTGGCATGTGATTCTCAGAGAGTAGAGTGAGATTGTTTAGAACATGTTACTGGAATATGTGTAGGAGTAAAAAACCGAATCTGAACAATACAATATTTAAGCTGAGTGTCAGGAGACCTCTTCAGTGTTAGAGACAGAATAGTTTCCCAGGGATGATAGTCCCATCTCTTAAATATCAGGAGCCATATTGTACAGAATGTTGTCTAATGGAGAAAGAGCAATACCCAAAGGTGCCTTTCAGTTATGAAGCTCTCTGCTCGAATTTGTGCGAAACATTTGCTGTCTGTTCGATGAACTTAATAGTAATAGCAATACACTTTTGTAACTGAAAGATCTGTAGCTAGTGGAGATGGAAACACTTCTATTACAATAGATAGAATACAATAATGACCCAGATCTGCAACCCGGACATCTTGAGTAAAAATTCTCAAGTAGAATATTAATATGTAGCAGGTGTTGACGGTTGTTGAGATGCCTTTATGAAGTTAATGTTCTGAAGAGCTGCATGGAAAAAAGCTGATTTCTTTGAAACACCTTTACAAATATTCTTGCCTTTCTTACATTGTTGCTATTTCTTCTGAGACAAACAATTTTAATTACTAAAATCCATAGCTTAGACTATGCTGCATAGGAAGACCATACAGAGCTGAAAATATTGCCTATTGACATTTAATTAGTTACTTAAAATTTCTTATTGTTTGTATGTCAGCAAAGGCAAAACATCTTTGGAATATTTCTAGGTAATCACAGTAGTAACTCTATTTTTATCATTTTAATGAGAAACTTCCTTGAGATTGCTGCTACATAATACTTTTTAAAATGTGCCTTTTAGAGTAGATAAATCCTGAATTTTCTTAGTTGGTTTTCCCTGTAGAACATAAAATTATGTTAGTGTTAATTGTAGTTTACAGCTGTTTAAAGTATGGGATTCATTATGTCATTGGAAGGAGATTTTTGGGTGTTTTAATGCTATAAGGGAGGATCTTAGCATTTGGGAAATTCAGTGAGTGCTAAATGAATTTAGTGTGTGGTAACTTACCATAATGCCGATTAATGGTGAGGGAGGCAGAGACGCAAGCAGGGAGGGGCAACAGTTTGCACAAAATCTGGCTCTCAAATTCTCTATTGCAAAGGGCGTGCTAGTATTATGTTTATGTGTAGCCACAACAAAAGTTCTGCTGAGAATGTTTCAAAATAATTTTGTTTCAAGAATCCCTGTGAAAATATTGATCCTAATGAGAATAGCTGTATGAATAAAAATCAGACTTCTATTTTATTATTTTATTTTTTTATTTTATTTTAGAAGCATTGATTCCAAGTCTTTCTTACTGTTGGTTTGGCAGAACTAGGAATGAGAGGCTATTGGGTTTGCCTTTCCAAAAGGTCCCTGAGGATCTCCTTGCCTGAGGAGACAAGCAGACAAGGTGGTTAATTTCCCCCTTGAAAAGACAGTTGGGTACCCCTTCAGTTGCTGCTTTTTACCCAAAAAACTTGGATTGGTTGGTGGATTTAGCATAACATACTGAAAATAATAGAGAAAATACTTAGAAATATAAATTGGATTCAATTTGTTTACTTTATACTGGGACTACTTAACCAAAGTCAACCAGTAGCAAAGAGATTTGTCATAAGTAAGACTACATATGCACAGTTGTCTCTCTTCCTTTTCTTGAGCAAAGTCTATACCCTCTCTTCTGGGAAGCCACAAATTCACTGCTTTTATTCAAAATCTCAAAGCAAATGGCATTGCAAGAGCAATCTGGCGAAAAAAAGGTTCTGAATCTCTAAGCTTCCATTGCTAAAAACAATTTGACATTGTCACAATGTGCCTTAAGAAACTCCTGGGTCTGAAAATAGGATTTGACTATGGTGTAGAACAACTGAGGAAGAACAGAAAAACTAAAATGTTGTGATAAAATATTGTGGTGTTATTGATTCTGCACACAAGGGAAGACCTTTATTTTTTTATTTTTGCTTTTCATCATGACCTTCATAGCAGTTTGCATACAAATACCCCAGATGTGTCCTTTAAAACCCCTTATTCTGGGTGAAGTTGTTGAATGAAGAACAGCTGTTTGCATCATAAGTGAGATTGATTGTTTCAAGTGAAAAAAAAGTCTCTGGAAGCAGTGTTCAAATGAAAAATGTACTCTATTGCCAACATCCCCAGTGCTTGATGTCCTTCCAAAAAGGAGGACTACAGTTGCCTGTTATGGCACTTCATTAAATACTGTGTTCTGATGCAAGTCACCTGAGGAATACTTCAGAATTTGTTGTTCAGTTTCCCACTTCATTTATTCAAAGTGTAAGAAATACAGTGGAAATCAGACATGAGTTTGTAGCAAAATTTATGGTAGAACAACCTCAGGATTGCATTTTGAAATGGATCCCTGGCATGAATAGTGGAGTTCTGAGACCTACAGTTACCCCAGCCTACATTCACATCTTGGTTTTTTTGTATTTTGTCATATTTCTTCACTGAATTAAATTGCCACCCAGAAAATCATTTATCAAGATGCTTTTTAAAGTCGGTTTCGTCTTTCCCACTGGAAATTTCTTTTGAGTGAAATTGTCTCTTCTAGACAATCATAATTAGCTGCTCTTTAATTAGGCATGAGGAATAGAGAGGCTTTGTTTATACCAATTTCAGCTAAATCTTAGTGGCTAACATGGCATAGTTTGTGACATTGTTTCTTTTGATTATTCCCTTATGGACTCTGAAATAAATTGTGAGTGCTTTGAAGAGGATATGTTGGATTGACTGAATGAGTGAGTTTTATGTTGGTTAGCTGGCTTCTCTTATTTCATTAAAATGCAAAAATTTCCATTCTATTCCTACATGTCTCTAATACATTTCAGTGCAAGAGTAGTTTGCCAAATCATGTTACATTCCCTAGCATGCCCCTGCCCTTGCACACAGCAGAACAAATTGCAAATGGCCAGTCTCACTATCTTGTTTGTAGGATAAAGGTTCTGATATGCAGTCTTCAGTCACCCGACAGTCGCTAAGAAGAAGCAAAAATTAAATAAAGAACAGGATTAGAAAGCTAATCTTTCAGGAGGTTTTTGCAAGAAAAAAACAAGACCAAATAAAGAAATAGAAAATTATTTACAGGGGTGAGAGAAATCTAACAAATACAGGAGGAAACGGAAAATTAAAAGACCTAGCTTTCTTAAACTGGTCCTTTTCTGTTGTATAGAATACCTGAATGGCAGGATCAAACTGAGGCTGAAAAAACATGAAGTTTGTGGTGGGTTTAGCTATAATAATTTTCTTGAGTAGCTGGTATGGGACTGTGATTTGGATTTGTGCTAGAAAGAGTGTTGATGACACAGGGATAATTTTGTTGTTGCTTAGCAGGACTTGCACAGAGTCATCTTTCTGCCTCTCACCCCACCCAGCCAGCGAGGAGGCTGGGGGTGCACCAGGAGTTCAGAGGGGACACAGCTGGAACAGCTGATCCCAACTGACCAAAGTGATATTACGTACTGAAAGACGTCACGCCCAGCAGTAACAGCTGGGAAAAGAAGGAAGGGGAGGAGATTTGGAGTGATGGCTTTTAAATTCTTCACCAAGAGAGCGTTTCAGGGAAACTGGAGGTGGAAATAGTGGTTGTGGCCAGGCACTCCACAAAAGCTTCAGTGACATTTATAGAGGTAAAAGCATTTCATTGAGGTTTCTTTAAATGTCAGTCATGTTGGTATTTTTCACATTTTTCTATTGATCATAGTATATCACCTAACTGCATGTGGCTTAGGTTGGTGAATGAATGACGAAGCTTTCCAGTTTTGAAACAAACTTTATTATAACTTTTTTTTTTTGTTTGTTCTGTATAGAATGGATTTAGTCCTTTCTATCTTATTATGAAATCTACACACTACAGCACTCTTCTCATGGCCTGTGCCAGGACCATGTGTCATTCATTTGGGATCACATGATCAACATAGGTAAGGTCAAGTCTGATTTATAGAGCTGATGATTGCTATTAATAAGCATCAGATTTCTACAGTAACTTTATTGCTGTATACCATAGCAGGGCCTAATGGCCATATCCAGCCAATCTGTGTTTTTCCAAGGTCTGTTTTTCATCCTACAACCCTATCCAAAATACCTGTAATGTGACTCAAAAAAAAGAGATAATATCAAGTCATTAATTAAAACTTTTAAAAAATTTTTTTCCAACAAGTAAAGTGATTGGAAATAACTTTACTATGTGCTACAATATCGTAAATAACAAAGATACAACTTTTTTTCCTGAAATGCTGTTAGCATTTTGTGTGATGGAGTAGTGCGATCACTATTGTATGTGATGGATTTAACCCAAATATTATGTGGAATTTGGAAGTTTTTTGTTATTCCTTCAGAAGGCATACCTTGTCTAAGAATAGATAGACACACATACAAAAATGGGATAATGTAGTCATTGTGACATCTGTGGAAGTAAGAGATGCAACAATACCTTCCACTGGATTTCCATATTTGTCATATCTATTATAAATTAAATCACCAGCAGCTTTCCTTTGGAATTTTCTTTGACAAATGCTGGACAGGGAAGTGCCTTATGTGCTTTCTACCACTGCAGATTTGTCTTTAAAGCTGCTGTCAGAAGGAAAAATAATTTTCTGTCTGTATGCAGAGAAATGTAAATGAATAAAAAAGCGGTCATGTGAATTTGGGATGTGTTGGATTTTTAAAATTTTATTTCCTCTCAGGCAAAATTTCAGGAATATTTCTTTTAATTTTCTATGCTTAAGAATATCAGTTCACTTTTCCTTTTCCCCAAAATACAGTTTATCCGTTTGTATCTCTAGAAGAAAAACCATTTCTCTTACTGGGAGCCTATCTGTCTTTCCTCCAATTTAATTTGAATACAGTTTTCAAGGAAGACATATTTTTATCTGAAGAGCAGTCTTTTCTAATCCAAATTTAGAGCACTTTATGATTTAGCAATTTGCTTTTCTCCTGTCTTAAATATTTATTTAATCTGAAGATTTATTAATGTTATGCCTTTTATTCTTAAACCTGCACTTAACTTGGACTGCAAAAGGTCCTTCTGCTTTTCTCATTTCCTCTAAATTCAAAGATAGTCCATATTTCTTAGAACTCTACTTCCTTATTTATCTGCTTGTCAATCGTTATGTCTCTTGGGACCACTAGGAAATCAGGTCTTTTTAGCTCTCTGTACAGCTGAAGTAATGAAGTTCTGCTCTGGGGTTGTGCAGGTCAGAATTTGACCCTTGCAGTTTATCACCCAACATCCTTCCGGAATGAAAAGACTTTAGCACCATTTATCTACTTATTTTTAACACACAGCTCAAAGTTAATATAATGCATCTCTGAAATTTAGTGCAACCTTTAAGTCCTAAAGGAAAAAAGATGGCAAGTCATTTTCAGAAAGCACTTATAAATATATTATTAGACTCAAAGTAAAACATATTCTTGACAGAGACAGTAATCTTCCTTTTGTTTGAAGGAACTTTTCACCCCCTATATCCCATTCCCTTACAATTCCTTAAATAAGTTTTTAAACAAGTGCTGTGGACAGGACACTGGAGTGGTCTTGGGGCATCAGCGATGTGGAAGAATGAGGCTGAGGTGGGAGGGGTTGTTTGAAGTCCACCATCATTAATGGGAAAGTGAGAAGTTGTCATTACGCAGCTGCAGTGGTTTGGACTTCTCATTCAAACACCGTCTTTGTTTTCTGGCTATCCTGAGGGGAATTTGAGAGAGAAAGAAGCAGAGCAGGGCCTGCATTATGCTGGATACAAGAAGTGAATGGAATTGATGCAGCCTCTTTTTCTGCTGCAGAGGGATGGGTCCACACAAAGCAGAAAATGAGGAGAAACTTCATGTGGTTTAGCTATGGAGCATTGCCTCAGTTTCTTGCTGCCTTGCTGCATCTGACACAAACAAAAAATCCTCATACACTCATATACTATAGCAATTCTTGGGACCCAGCAGGAAAGGGAAGGAAGGGGCTGGAAAGGGGCTGGAAGGTACAAACCCCTACCATTTCTATAAATCAACACCTACAGCAGTGCATTTGGAAGAAAGGACAAGAAAGTCATGTCCCGAGGAGGGAAGGGACATATGGTAAGGATCCAAAGGGCTTTGCAGCTCAATCTATGTAGGGAATTGGCAACTTCAGCCAAAATCCTTTGCCAAAATAAAGTAAAAGCCAACAGTGTTTGCTTTTGTGGTCTAGGCCACTGACCTGAGTACTATGCTCCAAGGTGAGGAATTTTAATTGCTAGAGGGATATGTGATTGTATCTCATCTTTATTTGCTTTTATGTTCTAGGATAACGAATTTGTACTAATGACCTACAATTTACTATCATTTAAACTGGTTGGTGGGGTGAGTTGTCTTCTGCTTTCTGTGTGTTAGTCCAGCATCTAAATACAATCTTTTCTCTTTAGGATTACTTTGTGGGTTTGGTGCCCGGTATGAAGAGGAATTTTTGTCCCCACATTCCTGCTTAAAAGAAATTGCTATCTTTTCCTCTGGTGAGGAAGATGGTGAGATATCAAGCAGACTAACCTTCATTTTAATGTCATTTCTACTTAGTCCTTGGGATTCTAATGACTACAGGAAGGGCTCCTCAACTCTGCTGGCCAGTGGCCTGTGGGGCTGCTTCTGCTGATGTATTTGGATAAATATGAAAGGAAGAGAGAGAGTATTATGAATCACATCCCCACAGGAAGAGACAAATCAATTACAAGACTCAAGGACACCAGTAACCGAGTTAAACATCTGTTTACACCTACGCACAAAGGAGCAACCTTGGCTCATGCTCATATAGGGTCAGGGTGGGAAGACAGTTGATTTTCTTCTGGAGCATGAGATGAACAAATGAACATAACTAGTGTTCTTGGCTGGAGGTTCTATTTGGATATGGGAAGAGAACAGGGGAAAGTCTTGTCAGGAAAAATTAGTGATATAAAACAAGGATTAAGCTGTTCAACATTGTGCCTCATTTTTAAAGAATTGAGAACTTCAGCACATACAAACCTTCTTGCACTGTTGCTGCCTCCTTAGGCAAATTGCCCTTGCCATCCTAGTGAAGTGCTCTCCACTCCTTCTAGTATCTTCCCTCCTTTCTCAAAGCATCCTATGCTCTACCACTCATTAAAGGGAAATCCCTTTCAGAAACAGCTTTCGGGTTTTGGCCTTACTCCTAGGCAAGGTGAAAATAAAAAAATAATGGATTTTTTTTTTAACTGATCATATTGGTAAACAGGATGATTGAGATCTATTTGAGATTATTTTCCTCTGGAAGGTGTTGATGACCACAGTTGCAGACCTGTCATAAAGAGCAAGTATTAATACACCAATTAATACTTAAGAAAGACCCACAATTGACTTACAAGTTGGATTCCAAGAAATAATATGTACATCTTCCAAACACATACTTTTTGACATTCTTTCGATAGAAGATATTTATTGTCTTATAAAATGGAGTTCATCAAAGAGATTACCAGTCTTGCATAAATTGTTTTGTGGTGATGTGGGTTTTGCACTTCAAGTCTAAGCTAGACAATGACACCACTTTACTACTTGTTCTGGAGACATAAATTAGATCAGTGAGTGACTCCCAGAGATCATCCATGAAGTTAGAGGAAAAGCCAACTGTAAACGATTCATTTTAAAATAGATGAAAGCACTGCATTAATATGGAGATTTTAGCTGGAATGTAGGGCACTCCACAACAGCAACACTGGTCTCCCTTTTGTTCTCAATGGAAGTAATACGAATTTTGCCACTGAATCAGTGCAAGAGATTTAACTCCATTTATGAATAAACATAACTCAGAATACATTTGCAGGCAGTCTTCAGACAACGGCAGTCTCTTAATGTTTGTCTCACGTATTTGTAAACAGGACAGTAGATTGAAGTGCAAGTTTATAAACCTTGGCCTGAGGTATGTCATTGTCTTTTTAACAACATCTCCTTGGCTACTGAAGAAGAATAACCTAGGTAATTTTAACAAAAAGGCTTGGAAATTTCTGTCCCTCCATCTGTTAACCACTTAACTCATAATCCTGTGTGTAATTCTATTACAAATGCATAAAAAAATCACTTCAGCCTGAAGCTGCATACCCTGCTTAAACAATTTAGGAATACATTACTTCCCTAGCAGTGACTGTGGCTTACAAAATGCATACAGAGCTGCAGCTTCCTATTTCTCTTCATCACATATGCTGACAGCTTTCAGATAATAAATACTTTGTTGTCATCTCTGAAGCAGCCAGCATTGAAATGAATAGTGACTTCCCCCTTCTCCATGTGCGGCTGTATTGGACGAGCTCCAAATGGCCTCGATGCCCTGCTGTTCACATCTAATTGTTTTCTGTGGGGAAGCCAGTTTACTGAGGGCATTTCAGGGAAGGGGAGTCGGCAGCCAGTGGCTCGATGACTTTTACACTAGACAGCATGTAGATGAGCTCATGGTGCTGGCTGGGTTAAGAATTACTAAATACTGTGATCAGCTGCTGCAGGCGTGGAAGGGACAGGAGGGCTGTTGAGAAGAAGACAAAACCATCATATCTGATAAGTCCCTCTGCCCCGCCCTCCCCACCCCCCAAAAAAAAAGTGTTTCTCATATTTAGCTATTTAGCTAGGAGGTTTTTATGACTTTGAAAATACAATGGTGGTGGATTAGAAATAAAGAAGTGAATGTCTGTACTGAAGTCAATTGATATACATCAACTATTTCAATTCTGGTTTAAATCTCACTTTGTGTCTCTTAGATAGGAGAAAGTAAAAATGTAATTTATTTTAAGCTTATTTGAGACTACATTTGGATAGAATTTCCCCATGAGCTGAAAGTGCTTATGAGTTATATGATGTTTTATTAGTCATTTAAATCTACCTTAAACATGTCCAATACTTCAGAAGAAGTTAAACTATAAAATGCAATGCTATCTGCAATTAATTAACTGTTGGTTCTGGTTAGTACATACACAACATTTCAGAAGTAGCAGACCTTTTCAGCTATCACATCATTTTTATTCTACTATCCTATTCTTTTCTTCTGCATGAAGAAAGCAACCCTTGCTCTTTTTTCACCTCCTAGTTGGTTTTCAACTTGAGCAAATGAGTTATTGAACTGAAATAACCAGATAGCAGAAGGAACTGCTGGGGCTAAAAGCTAGTTTAACACTTCAACAGATTCTGCTTTAAGGTGATTAGTCAGTGTCTTCCTCCAGCTGAGTGGCTCTGCTTCCCTCAAAGCAGTAGCAATGCACTGTTGCACATACAGATGTATTTTTTAATATGCAATAGTGAACTTGGAATTTTATAAGATTTGCTCTAAGTTAATTTCTTTCATGTTGTCTTTCATATGGAAAATACAGGCACTAAACGGTCTCTCCTTTCTTTTGTTTTAGAGCTTGTTGGCTTTTAAGCACTGTAAAAGTTGTTGCTGTCCTTTGTTGGTAGTATTTTTAGGGTCTGACAGGACATTGGTGCTAGCGTGACGTTAGCTGGAAAGCTTCAGTCTTGCTCTTCTGTTCTGAGAGATGACCACAAGTTTGACAGAGGCTTGGAAAGCTTTATTATCGTAAGGATGCTGCTTGGGTGGATGTTCTGTTGAGGTGTTGGTGTCTGTATGCCTGGCAGAAAGCAGTGCTGTTTTGGTCAGTACAGTGTTACATGATTTCTTTCTCCAGTGATCAGAAGGTATGTGCTGACCTAAACCTCCTGTGCAGGCGGCTCCACCTTCACTGCAGCCCTCCACGAGCGCTGCTCATGACCTGTCCTCTGATCCCCATGTTCACATTCCTCCCTTATCCTTGGCCATGCAGCATCCTGTGATTAATAAATTGATCTCAATTACTTACTTTTGACAGGAATGTGTATTTTGTAACATTCTCCTGACCTTGCTAGCACTTTCATCTTGTGTAAACAGTTTATCCATCAGTCACAGCTCTGTGCAATCCCCTTTGGCCGACACTTAAGGCAAAGGTTTTATTTGAGCAGTGGGTGGTCTGAGCTATGTTCCAATGAAACTGATACCAGTGGCACAAAAGTGTACCCTAAAATGGGTGTTGTAGTAATTTAGGATGGTATAACTTCAGTTCAAACAGTAGTAAAATAATAATGGTATCCACAAAGTAATTGGAATGTTTTCTTTTTCTTAAAAGTAGGATGAAACTGATTTCCTTATGGTCTCTAGTTGATATAAAGGGAGTGTCTCTGTTTGTTATGCCTATTAAAGTATTCCCTCATATACCTCCAAGTCTGAAAAGACAGTGTCAATATATGTTCATCAAAAAATTTTGTGATAAGACAAATAATAAAGAAGCTCCCATATTGATAACTTATTTTTGTTGGTATTTGGCAGTATGGTTGCCTAAACACCTGAGACACAGTCTGAACCGGATTTTTGGGATAGAAAGGTAGTTAAAAATTTGACACAGTTTCCTAAAGTGTCCAGATAATTCTAAATCTCTTTAGATGCCCTCTGCATGTATATAACATACATTTATTCAAGTACCTACATAAGATTTTAGCAGAAAAGTGTAATGGAAACCATCAGACTTGACATTTGATTCAATAACAGTGAATTACCACCTTCCCCCTCTCCATTTGCGTGTGCTTTTGGTTAAACTTGTAATTATCACGATTACAGATCCCTTCCTATTCACTGCAAATTACAGAAAGTGCTCACATCACATGTGTGACTTTTTTGTTCCCCTGTGCAATCCAACACTTATTTCCTGTTCAGTTGTTCTCTGAAAAGATTTAACAGATTTTTTCATGATCTACTTTTTCCATTTCATCATTTTTGTATCTGGAAGGACTTTTGAAAAGATGACTTTCTTTAGAGTCCATCTCTCTTCGTGCATTCTCCTTTAATAGGAAATAAAACTTAGCTGTATAAGGGAAGTGAGAAGCTGTGGTGTGTGTGTCACACACTCTTGTGTTGAAGAATCATGGTTCTGTTAGTGATTAAAGGTAACCAGCAGTCAGCCTTTCAGCAGTCCCAAACAGGCAGGGGTAGCAATTATGCCCTCTTTATGTTCTTCCTGGCCAGATGAGCAGAGGTAGGTGGTTCTGATGAGAAGCAGGAAAAATGGAAAGAGGTATTTTATTTTTCAAGGAAGAGAAGAGGCCATCAGGTCATTTCATGGTTTAGCAGCCTGCACTGGCTGCAGTTGAGACCCTCCATTTCAGATTGTGAATTGGCTTGTGGTGTCATATAGGACTCAGGGCTGAATTCATCTCTGTATTTGAGACAAGTTCTCCCTTTTTCTTTGGGTTTAGTGAAGTAAAACATGGATCCCATGTTTGCAGCTCAGAACAAATTCATAGGTTTGAGGAATGTGTGCTTTTCTTATGGCTGGATTTGCTTTAAATAATTTTAAAATAAACCCCACTAAACAGTACTTTTACAAGTATTACTTCTGTGATTAATGAAGTAAATATATCAGAAAGCCAATGTAAATTTTGATTCTTTCTGTGTTTTGTTGCTCGTTATTTATTTGTTTGGGAAGTAAGAGTTTGCTCACATTTTTACTGTTGAGAGTGACCTTTGTGATTTGAGTTAAAAACAAATGGAGCAGAGCAAATTACTAGGGCACCCGAGCATGTTTTCAGCTTTGCCACACTGAAACATTTGTTTATTCTGCAGGGGTTTGGGAAGACAGCCCAAAGGCTTTGTGAGATTGAGGACCATAAAAGATGGAACAGGTGGGAATGCCTCATCTCTCCCTGTCGTAGCTCTTAATGTGCCACTGCTGCATCTTTGGGGCATTTTTGTAAAATATGTGCATGCCAAACAAAAGAAAAATTATGTAGACTGTGTGTCAATGAGATGGCAATACAATTACTTGTTGTAGATGATGCTGAACAGTACTGCATCCATCTGCTCCTATTAAGTGAAATGAGATGTACTCCATTCTCTTTATGGTTAGATGACAACAGAACGCATAACCAGGCGTGTCAGAATTATTGCTTACCAGAGGCATTATTCAGATTATTCCATCTTCTTTATTCTTCCTCAGCTCCGTTCTTTTCAGGCTTTCTGTGTACACATCATAATTCCTGAATTCTGCAGTCAAGAGCACATCGTTTAAAATAGCCCTAAGATAAATGCCCATGGGCTTTTAGCAGCCATTTAGAAATATGAGGTTTTTTAAAAACCATCTTTAAAAATTCTTTGATATCACTTCAAGTGCAAAAACTGGACCACAGGGCGAAGTAATATAAGCAATCTTCCAAAATGGTTTTCTATCTAAGATATTCACCATAAATCTAAAATATTAAAATTAGTAATGTGGTTTTGGTACCTCTGTTGAATAAGGTTGCTCAGCTGTGTGCCATATAATATTTATTACTTCTAGCTACTGTTAGGTTTCTGATCACAGCAACTTTAGTTGCTGAAGCAACTAAAGATTTGTAGCCCTATCATCAATGTAAAGTCACAAATGAATGTGCTCTGAAAACAGGAGTGAGCCTGGTTTTTAATTGATGCAGTATGGGTACACCTGCAAAGCTTTTTTCAGATAAACTTCCAATGAGGTTTCAAAACAACCTTTAAACTGTGTTCTTAAATTTTTTGTGATTGCGGGTTGATGTATCTCATAGCATTGGTTGGAGCTTTGTACATGTGCTATGTCAAGGAGTAGTGAGGTGTAGAGAACTATACAAAATTGTTAATGAAAAATTGCGTTATTCTTAATTTCATTGCCCATCTCTACGTGTCTTTTCAGTCTTGTGCTGTCTGTGAAATAGCAGGTTTATTTTATTTTTTTTTTAATGTAACACATTGAGATTGCAATAAATGAGCAAAATTCTTTTGCTGGCCTGTGAAGTGCTATGGAGACGGAATTGAAAGCACAAAGTCTGAAGACTCACCCTACCTCACTTCACTCTGCAAACCATTAATGGGGATGATTCTTCACTGGGTTTTGTAAGTATGAGCAGAAGGTGAACCTATTTTATTTCTCTTGGAAGAGAGTTCAATTTTCAATTTTTCAATTTCAAATTTTCAATTTTTCAAGAGCACCAAATGTAAGTTATCTAAAATATATTTCAAAATTAAATATCTCTCATGGGGATTTGTGTTTAAAAATCCTATAAAATTAAAATCTAAAATGAAAGAGTGAAAGTTTAAGCATACTGTTTGGTTATGGCTAAGACAGCTAATTTAATCTGCTTCTGTTCAATGTAAATTGGATATGCTTCCAATCTGATGGAAATTGAATTCTGTATTACCAGACTTTTGTTGTTAACTATCCATTATGGAAAACTAGTTCCTTCATTGGATAACTTATGTGATAACTTTTAATTTTATGATGCTGTACCTCTAAAGTCATGCTGGTGCAGATGTGCTGAAGTCATTTCTTAGAACAGGAAGCATTAGGAAACCATGGTCAAGAAAACAAAAAAATCTGGGTTTATTAGCTATGGTGCACAAATGCTACAAAAGCAGACTCATCTACCTACCACTTTTAGGTCCAAGTTGTTCATACAGAGTTCAGTTGCATCATTTACACATTCTAGGTGGGTTTACTACAAGTGTCTGTGCTCTCTGTTCCATTGCAGAGTACAAAATTTAAATCTACTATGTCTGTGATTTCTCTTTGTGGAGAGGCTGGAAAAGAAGGTGAATATAGTATGCTGCATATTTTACGTACTTCTCTGCTGCAAATCCAAGGTCCCAGCTGAACTCCCTGTGCTGAAAATCCTTTAAAAGACTTTATTAGAGGTCACAGTGGTGAGACTATGCAGAGAACCATTTTAAATGACTGGTTGAATTTAGAGACAATTACTCACTCTAAGTTATTGGTCTGTAAAACAGCCCTGAAAAAAAGGAAACTGTTTCAGAAACAGACTGCAGATGGAAGAACCAGGCGTCTGAAGCATCTGAAGACCTGTAACCCTTGTGTAAGGATAGAGAAGCCAAAACAATCTCTCTCAGACTCGGTGCAGTATTTAAAGCCTTGGCTGGTAACTGTAGGCCAAGACCAAATGTGGAACATGAACTACAAAATGCAGTTGCCCCTCCATATCCAAGAAATATTTTTCCCTATGAAAACAGCTCCAGCTTCAGGTCCGACAAAGTGTTTTGCTGCCTCATATGCAAAGCACCTTTCACATTGCCTTTGCATAATGCAAATAAGCCAGGTGCAGGTTGCTCGGAGTCATGCAGAAGAACCTTGGGTAAAATTATACTTCTTTGAAAAATATTTTATGCCTTAGACAAACAAAAATCATACTGGCAATTCATCCAGGACTGGCACTATTACCCATTCTTCAGCTTCTTGATGGAGAGCAGAGTTCCCATAGGAGTTTGTAGGAGGTGGACCTGCTGTTGCATCAAATCCTGTAAAAAGAGCTACAGTCTTCTGTCAAGAACCAATTCCCACAAAAGCCTCTCTTTCTTGACTGGCTCAGAAATGTGGCAAAACCTTGACAAAGTGTGTTTTAATCCTCTCCTGGATCATTCCAGCCATTTTTCAATTGCAGGTACAGAGAGTCCCAGTGCAGCCCGGTGTGGCTTCTGAGCACAGGAGGCTTCGGGGAGCACATTCTCCACAAACCTTTGAAAGTGTAGTGAAACAAGTATGGGTTATAAGAAAAAACTGGATGGGAAGAGAAATGTCAGTGGGTATCTAAGAAGATGAAGACTATTCAACAGTGGAAGATAACTTCAAAGAGTATGTGAGGATGAGAGGTACACAAGAAGTAAGAAAAATAAAACTGGCTCTAAGGGTACTTAAAGAAAAAAAGCAGCTCTTCAGATCTTTTTCAAAGATGTGAAGATGATGTTTCATTTGAATTAGGAGGTGAGCAATCTGTGGCGATATTGGCAATATCAGGATGATGAAGGAGGAGACTGAGTACAGTAACTTGCCCCTGAGTCCACAATGAGTTGATGACAGGACTTAAGGCAGTAACTACAACAGGAGATGAAGAAGATATAGAGAATGGATTTGTGCCAGGCAGAGAAATCTTGCACAGTCACCTGAAAAATCAAACTATATGTAATAATACCACAGAAATGGAAAGAAGAGATTGTGGCTGCATTGTAGGATGACATTAGAGACTGAAAATTATGAGAAGAGCAGCTTTTTCTGGTATTAAGGCAGTCAAGTATGTAGCCTTAATCATTAACTAACATCACACTTGATGGGAGAGTCTACCTTTTAAAAAATGTAAGAAGTTCAAGCATGGCAGGACTGAAAAAGTGAAAACTTTAAGCAATCAATTATAAAAGCAAAAAAAAAGTGAAAGCTTCAAACTCAGAAAAAACTGAGGGGCCCATGCAAGGTTTCATGGTTCCTGCTGAGCATAGCTTTAATAAGTCATGAGCAGGGAAAGGCAGACACGGTGGTGAATTCAGGGAGAGGACACTTGGGATTTAATTTTAAATTTCTTTTGAGGTGAAAGTTCTGGCTGAAGTGAGAGGTTCCTGCCCAACTGGCAACCATGTGTGGGCAGGATCTGCTGTCCACAGGAGCAAGCATGTGTCACAGGCCTCCTGTAACTGTGATTTACTAGCTCTTGCTCCATTGAAAACATGAGATCTGGTTTTGGTTTGGCTTAGGATACAGGATTTTAATAACTCCAGTGGCAAAGTTGTCAGAGTGTAATATGATCCTTTCAGTCAAAAATCTGCTTGATTGTATTTAGCTGTGATTTTTAAGGTTGCTCTTGTTAATTTGTGCTTGCATTTGTGACAGTCCATTTGTACTCTGAGATGATGGGTATGTGATTCCTCTTTGCTCTGTTATTGATATACTCCTCTTTCCTCCTCGTGCTAATTTCCTCCCTAAATTAAGCATTTCTAATCTTTTTCAACTAGAAACCTCCAGACGTCACTGAAAAATTTTTTCTTTGTCGCTTGGGCTCTTCTGGTTTTGCTGCATTTCCCTGGCATTTGTTGATGTCTGGAAGTAGAATCCTCACTTGAGACTGGCTTAGGAGGGGGAAGCCCATCTTCTTTGCTCCTCAGAAAGTCCTGACCATTTTCATACAGGTCTTATAGGCTGCTTTGCTTAAAGTTATAAGGTGGCCAAAAAAGGCAGTGGCAAATGAGAGGTGAATCAGACTCTCCTATCTTGCTTCCAGGTTTGAAGGATTTTACCCCAGGACTGAATAATAGAACAGAATTCAAAACTGTTCAAAGCAATTCAAAAGAGTTCATTTCCCCACAATCCCTGACCATCATTCAGTCCTTTTGGAATTACTACACAGTAGCTCTGATAGAGCAATTGTGACTTTGGGAAGTTTGGGAATTTCCATGGCATACACACACACAGAGTCAGCACCATAGTTCTGGAAAATGCTGGATTTACTGTGCACACATTGCACAATGTGTTCACCCACACATATGTCCTGAAGTCTTTGGATCTACTGTGCTTATGCAATGTTGTAGGTTGTCATGTTTTCCATATTGGAATTCCTTGAAAGAAATAGAGCAGTTTTAATTTTCTTTTTCTAGATAGATAGCCTGTCTCCTCCTTTCTTGAGCTATAAGGATCCAAAAGGTCCTTCAGCAGTCAGAACTAACAGTTGAAGACAGCCAGGGATACTGCAAACAAATGCAAATGTCTCTAGCTTGAGTAAGGCACTTTGTGTGGGACTGTGTTCCTTGGCAAAGTGGCCACAGTGTGAAGTGACTAAGACACCGTAAAATCACAAGTGAGAGAAGGCAGCTATAGTATTTATTTCAGGGTAACAGGACAAGACCTATTTTGCACTTTCACCCATGATTCATCCCAAGTAAAACTGATATTTATCCATCAGGAGCTGAACAAATGTTATCAAACTATTTAATCCTCTGCTATACCACTATTAAAATGTCTCAACAGTATCAGCTTCATTCTTGTTCCTTCCATGCCATCTTCACAGCAAATAATAGGAAAGTGTTGTCATTCTCTGCTTTCCTCATTCTAACAGAATGATTAAAAACAACCGAGCAAATGCTTCCTGTTCAGACTTGGAACCCGACAGCACAGTTTTAGTTTTTGTCATGATGGTGGCAGATCATTCTGAAATCTCTCCTGGTTCTGAAACTGAAATACAATTAACTTTCCCCCACCCTTTTCAGCAGCATTATGGGTAATGGCCAATAAAAAGTGTGAATTTTGAGCAGGTTAGGGTACTATTTTTGTTATGGAAACAACTGAAATAGCACAATTTATTTAATGTTGTCTCCCATATTTATTTGTTCCCCCCCCCCCCCCATATTGTTAGATTTGGCATTTAGGGTTTTTTCCCCTGTGCTAATGTCAGATTACATTGTCATTCGCTCATTTTTCTTATCATGTTCAGATGGCTGGTAATTGTTCCCCCTTTTCCTTTTCAAGCATCTTCTTTTCTCTCTTGCTTTACTGAGCAATTCCTCCGGTAACCTTCTCTCTTTTTCACTCACAAGGCACAATATTTTCGTTCTCTCCTTCATCTACACAGATTTCTATTATTTCTATTTAGCTTTCCCCTTTTCTTTTGAATAAGAGGCACCTGAGATCAGTGACCCAACTGTTACAAAAGTGCCTGTCAGGACAGCATGGTGGGGCCCTTTTTCTTTAAGAGCACGTCAGAACTAGACAAAAGTTGCATTTCTTCCTTTACTGTTTGTTTGTTCCTCTTCAACATTGTAGCTGTTTATCTTTTATTGACTGACCAAGACTTCAGAAATTAACATCAAACTCAAGAAATAAAGCATCAAAGATCGTGCAGTAAATTTAGTTTGCAGAAATTTGACTGGCAATGACTTTTGCCTCGGTATTCGAAAAAATGAAGGCAAGCTACCAAAGCAATTTCTGGGCCCTGCCATGCAACGTTGTTGCACTAGATGTCACTGTTATACTTCTTAAAACATGGTAGTCGTGTAAGTACAATGCAACCTCATGCTCAAAGGCTCTTAAAAGTCTGCTGTGTGTGAGGAGGTGTGACTAGGAAAGCATTTAATAGCACGGTGCTTCTGAAAGTACTTTTTTGTTTCGATTTGTGTCTAAGCCACTGTTACTGAATACAGAATGGAAAATATTTCTTCTCTTTAGAGCCAAAGACACCCTAATTGCTGTGGATGTGAATGCTCTTCAAACAATTTCAGTGCAAATGCTTTTTAGTCTACAAAAGAAGATTTTTAGCAGTGAATGATACTGAGAAATAATATAGCAATTGCCATATTGACGAATGAAAAGTAGATGCTTCATCTCTCTGCTTTTTAAAAGAAAATGCAAAAGAAATGCAAAGCCTTTATACTGATTGAAACTAGTACTATTCAAGGAGATGAATATTCATACCTGGCTTCCTCTTTGACTTATCTTCTACGTGAAGGAGTAAAAACCTGGTAGATGTCAATCCAGGATGAACATTACTTCCAGTATCTGAGAAATGTTATTAGATTTGTATGATACGCAGTAATTGACAAGATTAATTAATCTTAAGGTTGAAGTATCTTAAGGTTCAGAGAAAAAATTTCAAGGCCTTTGACTGATGTGTGCTCTCTTTGGGTTCTCCTCAACTGGAGATGCATGCCACAGTTAAGACAGATACGAACATATTTGCTGAGGTTTGCCTGCTGCTCTAGTCTAGCTTTCCCCCTACCAACACGTACTTGATACCATGACAAACTGTTCATCCCTCAGAAGTTCAGATAGATTCATTTGCCTCTGAAATAATCCTCTGTTTTTCTCTGCCTTCTGGTTTCTCCTCCATTGCTGTGATGATTTTTACCTCTTGCTCTTTCCAGGCATTTTTTATCTGCTCTTATGGCCTTCATCACCCACCACCTTAGAGTATTTAAAACCAATACAAGCAGCCTCCTCTCTTTCTTCCCTTCCGGCCTGTTAGACAAGTAGATGAAATTGTATATCAGTTCTGTGAGTAGGTGCTGAACCATCTTTGTACCTCTCAACAGGCAGACATCAATTCATTTTGCCATGCCAAAGGAGATGAGATACGCTAGGACTAGCTAGATGCTGCAATAGAAAGCAGTTGCAGGCTGAATTTTGGAGCTACAAGTGGAGCTACATCAGACAGTCTTTTCTGTCTAAAAATTTCTGGCACTACAGTTTGTATAGCAGAGCCACAGCCACTTGCCTCTCAGGATGCACTTCCAGAAAACAGCCTACCTTGCCTGTGCTTGGACACAGCTGAGCAGCTCTGTGGGTGTATCCCATTTGTGTGAGAGAGAAAACATTTAATGAAAGTAAGATGTCAATTTTTTCAACAAGTTCTGAAATAGTATTTCAGTTTATCCTGCCTTTTCTGTTTATACACTACACTGACAGAAAATCAGGGAGAACACATAGTTCACATGCTGCTTGGAGAAAAGCTAGCCCCAAACACCTATTTAGATTTCTTACATGCTTGAGATCCTGCATATAAAAATTGTCATTGTCTGTATATATGCCTTACATGACATTCTCCAATCATCTTTTCTGTCTGGTTCAAATTTACCTGAAGCCTTTGCATCTGCTACTTCGTTATCAATCATATGTGAACTGCATTTTTAACCAGTACTAGACTGTTCCTTCGAAATTCCTTTTTCCTTCCTAGTTCAGCAGTTAACATGCAGAGAAAACTAGCTTTAGTGCCAATGTTAGGTAGTTATCCAAAATTAATATTTAAAACGAGAACATAATCCCACTGAATTATTTCATAGTCATTTAATTGTTGCATTTTAAAGAAAATAAAAGAAAGCAGTTTGTATGTAGAAGAAATTAATAATGCAAGAAATATTCATTTGTTTGTCTAAACAATCAGGGAGTCTTACCTTGTAGTTATCTGAACAAAGGCATAGGCATTTTTAGCTTTGATCTTTTCTTTTTGTAAAAACACTGAGGAAAATGTAAAGACATTATATGTTCCACCTGTTGGATTACTGAATTTGTAATATCCTTGAACGCTATCACCAGGCAATGTAGGCTCTTCTTCAGCTAAAAAAACCCCACTTATTATAAAAAGCATATTGATCTGAATTATAGAAAGTATTACACTTAATTTTGCTTGATTTTGTTTAAATTGTAGTGATTTCTGCTGTTAAGGTTTCACGATATAGACTTTTGAGAGCATTTTCCATCCTTATGTGCAATGTACAGCAGAGTAACTATGTTCCTACTGAGAGATAGACACGTTTCCTACAGGTGTTATGCCATCCTAGCAATTATCCTGAACAAAAACAGGCTGCAGAGAATTAAATTCTGTCTCCTCCTTATGTGAATTCTGAGCTGCATGTCTGAACCATTAGGAAAGGCAAATCTTTCCAGGCAGAAAGTCTATTATTCAGCCAGTTGAGTGCACAGGCCAGAGCCAGAGGGCAAACTTTCACTTGACTAGGTCACTTATTTCATCTTTACCATATGCAGTGTTTACATAAGGAGGAGGATTTTTTAAATGACTCACAAATTTCCTAGCTCAGTTGGCATGTGATTTCAATTCAAGCTGCTCCAGCAGTATTAAAATCCATAACTAACTGCAGCAAGTTTACAGCTCCAATATTCTGTGAGAGAGGAAACCTTTATTGTTGATTGTTTTGCCTCTGTGTTTAGACAGTTTGACTTTCTCACTTAACAATTTTGACTTTGTAGACTGCTAAATCTATAACAGTCTTGCAAATAGTGTAAAGATACGCAGATTCGAAGGTCTGTTATTAACCCAAATATCATTCAAGCTAGATGTCCTTCTTGATTAAGCCCTGTCTTGCCTCATCTTTGCTGAGAGAAACAAGTGGGCTGTCACTGGAAGTTGTTCATGCTGCTGTAGACTGCATATGCTCTTGTATATGTTTATTCTTTCCTTATGCCCAGATGCCAGATGGCTCCTGCAACAAGGAATTGAAGGAGTTCAGTATTCTTGGTCATATTTAAAACAAACCAAAGACCATAGCAAAATAGAGAGCAAAATTTGCTGCTGAATATTACTGATGAAGGCAAGTAAATGTGTTGCACATTGCAGTGAAATTATTTCCAGATTGTAGTAAAAAGGCATCTGCCACACAAAATGTAAAATTTAAGTTGCCAAAATTCTAACTGAAATTCTACTATAGGAGAAGATAGTAGTATCTTCCTATCAGTTTACAGTATACTGTTAAAGTAGTCCAGGGCTTCTTTTGCATAATTATATAATTTAAAATACCTCCCTTAGGAAACTGTTGGGAAAAATTATGTCTGCTATGAAGAAATGCTGACTAAACTAAATACATACAAACATAAATATATATATATATATATGTACATTTTTACCTTCTAGTAAATCTAAACTTCTGTGTGAAGTAAGAGAATGTAGTTCTTGTCTTGGATGCCATGTTACTGGGTTGTTAGGTTGGATGTTTTCAGATATAAGAATACAACAAACATTATGGTTTATTAAAAGCTATGTTTGTGGGTGTTCTTCATAACATTGACAAAATAGTAGTGCCCCTACCTGAGGAGAGATAACAGAAACATGGGTGGTTATGTGGAGTTATGATTAATAGCAATCATCTTGCAATGATTCTTCAAAGATAACATATACATACAGCATTTGTGTTTTCTTCTGTAGGTAGAACGTGGCCACTGAGGAACCCAGCAAAACTCAGGCATACAGTTAAACTTATGCATAGAGATAAGTGCCTTGCCAAATAATCATTGATAAGGTGTGCAGGTCCTGGCATGGGATTTGGCTAGCTGAGAAAACCATAAGAAACTGCTGGACACGACATGAGAAACTGGTGAGCATAAATGACAGAACAAGAGATTCACAAAATTGCATGTAGGACCTTGAGGAAGGACAAGATTTCACAACTAGTTAAGTGGAAGTGGTATGAGAGACTGGCACACTCCACATACAATTTTAGAGGGGCATTGGGAGCATTTTGGAGAGTGCACTCTTGCAAAGCTAAGCACACCTAGGTGTAACTACTTAAGGCTGAGGCGACCTAGAGAGGGTTTAAGGTTGATGGGAGATGATGACCCAGCAGAGCAAAATGGAGAGACAGGGATTAAAGAGGCCAGTCTCTTTCCAGTAAGATTAGCAGTGTGCTCACCAGGCTGAGCCAAATGCCTGATCACTGAGGGCTTTTCTTCTTGCTATTGTCTGGTTTTCACTCTTCATACTTTCATGTGTAAGAAACTTTTAAGAGATCCAAGTGCTAGAAACTGGAAAATGGGCCGCAGGTGCCTTTAGAATGTGTGCATGTATCTGTGTGTTTGTGTGTTTCTCCAGTGTGCTGGTTTTGGCTGGGGTAGAGTTAATTTTATTCACTGTGGCTGGTATGGACCTGTGTTTTGGATTTGTGCTGAACAGAGTTGATAACAGAGATGTTTTGTTTTTGTTATTTCTGAGCAGGGCTTGCACAGAGCCAAGGCCTTTTCTGTTTCCCATACAGCCATGCTGGGGAGGAAGTTGGGGGTGCATGAGAGGTTGGGAGGGAACACAGCCAGAACAGGTGATACAAATTGACCAAAGGCATAATCCAGACGAAATGGCATCATGTTAAGGATAGAAAGAGGGGGGGGAAAGAAGGAAGGGGAGGATATTTGGAGTGAGAGTGATTGCTAAAGTAACCATTGCACATGATGGGGCCCTGCTCTCCTGGAGATGGCTGAACACCTGCCTGCCCATAGGAAGCAGTGAATTCATTCCTTGATTTGCTTTGCTTGAGTGTGCAGCTTTTGCTTTCCCTGTTAAACTGTCTTAATCCCAACCCACAAGTTCTCTACCTTTTACCCTTCTGGCTCTCTCCCTGATCCCTCTAGTGGGGGAGTGAGCAAGCAGCTGCCTGGGGCTTGGCTGCTGGCTGGGGTTAAACCACAACACCCAGTGAACACCAGCCCTCTGTTTGCGTGTGTATATTTATGCGTAATTCTCTAGGGAACTTCAGCTTGGACTGGGTGGGTGAGTAGAGGCAACCTACACCTGGAAAATCCCAAACTCTGAGCTAGTGCCCAGGGAAGGGGCCTAGTGGTTAGGCATGGGTGGGGGTTACACGTGAGCTAGAGAGGGACTTTTTACAAGGGTCGGTAATGATAGGACAAGGGGAAATGGTTTTAAACTGACAGAGGGTAGGTTTAGATTAGATATTAGAAAGAAATTCTTCACTAGGAGCATGGGGAGTCACCAGAACAAGTCACCCAGAGAAGGCCAGGTTGAAAGGGGCTTTGAGCAACCTGTCCTAGCAGAATTTGTCCCTGCCCATGGCAGGGGGTTTTAGATTTAGATGATCTGTAAGGTCCCTTCCAACCCAAAACGTTTTGTAGTTCTTTAATTTTATGATTAGAAGGAATTTAAGCCCTTATTAGCCATAAAAAAGCAGAACAAGAGAGCGAAGCTGGAGAGGTGATGCAAGCCTTGGCTGTCTGTGCTTACATGTGTGTAAGATTGGGTTTTATGTGGGTACTGGAAAAGGCACTGCTCAGCCTGTGTTAGTCTGCGTGAGACAATGTCAGTACTGAGAGTGTCTGAGTCTTGCTGCTTGGCCAGACCTGCCCATGGGAAGAGCAGCAACTGCATCTGTCAGGCTGGGATGGGAGAAACCTCTCAGGTTTGAGAGTACATAGGCCTTAGCTCTGGTGGGTTGAGAAGGAGCGATGTCCGAGCTCCTAAAGTGCATTTGATTCAGCCACTTCCTAGCAGTCATGATTAACTTCAGTTTGATGTTGAATACATCCTTACCAGGATTAGCAACAAGAGACAAATATCAAGAACCACTTGTCATGTTTCTGAGGACTGAATAGATGTGCTTGGAAATACAGAGGTCTCTTCCTGAATACACAATATTTTTGGTGCAGCTTTACAAGACTTTACCAACTCAGAAAAAGACTGATTTTTTTGGTGGTTTTTTTGTTTGGTTGGTTTTTTGTTTTTTTGTTTGTTTTTTGTTTGGTTGGTTGGTTTTTTTTGTCTGGACTATTTTGTTTCATGCTGGAGGGAAGAGAAGAGCTCTATGCCTAAATTATCCGTCTTCCAGAAATGGGAGAAGTACAGCAACAAACTTTGCTGTTTCATAGTACTTGAACAGCTTCTTTGGCACTTGATTTATATTTTGTTGTCTTGTTCTTTTTTATCTGGGTAACAGATATTTATTACCTCTAGCAGGATCCATCTGCACAAGAAGGAAAGATTATCAATAAATGGCAGGAAGGAAGTCTACAGCTTTTAGATATGTTTGGCTAGTGTTCTGAAATTGCCTTCAAAGTAAAGGAAAATGGGACCCAGAAACATGTCAGGGCCCAGATTTCTCTTTAGTGATCCCTTTTCACTTTTCTCCCATTATGTTTCACATCTTTCTTTAAGGAATCTGTTAAAAACTCATGCCTATGGCAGAAGACTGATGAGAAGAAATGGGTGTTAAGTTATGGAACACATGCAGATTATATGAAAAATTGAAATTATAAGGTAGCACATTTCTGTCTTGTAGCTCAAGTAGGTTAATGTGCAGGAAATGGACAATGCAGAGCAAATGGAATTTTTTTTTTTTAAACCAAGTTACCCCTTGTTTCCATTTTGCACATGCCATCTGTTGTATTGGGGTTTACATTTCAAGACAATGATGGGAAATTACTTGATGTAGAGAGGGAATAGAGTGCATAATAAAGGGATCTGGACAGGCTGAATCAATGGGCAATCATATGAGGTTCAACAATGGCAGTGCCAAGTCCTGCCCTTGAGTCACAAAAAACCAAGCAGAACTACAGGCTTGGAAAAGAGAGGCTGGAAAGCTGCCCAGCAGGAAAGGACCTGGGAGCACTGGTGGACAGCACCAGATGCCACTGACCTTGCCCACCTGGGCACGCTGCCACCTCCCATCCAGCCAGCTGCTGACCAGCACCCACGAGTCCCATTCAGCTGAGCAGCTCTCAAGCCACTCTACTCCAAGGCTATAGCAATGGGGTTGTTGCAAAGCAATGCCAATCCTTTCTTAAATGTGCTTCTTGCCTTCAAGAATTGCTTTTAAATGACACTGTAGCATTCACATTGTGACACATGTTCTGGGGATGTTTTTCCTCATCTTGCTGCTTATCCATCCAGCAGTTCTGCCTTTCTTAGGTGCAGAGGCAGTGCAATGGCTTCCAGCAGTGTCATGAGAGCTCCCATGACAAAAGGAGTGAGCTCAGATGTGTCTTGATAAGACTGGCCATTTCTGTGTAGTTTTCCTGTGGAACTCCTGCAGTCTCTTATCAGTAAGAAGAAAGGGTGTTGTGTGAATTCCCCGTATAGAGCACAAATTGGCTAAAATCTAAAAGCTAAAATTCGGTGGTCTGCTTTCCCAAGTAATCATTTATTTCCTATGGTTAAAACAACAAAAATCTTGCAGGCTCACAAGGACTTGAAGGCTCAGGGATTGAAGCTGTCTCTACCATGATAGCAGGGAATAGGTTTGTGGCAAAGAGGCCTCACAGAAACACGTATGTGCTAAATTAGAAAAATCAGTACCAACTTTGAATACATACCAACAACTAATCAGGCAGGAATTCATGAACTACCTGAAAGATCTGGAAGTGTAGCTATGAGACTTTGTGTGGCAAATGCATAAATAAGATCCAGGGTATTCTAGCTTGAAGGCTGCTTCTACCTTAATGTTGTCTCACAGGATGTACAGCTATATATATAATGGTCTTTTACTGCTTCCCTAAAGTTCTCCCTCTGCTTTTTTACTGTATCTAATCCATATTTTCAATTCTAACAGCCCGCCACCAGAGTTCCCTAAGTGTTTTAATAATTCAGCGCTGAGCTGTGGGAAATAGAAAGATGTAATTGAAAGTTCTGAATCACCTGCTACAGGAGGTGCAGGTCCATTGCTTGGCTAATTGTCAAAGTGCTAACTGATAATGGTAATATTGTCTAAGCACAATTTGGTCTGGGGGAGGAGGCAGGGGCTCAAAAGTGGAACTGTCTACATTTTGCCCATCACACTGCTAAACTCTTTTCTAAGCTTGTGCAAGGTGTAGAGGGAAGGAGGAGTCTCAGAGAAGAGACATAGCATTTTCCTTAATAGGTATCAAAAAAAGAGAACTAAGAATTTGAAAACAATAAAATCCTGGGGTGTGTGCTTTAAACTGAAAAAAGATTCTGCCCTCTGAAAATGGTTCACATTGAAGATGGGCATATTTTTTGATGAATTGGTAACATGCAATACATGCAGTTTTGAAGACATAATCTTATAGCAAGAACATTTAGCTGAGCTAAGAAATGCTCTTGTTTATTTGTGGAAATAGGAATGACACATAGCAGGGAGATAGATTTTCTCATGCGGAAACTTTCTGCCTTATGACATAAAATAGAGTCACAAAGAAAATAACATTTTCCTTGCAGCAGAAGTATTCAGTGCAAACAAGAGCTTCCTCTTTCATCAGTGTCAACCATATAGTAGCAACAGCCTTTACTGTCCACTTGTAAATTTTTTAAAAGGTACCCTTAAACCTTGACCTATGACACCTCTCCTACACTGGAGATGTGTCATAAACTGCCACAAAGCTGCTTCATTATTATCCTTAAAATTCCCCTCCAGTCACAGAAAACCTTGAACAAAATACATTCCTGATATGGAAGGATGATTGCTAATCCTTGTCAGTAGAATTCCATTTCTATCTAATCCAGGAATCATTTCTGTGTCTAACCAGGGAAGTGAAAGTTCTGGTTTTTTGAAATGTCTATTATTTTTCACAGTATCCACCTCTTATCTATTGTCTATCTGGTTGCGGAGTCTTTATGCCAGAAACTGTTTTTCTAATTTGTGTTTGTACAGACTCTAGCACATTAGTGGGTTGGTTCTCGGCAAAGGATTTTATTCATAGAGACAATGTAAGTGGGAAATAACAGAATAATAATGTTAGTTTATTCTGCCATTCTTTATTAACTGTGACACTTAGATAGTCTTTAACTCCCTGTCTTCCATCTTGGTGGGCTGGGTACCCAAAGAACAACTGGTTTTGCTATTAAAGACTGAAGCAAAGAGAGCATTAAGTACCTCAGCCTTTTCCCCATCCTTTGTCATTATGTTCCCCTGGCATCCAGTAAAGGACGGAGATTCTCCTTAGCCCTCCTTTTGTTGCTGATGTATTTATAGAAACATTTTTTGTCATCTTTCACAACAGTAGCCAGATCAATTTCTAGCTGGTCTTTAACCCTTGTAATTTTTTGACCTGCATAACCTCACAAACATCCTTGAAGTTCTCCTATGTTGCCTATTCCTTCTTCCAAAGGACATAAACTCTCATTTTTTTCCCCTGAATTCCAGCCAGCCCAGTCTTCTTGCCTGCTGGCTCATCTTTCACCTCTCATACTTTCAGTATGAGACTCTGAAAGTCCAAGGTGGCAGCTCTGCTACCAGAAAAATGGGGCTCAAACTGTTTTTTCTAGACTTTTGCATTAACCTTTCCAGCACAGTGCTATTCCAATACACAGTATAACCTCATACAGGCTCTCTAACACAGATAAATCTTACTTATTTTAATGCCCACAGAATGATCAAAAAAATATTTCAGTAAATGTCACAGAGCTAAAGGAGATGTCTATTCTTGAAAAGAAAACACAACTTATAAAGATGCTATCTAAACACGGGGGAAAAAGGAGGTAAAATAAGGTAGGAGCTGATGATGAAGAGTGGTAAAGGAAAAGGTCCTGACATGTAAGTAGCTATGAAAGAAACCTGTAAATACATGAAGCCTTCAACTTCTTCAGTGAAGTAATAGTCTCTGTTGAGACAAAATTGAATTACATATAGTGGTGGTGCTTCCTTAAACTTGAAGTTTCAGAGGAAAATTTAAACATAAGAAATACATTGTGCTACTTTTTGTATTTCTGTTTTACAAAAACTTAACATGTATTTTGTCAAGTCTCTAGACTTATCCAGAAAACTAAAGAAGGAAAATATTGGGCAGACTATACTATCTTGCTGATTTACCCAGCATACTTATGCTGTATCAGTGGTGAGAAAGATGCCAGATGAAGGATCCCTTATCTTACTAATGCTTTGCTGTTTGCACCATAAATACAACTTGTTCAGAAAAGTCATTCTAGTCCTAAAACAAGTCATTCCTGAAGAACAAATGCATTAATTTCTTAAAAAATAATTTTAAATATTACTGCATAGCCAGGATTGGCAGCTGAGCATTCAGACTATGTTATGCTTGTTACCTGCCTATCATGGGGCGCCACTGAGTACCAAGTTAAAGCAGCAAGAGGCAATGTGCCACTTTGATGTGGCCCTACAATTTCCATTGCATATGTCTGAGAGCAGTTGCAAGTTCTGAACAGAGTTAAGGGAGGAACGCTAAAAGCAATGTCAGAATAGGAGAAGAGGTACTGGGTTTGGGCTAGCAAAAGAAAGGAACGTTGCTATTGCAGAGCTGCAGTGTTAAAGCTGATTCAAGTGAGCTCTCAGTGCAATGTCTCTGTTCAGCTATGTCAGGCAGAGCACAGGCAGTAACATAAAAGAACTGAAGTGTCAGCCTTTGATGTTCAGGAGACAGACTCCCCTTTCAAGTTGAAGTACAGAACATAGGTTTGGTGGTAGAACATGCAAAACTTAGTAGGTGGTGAGGGTGGTGATGACAGGTATTAAGTGGCATGAACGCTGTTGAACAGTAAAATATCACTTAAACATTTTGGCTTTAAAAAAGTCTTAGAATGCAGAGTTGACATAGCATTGATAATTCTATGTATATCTATCAGAAGGGAGTCTGTCCTGAATATTATCAACAACTAAAACACAAATTAAACAATGTCTTGGTATTATGTTATATATCTACAGATCTGTATCTATATATATATGCAAATTTTAATGGAATTTGCTATTTTATATAAGCGATGCATCGTTAGAGTGTTCGCCCTAAGGAATTGCTTTTTTATTCCTAAAGATTTTTTTTCAGATACACATAAATGTAAAGTAATTTCATGGTAGTTGTAGACCATTGAAAGTTTAATTCTACAATTCGTGCTCCAGATAGATTATTTGTGCTATTTTATCAGGGTCACCCCAGAATCTTGAATTGTTATATTAGCTTAGCTTTAAATGTAATTTTCCACTTGCTGCTAGAAGCAGTTTGAAAGATTCAGTCTTGTTTCTTTGTCTTATTATTTCATGAGCAGTTGAATGTCAAGCATCTCCTGGTGTCACTAACCGGAGCTGCTCCCTTAAGTTAGTGAGAAGAGTAATGACCCTGTAAATCAATTTGTGTCTGAGTATGTACTGCTGTGTATTCATGCTGCTACCTGATTGATTCTGGTTGTGAAAGTCACTGGAGAAAATACTTAGCTGTCATTACACATTGACAGGAACAATTGCCATAAACACAAACACCCCCAAAGCCCCCAGACAGTTTTCAGAAAGCTCCCCATCCTTTAAAGGTAAAGCATTGCATTTTTAATACTGCAACACATAAAAGCATGTCTTTTAAAACACTTCAAAGCTACCTTGTCTCCAAACTAACATGAAAGCAGGCACAAAGGTAATTTAACACGTGTGAAAATATTTGATGGTTAAAAGGTATCGCTTAGAAGAGCACATCAGCATTTTTCAGGAACACTCAGCATCAACATTCATAGGGCATGGGATAATTTTCCCTTTTTAAAAAAAATTTTCATGAATTCAACATTCCTGACATTAAGAACAGCAGACAAGACATTCAGCAGAGGGCAAAAGGACAGAAAGTGTGCATAGTGTTTTGTTGAAGTAATAAAAACATAGATCACACAGAGGGCTGATAGGAGTCTGAACAGCATGGTAAAAATCATGCTGATGACTGGAAGCCATGACACAAATTACCTTGATTAAGAGATCATCAACGGCTTCAGCAGGGACATAAAGAGGAGGAAAATTCTTGTGATGCTATTAAGACTCTCAGTTGTCTGTGGAACTAGGAGACTGTGGAAAAGTAGTGCTTAATCAAGGAAAGAAGAAAGAAGCTTTTATGTCAAACTATAGTTGTGCCCTTTCATGATAAGGAACTGAAAGGAGGGAGTGGAGAAAATGTGTGGTGGATGGACCTGTCTTCTGGGTGATACACTAGGTCAGAGATGCCCAGAGACTTGCTGAGGGAAGGGTCTGTAAGGGATGAAAAGACCTGAAGGAGAGGACAGGCCAGCACAAGTTGCTTTGCCTTTAATGAGATGGTGGTCCAGGAAGAGACACAGAAGTACTTCTTTTTTTCTGCATGCATCTGCGGGACGGGCTGGGGGAGCTAGCAGGACCTGGAATTGGTAGTTGTGAATCTTTGCTCTAGAGGGCTGATGGTTTTGGTCACATAAGTTTCCATGACACTTACCCTTCTTTGCCCTGGTGCTGGAGAAGACCTGTTACCTACACAGCCTCCACAAGCCATAGATTCTCTTGAGAGCCACCACAGCTGCAAAGTCTGCTTTTGGGCCACAGAAAGTATTTGGGCTGATAGGTGTGTCTAGAGTTGAGTAGCATGAGTTTTAGAAGAGATTCTGTCCGATATGCTGTAGATAGCTCATAACTATGTTGAATGGAAAGAATTAAAGCACTAAGGCAAGAATACTTGCTGCAGTTTACTTGCCAGTTGTAGAGATGAAGAATTAAGGGGAAGGAGAAAACTTTCTTTCACAAAAAAATATTTGTAGGACTTTTTTTTTTCCCCTGCCATTTTGAAGTTAGTATTTTAAAATAAGTAGATGTATTTTTTTCTAGTAGGACAGAGAGCAAAAGAAGGGACTAGCACTAATTATCCAGATGTCTATTGCCACTGAAAAAACACTTTTTCTTTGGAAAAACCATAATCCCAGTAGCATGCATGTGACAAAGAAATGGTGAAAAGTAATGGAGGAAGTCTGTACATTTGGATTTCTTCATGCAGGGACCTCATTTGATGAATATTAAAGAGGCTAAATGATGTCTATGAATTAAGACTGTTGCATGCCTTGCAACATGGATTACAATATCATAAAGGATTTAAAGATGTGAAATAAATTTCTAATGCACTGATACTAAGATACTGACATAACAGCCCTGAAAAGAAAGGTAGGAGGCATAAAGTGAGGAGATGACTTTTTCTCCAATTATAGCAATATAAATCCCAGCTGTCTTCAGAATAAAAGTTGAAAATTTTCTCTGTATTGTTAAAATTCTTTCCAAAGCACACTGGAAGGCTTTGAACTTTGAAAGATGCTTGTCTTTAGAAGCTAAAACTTAGCAGAGTTGATCATGGCATGTACTTCCTACATTATAAAGAGATCTCTGATGATATTTGGTTCTTGATGCCAAATGACCTAGTTGAAAGCTTCAGTTGAAGAAATTCAGACTCAAAAGAAGGTGCAGGTTGTCAATGGTAACATTATTTTGTTTATCAACTTACCTAGAAAAGTATTTTTCTATCAATAATATCTTGGATCAGTGGAGTAAAAGAGTACAGCATGGGAATGCTACAGCTCAAAACAGTACTGAGGAGTGTAGATCTCATTTGATTATTGTGCTGTATGGCACATGAAGTATAGGTTTGATCAGATGGTTTTAATTCTCCTCTCTAGCTTTAACATTTCTGACTGTATAAAAGGTGGCCAGACTGGCAGCCCTGGAGCATGAGCATTTCCCTTTTTCTGCACAACAGGTACCGTGCAACAAGCACCAGTGCGCACATCCTTCCTAATAACCCTGAATTCTTCCTATAGGGTCCAATTCTGTGGAAAAGACGTGATTTCTTGAGATGTATCCATCCTGCAGGGGGACAAAAAAGTGGAGGCATGCCAAACAAATCTGGAATACTGTCTATCTGTGAAAGGGAATAATTTTACTAGGATTTAGACAGAGGACTAATTCATATAGCCACTAATAGTCAACAGATGGTAATTACTACTGGCTACTAAAAGCTAGGTCAAATTTGAAGCCAATGACCCAGAACTAAAGTGCTCCATATGCCATAACTATGCTGTCTGGTATGCTCACTAGTTGTGACCCTCCCACTGAAATAAGGCCTTTCCCTTCAAGCAGAAACCTTTAATGTTCTCAATTAGATGAAACAACTGCCTTGACATTTCTGTTCTGCTGTTGGTTTTAACTCTTGCTACATGCTGTTTATAACACTTTAGTTTTAACCTTGGGGTGACCAGGGAAAATAAGACACTGTGAAAGAGAGGAAGTCATGGAAATAGTAAAGATCCTCTTAGAAGAGGACATCCCCCTAAATGCCAGTCAGCCCATGAACTGGAAGTTAGGTTAGAGTTTTTCTCCTTCTCACTGCGCCCTTCAAGGTCTGTTTCAAGGCCTCGGGTGTTAACCAATTGTTAGCTAATACCAGTCATCTTGGGTTGTACATTTAATTACAAATCTTTCAGTTAATTTAGACTAAAACTGTCTGGATTTCATCAGTTAGGTATAACCTGATAAAAATCTAGCTGGGAGTTGTTCATCAGCCACATAACGATGAGCAAAACAGCTTGCTGTGTGTAGAAAAATATGAGTATTGCTTACTATTAGGACATGCAGGACACATAGAAAATTTATATACCCAGTAATTTATATGTTCTTCATCACTACAGCATCTTGTGTTTTATATGCATACATAAAAACTCACAGTGTTCTCAGGCATTTATTTTCTGCAGATTAAGAGTTTGATGAAGTTGCTGTGTAGTAAGGATTGAAATGTTGCTTGTTCAAGCGACAATTAATAGGGAGGGAAGTTTTCTGTGTGTAGGAGATGAACCATGCCTCTTCTGTTTTTCAGCTTCCTGTCTAACAAAACGCAGTCTCTGCGGCCTAATGTAACAGCCACCAGGTTTTTAGAAGTCCTGACCTAGGCTTAACAGTCACTATTAATTACACTAGAGTACCAAAGCCATACATTTATTAATGCATGGGTTCTTTTCAGTCTTCTCTGGAAATGGCCCTGAACTGTTATTGTGTTTATGATATGCTGTATACATGATTAAGAATTTCCCTGGTAAGAAACCACATGTCTTCAACTGCAGATACAGGATTTGCTTGGAATCAGATCTGCTGAATGCTGACTTTCTGAAAAACATGTATTGAACCTTTTATATAATTGTGTTTCTTCTAGCTATTATTGTTAAGGAAATACCGGAATATGCATAAGGTGTCTTCAGGACATTGCTTCTTTCTTTGGCTGCTGCAGGATAAGCACTTTCATTTTCATTATGGCCTATTTCATTATAATATTAACCTCAGCCTCTTGATGAAAAGCTTGTTAGCAATTATATAACAAAAGTGATGCTGTATTTTATTTTTAAAATTTATTATATGTAAAGTGCTTTAGCTATGTGTTAATGCTTCGCTGTATCTGTGTGGCAGCTAAATAGATAATGTGAAACTTCTTTTTTCTTTCTTCCTTATGAAGCTCATAAAATATCAACTAAAAGGCCAATAGATGCATTCATAGTGAAACAGCATAATGCTGTATCAGCAGGTCTTATTTCAAAAATTAAAACAAAAGAACAAAATCCAAAAAAACCTCTTATAACACCAAATCATTTTTAGATAATGCTAACAGATGAGATAGAGCGAGCAAACTGTGAAATCTGCAGTTTTATATATGAGGAAGTCAGCAATAGGATAATAAACCATAGAAGTATTAAAAAGAAGAAGAAAAAAAAACCAATGAAAAAACCCAGAACTATTTTTATAAATATATAACTCTACTGCAAGAAGATACATAAGTATTTAAAGTTTCCAGAAAAGTACTGTAAAGACATATTGGATGATACATAAATCAGAAAACTCTAAGATATTTCTGACTGTCAAACTAAAGTATTGAAATTCCATCTCCTTCTCTTGAGTATCACTGCAAGGCACGTGCTACATTAATTTCCCTTGGCTTGCTTTTTTCCACAAAAAAGTCCATTTCCAACCTGTACTTATTAGCAAACAAATTAGAATTGGTGGCTAAAGGATGTATAACTAAATGTTTCTTGGCTGAACAGTTTATGTTTTTTCAAGTGTCTTTAGTTGATACCTATAACCATGGAGAAGGTCTGTGTTGTCACACCACTATGACATTTTGTCCGCCTGCTCAGAGGTAAAATATCTCGGATAAAACCGTTGTCCCATTGGCATCAAATAGATACACATTTGAGGGTAGGATTAAGGTTTGCTTCTCTTATCATTTGACAACTCCCTTTGTTTTACAGTTTTTGCTCTTTAGGAACCTACAGCAGACTGGATTTAGCATGAAAAATCTTGTTGGGTTTTCTTTTGTTGAAGGAAAGAAACTCTTGAATAAGAGTGATTCACATGTCTGCTTGGGGCTTATCACAAGTGCTCTGAATATACCATCCCAGAAACTGCCCAGAAAATATAATAATTGCACACATATTTTTGTGTAAGGTTGGAGGCTGTTGGAATGCAGCACACCTTTTTAGCAGAGCTACTTGCACATTTCTTCTTCCAGAATATTTAAGTATTATTCCCAACAATCATTAACCAGCTTCAGTTTTCAGAGCAGTAAGTGCTCCTCCTGGTATCTGTGGCATCACTTAGTATATAGTTATAAGGTGTCTTGGGGCTGATGTGTTAGCAAGGCAACTGTCAACAGTCACCATGAGCCAGAAAAACTTAAGAGCAGTAAAATAAAGGGTTTGATTCTTTGAAGGAAAATTAAACATGCAGTCACTCAGGAAAGAATAGAGTAATTAGAAAATGTTAAAAAAACTCTCAACCAACCAAGGCCATACGTATGTCACTTCAAATGATACACAAAAGATTTTACTATACTCAGGAGACTTTGCCTTTTCTGCCTTTTTTTTCTGCCTTTCTTTTATTTTTTTACAAACCAACATTTTAAATAACATTAAATCAATTAATAAGAATGTCAAAGTAATCATTTTCTATCTGTGAATACCAAACATCAACTGAATCACAAAAGATTTGACTGTCAGTCAGTACAACTAAAATACTAATGGATATCATAATGAATAACACAATCTTCATGTGCTACAGCTCAGTCTTGTGCCTGGGCACAAATTGATGGTTAAGCTAATGCTAGATTTCCAGTCTTCCACTGATGTCTTAATTCCTCATTCAGACTGAAGGATAATTACTCTTTTGCATGTCAGCTCATTCCAAAACTGCCCTGTATTCTGGGACTGGACAAAATAGTGAAAAAGGAGAGGGGGCTGGTGTGTGCTGTGGCTTCTCTGAAACTGCAAAGGTGCTGAGTTGAAATTGGTCATCCACAATAGAAAAAATATGAACAGAGAATAATTAAAGATGGCATTTTGGGGTTACAACTGTAGAGTGTCTGTTCTAACCAAAATAAAATTAAATTAAAGCTGAAAGAAACAGCTGCACATTAAGCCCTATTTAATATTGATGCTAACTGAAGTATGGATTTGAGTGAGTTCTTCCTCAAGGTCCTTGCCTTGTATCACTGCCCTATTGTATAATAAAAAGGATTTCTACTTAAAAAAACATAGTGATCACTCATGTATATGTCCTCACTGTATTTTGAGAAGGAAAAAATATTCTTCCCATTACAAGGCTCTTTTAATGATGCCAAAATAGTTAGAAAGGCTCAATCAAAAATGAAAGGGTAGTCCCCAAGAGCAGAATACCATCAGTTTTTAACTGGGGGAATGAATCTCTGTAGTTTACTTACATCTGATACACTAAAAATTAAAGAATTATGTTGAAAACCCTTTTAACCAAAGCTGTTTTCTTAGACATATTAATTTGCTCCACATATATTCAGTTGTTTACAGAGGCACTGTTCTTTTTCGCTTAGTCAGTTAATACACTTAGATGGCGAAGCATCTTGTCCTGAAAGCTTTTCTTATTGGAAGTCTGATATCCAGGTTGATAACAAGAAGTATCTTGTCCAGTAGTTAGTTGGTTACTGAGTGGTATGTATTTAAATCACAAGCCATTGCTTTGCAGAGATCTGCACCTACTCCCTGAAAGAAATAAAGCAGAAAACACCTTATGCTGAACACAGTAAGAGAACCTTCCTCCTTCCTGCAACAAAAGGAACTTTTATTTAAATTTATTGATATTGGTGTTTCAGTTATTGTTTTATATGACTTTCCCATTCTCCTCATGTTGGTCATCTCGTAAGACAATACTTTGTGCAGCACAGTTTTAGGTCTGACTTGGATTACTCTTTTGCTAGATTAATTGTCTTTGTAATGGTAATGAAGAAACACTTAATTTTATCTGCTGTGGCAGTTGTGTTTAGATTAGGGTTGTGTTTTTAAACCTAGTCTCTTGATCAGCCACACAACCCGTGGTTTGCTATTACACCAGGGAAAGGTGATGGACTGCATAAATTTGATGCCTTACAGAGGAAAATATGCTTGAAGTCTTTTTAGGGTAAACCCAGCACACTAAAAGCTACCAAGTGTTCAATCTGCAGCACCAGCCACAGCCCAAAGGTGTGTAGCTGAAATGGTCATTAGCACAATCTCTGTTGCTCTTCAGTCCTGATGAGCTGCAGCTCCTGTTAATATGACATGGCTACTGCTGCCATACCAGCAGCCTATGCGGACCAGATGGAGTTGCCAAATGAGAGACAGAAAGAAGCCCTCAAACAGTGAACTGCTGATGAACTATCTGGTATCACAACGTGGGTGAAAAAGTCATTGCAACATGCACATTTTTCCCCACACTATCAAAAAGAACAATAACAAACAATTATTGCAAATTTAGCTTAAACATTATTTGGTTAAATAGTGGAAATTATTAAAAAGTGGTTATTTATTGGAAATCATAATGACAATGTTTATGTTTTTGGTTGGCATTAATGACAGGGTGTGGCCTTTGGATATTTTCAGGAAAGTCAAGTAGACTTTGGACTAAAGTTAAGAAATACTGCCCTTGAAAATGCTTCTGGACAACTGTCAGTCACATCCTTCCCTGTTCAACATGACTGTGAAGTCACTGTGATGATTATTAAGGATGACATTGGCTGAATTTACTGGGAGAGTGAGACAGTATTTGGATTGAAACAAACTCTGAATGAGGGTTAACTGCCTTAAGCTCTAAAGTACATTTCAATGTACATTTAAAATGTACATTTCAATACAGCTGGTACATTGGAAAAAAAATCAGAACAGATTTTTATTAGTTCTTATGATTAAGAAAATTAACATGTTATGGTGGTACAGGTTCAGAGTCTACACGTCACCACATAAACTAGATCAGTACATGAATATACTTTACCATTCATAGCTGGTGAAAATAGTGCAAGTTTCCTATACAAATTAGTTTTGCGGCAAATATTTCTGTCCTGGTAAATTCAGCAGAAGAATATACCTGCAGAGAGAATAGCCTGTTTCTAAGGTCCACTGACAAATTTTTCTACATAATCTTTCTGCCCCCTATTCCTGTGCTATGCCAGCATGCTAATAATTAATGATTTCTTTTAAATGAAATTAATGTCATTAATGGATGTCAAAGTATTCAGTGCTACTGTGTCATCAAATACATTGTTTTAACAATTCTATAAAATGTTCTGGTTTTGAGGAAAATTACCTTTTTCTTTGTGTTTTATTTTCCAATTTACATAAATTTAAAGACCTACTGAAGCTAAGAAAGAGATGAAATGATGCGAGATATTATTTTTTCTGGTTTTGCCTTTTACTGTCTTTGAATTCCATTATTCCATTTTCTAGCAGTGTTCTGGATTTTTTGGCACTCTTATCAAAATTTTATTAATCAAATAATAACCCAATCAAACAATGAAAATTCTCAGTTATGGAACTAAGAGTAGTCTTCTGACAATAGAGGCTGGTAGGCTAGCACCTGCTTGCACTGTGAAAATCCATTTATTTTACATAATAAATGGAATCTTGGTCCTTTCTGCTTGTCTGACTGTCTCAGATTGATATGTAAAAGAGTGTTTATAAGCATTTCCTCAAATATTTTAGGAAAATAATCTGGGTTAGTATAAAATACTTATTTAAATGGTGAGGACTAGCCCAGCTGATTTTGGCTGAGGAAATCCAAAAGTCTTTAAGTGTAGGCATGGAATCTTCACCAGCAGACTGGTAGACTACTGCTAGAGAGGAATGACAATAATTTGTACACTGGGACTCATGCAGTAAATAAAAATTTCAATATTAGTGTGAAATATTTAGCATAAGCATTGGTTTGTACCATACCACTATGATTTTATTATTTGTATTTTATTATTTTCTAAAGGAACTCTGAGGATTAGAACTAGGGGCTATTTATTTTCTATTGCTATTTATTTGAAGGTAGTCAAAATCTCCCAGTCCTCTTATTTCCTTTTCAGTCACCTTTCATTGAAAAACTGTTTTTGTAAAGTATGTGATGGCTGTTTTTAAAGCCTGTTAGAACCCTTCAGATGTCTGATGTTTTACAGAGCTCTCCATTCACACACATCTTAGAAGAGGTGTTGTGGTTTAGGTACAACTTCCATTTGTGGGGTACATAGGAGAAACATGTTACTGAAAGGAATCCAGGTGGATATCTGCACTTCAATGAGTGAAGAGGGCTTTGCTATATAGGATACTTAAGACTCTTGGAAATGTATTATGAGCCCTTTCAACGTCTTCTGCCTCACACTGCCATTTTACAGGTAAATGTACTTGAAAGGGACAATGAGGTCAAACAAGTGCTAGAAGCTAAAAATCCCTCAGATGTGATTGTGCCACTACTTGCAATTTGCTGCATGAAATTCAGTGAGTTCGCCTGTGCTTGAAATTACTTATCCTTACCACAGAGATAAGAAAACATACAACATCCAGCTGACGAAAATATTTCAAGACTTAATTAATTGTGCAGTCCTTTCATGAGAAAAATTGCTTTTGCATAAAACTCCAAGACCCTATCCCCACCTGGAATTAGTCAGAGACACTTACAGGAATAAATTCAAGGTAAATCAAACTAAGAGTGAGATGTGTCTATTCCAAATAACTCAGCTTTGGACTATTTTTATGTACAGACAAGCAATATAAGCATCAATGTCCCATGTTCTATTATTATAAAATGAGCTGCAATCAGCTATTTATATTCAGAAATATAAATATGGTTAAGAAATAGGCATTGAATAGTAATGCTTTAAAATTATACATGCGAAGGGTGTTCAATGAGGTTTCTGGAATTATACGTGTGTAAGCTAAGCAGAATTCAGTCTTTTTTCAAAAACGTTGCTAAGCAGCAACTGACGGGTCATCTGGACATTTTTCTGTGTGACATGCTTGTATACACTGTGCTTTGATTACTAAATATTCTAAACAAAAATCTATTTGTCTGTCTTTAGGTATCTCTTTCAAAGTCCTTTCCTGATAAAGAGGTGCCAGCAGACTTACTGTAACATTTTCCTCATTAAATAATCCAAACCAAAGTCAGTAGTTACATAGGATTCAGCCACTGTTGGTTTCCTGAAAGCCTTTTCTGTGATAAATTGATCATTGTATCATTTCTCAGCATGGTCAACCAGTTTCACAATCAGCAATGTTTCAGTTTATAATTTATCTATTTTTTACCATGATGATTTAGGTCCTAAGACATTCTGCGATTCTTTGTTAACGTTAGTAAAGAGTATACAGAGCATTAATTCAGCTGAGCTCTCTCTTATATGTCTGTTTTGAGACATTATTATTTCATACTTGGAAGTTCACAGAGTATGCTGCATGTTTTCTGCTCCTGTCCCCTCCACCTTTTAGACAACTTCTTTTAGAAAGCAGCCATTCACCTGGAGTTTCAAATATATGAAAAAAGACTTGCACGGCTTTTTTTCTAGCTACAAGATTAATTTATTTTAAAACTAGTATTATTCATAAGACAACGTTCTGAAACAGTTTGGGAATGGGGAGAAATACTTTCTTTTTCCCTAACTTGATTTGAACCCTGAGCTTTGAAATGCAAATCTGATTTTATATTTTAGGTGGTAGAGGCAAATTTGAGTTGTTTACAGTTTTTGTTGCATGTGGGAACTCTTTCATGATAAGCCAGCATAATGATCGTATTTGGATGTAGAGGCACAGCATAGATGAAACTGGGCTCCAGGGCAAGGAATGAAATGTTGTAATCTGTTCAAGAGGGCTTGATGCTGATCTTCTGCCATCTTCGCAGTCTGGCAACTGGCTCTGGCCTGTAAGCCCTCAGAGAGGAGTTGTACCACAGATGAGAGGACTCATTTCTGTAGGTTAGTGTGAAGGGGATGGAAAGGTATAAGATGCATTTGAGCATGTTTCTCCCTCTAAAATATTTTCCTTAAAATTTAAGGCATAGCAGAAGGAAATGTTTAACTGGTATGAGTTATTATGGCTATAATATCTGTTCTTCTCTGGTAAGAACTTAGTGGTTGCAGCAAACACTGGGTTGCCACAGAAAAAAGAACAAGAGTGGTGCAAGAACACAAACGGCTGGGAAAAATCCATAAAATTCTTCTCAGAAAATAGCTGCAGATTCGTTTGTGACACAATGTATATACTCAGACCAGTTTTATGTACTGTATTTTTGAGTCACTTATAATTTTTCTTTGTGTGAACCTAGAGTCAGCCCCTTGGTTCCTGATGCTGTTAGCAGTTATGGTTTCTTTTACAGCAATGAAAAGACTTTGCAATCGCTATCAAATTAAATATTAGCATTCTCTTCCTCAGAGAGTTTATGCTTGCTTTTGATGTCAAGACAAAGACTATCTCTGATCCATGATGTTTTTACAAAGACTGGTGGAGACTATAGATGTCAATAGACTACAGTGGGTGGGAAAAGAAAGAGTGTACTACACAGAGCCTGTGTTGCTTTAGTTAATCTAAGGATGAACAAAGAGTAATATGTTGTAGCAATGCTGTATGTTTCTTCCTTGCTATCATTGCTGTGTGGAAAAGGCAGGACTCATTATCTCCTAATTGTGTAAAAGTACAGCAAGGTTCAATCTCAGCAACAAAGTTGAATTGTCCAATTTCAGCACTTGCAAAAGTAGGTGTCTGCTGTGTATCACAAAGAGGACTGTCCTTTCGGGAATGTGAGTGGAAAGCGGTAGCTCTGGCAGTTTTGTTCATTAGAATTTGCCTGTGGGTAGTGATCAAAAGTGACTAACATGCCAGAATGGATATTTTCTGCATCAATTTTTTGATTTTTATCACTCTGGGCATTTTGGAATATTTCTTCAAACGTCCTCCTGAAAACTGGATTTTCTGTTCCACTAAAGTGAACTCAGCAGTGCAGATGCTAAGGGGGTAAATACTTATACTTCATGGTTGTTCTGAAGCTGATGATAACATTCTATAAAGTTGATGATTACAGATAATATTTCCAAAGGACTGTCAGCCTTCAGTAAGCAGAACAAGGTATGCCCCAATCTCCTTACCTTCTAGCTAACATTTCTGCAGTTAAGAACTTCCACACACAGAAATTGCTGCCTGGGAAATTTGGATCCAGAAGTTGTCTCATTCTGTATCAGGGAAAGGAAATAAAAATCCTTCATTATCTCTTCTCTTCCTCTCTCTACATCAGCAAACACAAACAAACCAGAAAGCAAGCAAGAAAGAGAAAAGGAGAATCACCACTCATTTCCTGTGTTTTCTTTGGATTGCTTCTTTTCCCACTCTCCAGTCGGGTGTACAGTTAAAAAAAAACAACATAGGTGCGTCCCTGTCCTGACATTAATCATTATAGGGCTTAGGCTAAATTTCTCATTTCCAGGTCATAGCGATGCTGCCTGCTCAGTTGATGTGGTGTAACAGTTATTCTCTTCTGCTTGGATTGGGAGACCTTGCTGCAGAAAGCTGGCCACCCAAAGAATGCTTTAGGGTGGTGACATCTGTCTCTTTGTGCCAGTTCTGCACATGGAAAGATAACTGCAGTGCCTGTTGAAGAACTATGTCTTTCCTCCCAACAAATCCAGATGTAGATGTCATCATTTTGACAGAAAAACTGAAATATTTATCAAATGACAATTCAACATTGATGCTAATTAAAGGATGTTGCGAATATGATTGCAAATATTCCCATTACTGTTTTGTCCTATAACATCAAATCTTTACACTAAGTTACCTAGGACAATTTTTCCAAGGAAATAAAACTTTTTGAAATGCAGGCATAATAATGCTAGAGTTCTTACTATCATCCAGGAAGGCACTTGTGTAGACTAAAACAGCATGACACATAGTAGACAAAAAGCTTTTCCCTGATAACCTCACTTGACCACTGCATCTTCACAATTGATCTTCAGTCTGGCTCTTGTGGGTTGATTAAAAGGGGCCATTTCTCAGTTTTACATTGATTTACTCTGTCAGGAAAGAAAAAAATGTCTTCTGTCCCAGGAAGGTGAAATGAAACTTAGAGTATTTTGCTGTTCCCTTATATTACAAAATGTGAATCACCATCATTTTGCTCAGCTATATTTTCTTTCTCAGCAATCTGTTTTCTTTTTTTTTTTTTCTCTTACTTTCAAACAGTTTTGAAAACTGCTTTTCTACCTGGGTTATAAAGGATCATAGGAACAGCTTTACGAAGGTATTTCTCTCTAGTGGTATGAAGAAAATTCTTGCCACATTCTTTGTGGAATCATCTTCAGGAGTTATAAATGTAGACAGAACTATCTGTTTGAAAAATTGGGCAAATAATCACGAGGTTTTAGCATGAGTAGTATTAATACTAGAAGAGGGTTTTCTTGTAACTCATAGAAAACAGAAATACTATGTATTTGGCTGACCAACCATGTTATGTTAGTTCCAGACAGCAAGTGTGAAGTTGGCTTCTCTTCTACATTTCCATTGATATGTAGGACATTGGTTGTGTGAGTATTAATAGGTGGAGGATTTTTATTTTATATCTGCCATGACTTCTTGGGAGACACCTAGAGTCATGGAATATAAGATTAAGCTTATCAGCACAAAATAATTGAGTTCCGAATTAATATTTTTATAATGCCTATAATTTACCAAGATAGACCATCTGGCCAGCTCTGATTTTCTCTTTTCATTGTCAGTTTCTCCTGTTTATCCTTGGTCAGTGAGCTCCTATTGCCTGATATCTTTTCAGCTCTAGTATGAACTTGTAACCATGGCTTACAACTGAAAGTACGTCCTAACCACGTTTACTGTTCAGTAAACAAAGCGTGTTGCAAGCAGAGCATTTTTAAATGGATTAGCTGGGGTGAAAATATTTGTTGATCACTCAGCTGTGTTCACAAAATGAAACTCAGCATAGCAGTTAATTCATGACCAACACAGATTCTATTGCAAAGACCTATTGAATGTATTGTTGTAGTGAGATGCAGTTAATGAGTATAAATTACTTGTTTGCTAAAGTAAGAGAAGTAGTATTTTCAGAAGGATTAATCTCTCAATCTCAGTGAAAATCTTGGTAAATCACTTAACCAGAGAACAGCAGTTTCAATCCATGAGTGTTCTGGAAATAGTCTGTATCTATGATGCACTATTTGTCTAGACAGAGGGAGATTCTTTGTGATAAAAAGTTACCATAGATATTCTGGATATTAGATACCAATTTTCTGTTATTAAGGCCGTAATTTTATGTCTGTCTCAAAATTTCATTTCAGTATTGGTTTTCAGGTATAAATACATGCAAGAATTTTATGAAAGTAGTATATCTGTGACATAAAACTTCTCTGAGAAGTGCCTCAAAGGTCTTCTGTAGACTATATCACCCTGGTATTTTTGTCGAGCATTTCATCACATCTCCTCTCTTTGGAACAAAGATTTCTGTTTTCAGTCTGTAACAGTAAACCAATCAGTAAATAATGAAAAATGGAAAGGAAAGAAAGCTTTGATGAAGAAAGAGTTGTTGAGGGGTAAGTTTGTTTTCAGATAATAATTGTTGTTCTGTGAAAAGGGAAGGGAAGTTTTCAGCACTTCATTTACCAGATTCCTCTTACTGCTCAAACCATGATCTGGTTTTCCTGATTTTTTCTGGGAGGCCAATCTGAGTGTGGTGATCAAAGATGTACAATTACTTATTATTCCCCTAAGCAACAGGTTCCACACACTGAATATTGGTACTTTTAAAAAATCTTGTACTCCCAGGCTTCGCTACCTTTCTGATGACTTTTGGGTCCTAAGACTTCCTCCAGTGCTATTAGTGAATATGTAGAACCAGGTCTTAGATGTTTAGTAAGCTGCACTCTACCACTTTGTCCAGGTACATTTTGGGGTAATGACAATCCAGAGTTATTGTCATGAAATAATGTGGCATAATAAAATAAATGAATGAAGGTCCATAATGTCTCACTATGAAGTTAAACACATTTTATCGTGATAGTTCAGGTACAAATTAACTAATATTTGGCATAAATTTTCATCTAATGCCACTACCAAATTGCATGCTAACTGCAATTAACTAGCAATATGCTTCCTGAACCTTTTCTTGATCAGACATAAATCTGCAGTTTTTTATCTACATCAATATTTGTTTTTCTTATTTCTCTTATTTGAAATATTGCCTCACACATTTTTCTATTACTCATTTTGCACATGGGTATGTTAAAAAACTACCAGCTATTCAGTTTTTTTAAATACTCATCATCATTCTGACTGAAATTTCAAGATGAAATTGAATTCTGAAATTTGTGTAGTTAACTATATTAACAATGAAAGTGCAGTTCCTACTTTAGAAATTAAGTGATGATCCTTTATTTCAGTATTTGTGCCAGACCTTACTTTAAACAAGACAAGCTGTAAGAGCTATTGGATATATAATTGTAGTTGAAATCCAATAGGGGAAAAAATGAACATATTTACATGCCCTTTTTCAGATGAATGACTCAGCAATGTGCTCTGTGTAGGTAGTAATTGTGATAAGAGCAGCAAGTTCTGAGTTCCATGTACTGCTAAACCAAATTCTCCAAGTAACAATTGAGGTGAACATTCTTTCAGAAGTCGATTACACAACCACTAAATTTAATTAGAATTGTTTTAAATACCAGTGCATCTTAATTTTCAATTACGCTTAAATTATGTTAGCAGGAAATAAAGCTAGAGCTGTACTCACTATTCAGCATTGTACTGAACCTGGACATGCATTTTTCAACAAAGTATATTTTTTTTTTATTTCAACAAAATATATATTTTTTCTCTAATTAGAGAAAAATACCAAGCAGTCCAAAAACTTCATACTTCAAATTTTAAAAAGCTCAGACAAAGGGCAAGAGCCCAGTGACCAAAATCTACCAAGCACAAAAACCGTGGTGTTAGAAAACAGTTACAAAATTATGTTTGTTTGCTTCTGAATTTCCTATCACTTGGGAAATCTAGAAGCTGACTTCTTTCAGCTTCTATTACAGCTTATAAATTAGAGCAAAAAGACTACCATTGATTCCTTGCAGACTGGATCATGTCCCTACTGTGTTCCTGTAAATAACAGCAGGTTTTCAGATTAATCCTGTCAAGACTGGGAAGGGCAGTCCAATAATGTGTCAGATTTATTATTTTTTGCTGGCCATTATCCAGATTATCGGGGGGGGAGGAGGAGGGAAAGGCAGTGATAGGGGGACCAGGAAAGGAGTAATTTACTAAATGCATATTTATGCCATTACAGGAAAGGTCAAATTGGGATGGGTGCACTGATACGTAATGCAGAGAAGAAACAAAAATATGGAAGGTAAAGTTACTAGTAATGGTGAGTAAAGTATACAGTGCATATACCTTTAGAAGTTGAACCTAAAAGAAATATCAGAAAAGATGGGAGCTGTCTTTAAGAAATCCTTTTCTAATGACTTCACTTTGTAGTCACATGGCCCTTATAAAATAATTACAGTATTTTCATCAAGTATTAGCAGCTGAAACTAAGTTGCACTCAACATTCTGAATGTGTTTTTTCCATAACCTGTTACTTTGTATTTTAGAACTTTTAATTTAAACCAAAGAACACAGAAGTTGTTTATGTATAAACTTGTGTATGTTATGTACTTTATGTGGAGCAGACTTTCTGAATTGCATTCTTATGTTTGATGTTTATTCAATGAAACATTTATTTTGCCAAAGCATGAGGTCTCTCTCTGGTTCTTACAAAATCTTTTAGAGCACAAGATGACAAAATACGTTTCTCTCTAGTCTTTCAGTAGCCATCATGACCTATGTGATCAAATGCAAGTACTTGAAAGGTTGTACAACAGAATAAAGGTGAGGCTAATACTTAATGTAATCTGACTCTTTTCTTGAAGAATCTACGTGACTTATCAGACAGTTGAAGCACAGAAAGTAGTAGTAACATTTCATTGTGAACAGTTAGTCTTTCATTTCCAATTTTATTCCATGAAGCAGGTTTCCATTATCAAAACTGAAGATATTAAATCATCATATTAAGGATCAGTTTAATTACATACTGAGAAAGAACTTGAGAAAATAGTTCATATGTTCTCTCATTCTGTATGGCAAGTTAAATTCTGTCTGTTTCAGAAAGCCAACTTTATCTGATGGATGGTTCTCTAAATAGAAAATATTAACAAGTAAACCCACTAATAAAGCAGTTGAACTTTGATGGGAAACCCACCTGAGATTTAGTACTGTGCCTCTTAATATTGGTACTCTGGTACTCTGATGTTTAGGTTAAAAAGTGAATAGGCTTTTCAGAAATACTTGTGAAAAAGGCCAAATCTTGATTTTAGTGATACTGACATAGGTCGTGATAGTCTTATGGCCAGAGAAATATGTATGTCTCAGAATTCTACAGAACATTTTTATAAAACTCACAGGATTTGGAAAAGAGAAGTATATTTTGGCTATCTTCTATTTCGCTTGATACTCATTTCCTAAACAAGTCTTTCTTCTGGTTTAGGATATCATCTTTAATGCACAGTATTTGATTATCTCATATGCTTCTAGACAGATAAAATAAAAATATCTTAGTAGATCTGTGCTCATTATCGCTTGATAGCAGACACATTTGATGAACAGCACCTGTGCTCATTCTTTGCTCACTTTTTACAAGCTTGCAATATACAGAGCTTACAGTGTAAGCTCTAATGCTTACATTTAACAACATTTTACTTCAGTGAAGCCCTCTAGCAATCATTTGGCATTCTGGACTTCAGGTAGCTACTTCAAAATCTGGTTAATGTGCTGTAAAAACTGCAGAGGTGTGATTTGTTAAGCTATTTCTGATCAGTCTTGAAAGAATTGCCATTAAAAGAAAATGTCTATGAGGAAATCACAGTCATTGTGTCATACTGTGTATGACATTAACAGCCTCTGAACCGATTATATGGAATCATAGAGATATCAATGCATATGTATTTTATTGCATGGAAGAAATCAGATAGTTCTTAAATTAGTCATCCTTTTATAACCATTCTTTATTAAAGATATTTAATGAAAATTACCTACTTCATAAGGAGGCTCAATGACATATGGCCAGACCAGAATCTCTGCAGGATACTGCCTAAGCATCCTGAAATACTTAGGTGTATTCACCACATGGACAAGAAGACTAAGAATATATATATCCTTAAACATTAGTATTTATTATTTGTATGCAAACACTCTTGTGATTTTTGTGTGATTTCTAGAATTGCATTTTCCAGCTAACTTCATTTTGTAGATAAGAAAAACCATAAAGTGATGGTAAACAGAATGTCGCTGTCAATTATTCGTGTCAATCACATCTTCATGGAAGCCTAGCAGGAAGATTCAGAAGGGTAACTAACATTGTGTATCGGTTCTAACCATTTCTAATTTTTATCCTTCCACTTAAATTTGCATTGTAATTTATGTTCACTTTCAACTCAGAGGTTCCTTTTCCTTTTGAATGGCTATCACTAAAAGGCAATAAAGAATATGTAAACCTGCTGTGCTGTTTTGTCCTAGGTTCTTGGAGTGTGGAATAAGTGTAATTGTTATTGCTCTGATAGTTGTACTGGAAACATTTACAATGTTTACTTTAGCTGAATGAGTTGACACGACTTATGTAAATTAGTTAAGAGAATGTTCTGTACAGTTCCTCCATAACATCTGTACTGCTAGCTCCCTTCTAGATCTCATTTTACATGTATAATATTTAATCAAAGTTTGGCAGATTTAAAATTAGGCATGGATGAATCTCTTTCAAATATAAGATTCTAGAAGTTTTTCTCACAGTAACTCTCTGTGAATTAAACCAATGTCCTTTTCTCATTTCTTTCTCTGGGAGTTTTTTACATTTCTCTCTAAATTGTCTTAATTGCCTTGGAATTGTCTTGTGTTCATCACGAGCCTCTAGGAGGAACAGATGAAAGGTTCTGTAAATGCTGGTCTGTTCTCAGTTTTCGCAACTCCACTACTGTATCATTTAGAAACTATTGTGACAAAGCTTCTAACAGGGATGTAGATCTGATGCTAAAAAGAGGTTTATCTCAATGCAACACATTAAGATGAGGTCTAATTAAGATCAACTTTGAAGGCAAATTTTTGAAGGGGACTTGGTTATTAACTGGATCTCTGCAGGTTTGCTTTCACCTCTCAGCTATTTCTGATGGTTATAGAGTCATCATGTAGCTGCTAAGTTTAATATTCAGATACCGTTTCAGTGCTTAGGTTTCTGTCAGTAGATTCCTATCTGCCTTCTACCAGCTATGCATTTACATGCCTGGAAATATTTAAGTTTAGATGCTGTTGGGAATGTAGTACTACATCAAATAAGTGTTTTATGAGCTTTGGGTTTTGGACCCTGAACAGGAAACCAGGAGCCTGGTGTTCTATTTGTCCAGATGCTTGAATTGGCATTTTTCCCTTCTGCCCTGAGTTGCCACAACTTGATTTCTGCTCAAGACTGGCAAGCTAATGGCAGCGCAGTGTGCCCTTAAACTAAATATACTATCAGCAGGCTACTCTGTGGGACACCTATTGCAGATTCTCTTTGCAATAAAAGATGGGCATGTTCCAATGTTCATTTCTCTTTCCCCTTCATTTGCCTTCCCTTTCGCCTTCTAGCTCTTGGAGGAATACCATACCTAGGCAAGCTACTTTAGCTGTCTTCCATGAAACCATTTGCAAAAGAGTAATGAATTCCTTCTTATGGCAAAGTAGAGATATAGAAACGGAGCCATAAAGACACTAATTAATTTGGTCATGCCACTGCTCTAGAAAGCAGACAGGACCATACTGCAGCACCTTTCCACTCCAGAATAAGTTTTCTGACAAAGTAACTAAACAGATGAGGGAAGCAGCTTTATGCTGAACCAGGTGCACAAGGAACACTTTGTAGAAATACACCATAACAGTAGAAAGTTGATTAACTGTTTTTCAGTTTCTTCTTTTCCAGTTTTCCCCTGCTGTTTTCCATCTGAAGTACACTAGTTACTATGGAATAGTTGCTAAGGAACGGTTACAGTGTCATTTACATGGGTCTAAGCATTCTGATGTCCACTGGTGCAGTAATAAGCCAATTTATTTAATGGTTAGGAGTATACAATATTTATTTGGGAGACACAGAATTGGAGATGGTAGAATAAAATGCAAAGATGGCAAGGGTCCTACTTTTCATTTTGTGAAGGAAAAAAGTCATGGTCAATTCATATTAGAGAAGTTGCCTGAAATTAAATATCAGGTGGAAATAAACAGTTGTGTATTGTCCTGTTTCCACAGAAATAGTGCCAATATCTTACTGAGCTTGAATTCTGATTTTTATTGTTCCCGTAATTATAACTTAGAGCAACGACTTCCACTGTAGATATTTGCTCTGGGAAGAAGGTATTCTACTTTTGTGATCTTGCTGTGTCAAAATGCTTTGCTTTTGGTAAACTCTCACTGGCATGTCTTTCCCAGGACCTTGCTTCATAGTGTTAAAACTACATCCACAGCCAGATCTACACCAGTATGTTGCTTTCAGTTGGAGGCAGCCTGGGTATATTCTTAGTGCTATGTGGAAGATAAATAGTGGAAAAAAGAAAAGTTACTTCCCAAATCACCTGTACAAGGATTCAACAAAGAATTCATATGGGGTTTGACTGCATCATTTTTCAGTATAAGGATTTTCCTTTCTTTCATAAATCATAACATTCTGTTTGATGATAAACACATAAAAGTGACACTGAAATATAAAGAAGCACTTTGACCAGAATGTTGTGGTGGGTCACATAATATCTCTACCAGATATGTGGACCAGAACTTTTTAAGCATTTTAACTATTTTGTAAGTGCATATAAGCAGGGTGCCTCAGTTATATCTTATGTATGTTTTTGCATGTAACCGTTTCATTTAAAAATGTAGACTGTTTAGGTTTATTTCTGCATGTGGTTTTTGTCTATATTTTTTGTTCTACCCTCTTTTAACAATTAGAGGGTTAATTTTCAATGAATCCCGAGTTGTCTAATAGGTCATGTACAAAAAAATTGTTATGATTTAATTTCCAGTTTAAAAAATGGGTAAGAATTAGAGGATAATAAATTTTCACTACAATAAATTATTAAAAACATTTTAAATATCGTTATAAATACAGTTTTAAAATCCGTATGCTAATCATTCAATATAAAGAGGCCAAGCAGAGTGTAATACAAAGTTCCACTGAAAAATTAATTTTTGGTGGAATTAATTGTAGATTCATAATACATAAAATACCAGACTTAGTATGTAGGATGAGGTTTCTATTTATGGAGGAACATCCAGATGTAAACTCATTATGTCTTGTTAAAGAAAAATTGCAGGCCTTGTCATTCATATGAAGAACTTTGACTTCATAACTGTTTTCGGTATTTGAGCAATTAACACAGTGAACTTTAGTCTTTGCTTCATTTGGATAAAATGCATTTGAAATAGCAATTTGTTTGCATTTCGTTTGAAAGGTTACCATTTGATGACCCAGTAAATGACACAGTTCTGTTTTCCAAACTGTTGATCTCTTTCACGTACATTAGCTTCAGATGTTCATCCATCTGTAGATTGTATTCAGCTTATTTACATTGCTGGTTTTATGTGAGGGAGGGTAAGGATATATGCAGTGCTAGGCCATATGAATTAAGAGAGAATGTTAAAATAAAGAATGTTTTTAAAGAATTATTAAGCTTGATAATGCTATGGAATATTAAATGAATATAAACCCAGAGATTGCATTTTAGACTTTGTTTTTAATACAACAATTATTGTGCATGCTTTGATCCAAAGTCACATCAAGCTTTTGATTTCATTCAGTCCTCCATTTAGTGTACTGTAAGCTCTTTCTAAACACATGTATTTAAAAAATTATTCTTCACTTTACTGGCTGTGTCTCTGATATTTTTCGCTGTTTCTGTCAGCTGTCTTCATCTTAGCCACTACTCTTTCCTCTCTCACCTCTCAACATCTCACCTTTTCCATATGCCTTAAATGGAATTTCCAATACCCTGTTTCTAATGTGCTTGAATTGTTATGTTTACTGTATCTGTATTGTTATGAGGGAAGCCCAAGGCTGTTAATCCTTTCTCTCTGGAAGAAAGGGCACTGTGAACTCTAAACTTCTGATTAGATTGCCTACAATTAACAACATTTTCTGTAGAATACCTAAGGCGCATCAAACAGTTGGGAGTCCCTGCCAGGCTGTTGCATTATTTAGAGAATAACTCTCAATTGGGACTGCATGAACAATTTTCCACTGAAAAATCTTTACATTAGGACAATTTTCCTTTACATCTTCTGTGGTACTGAACAGGTGGTCATTTAATAAATAATAAGGATACATGAGAAAACAGCAAACTTTTGTTGTAACCCAAATTCAGTACAGTTTCGTATAAAAAGTAGCTGCTCTGACTGCAGAAGGAAAAGAACATAAGATGCCCTTCAGTGCTCAAAGATCAACTAGAAAAATCACTTCAAATCTTAGCACTGGAAGCCGAGGTAAGCAAATTCCAAGCAGAACAAGGATATTCTGTGACAGAACCTTGGATTCAGACTGAATGAAAGGAAGGAAAAGCCCAGTTTCTGCAACATGTTGGACCACTCATTAGGCATTTGAGATAATTAATTTTTTATGGGTCTTTATGTGGACTATTAAATGTTTTCCTTTAATGGAAGGTTTTCCAAATTTCTTAGATGTGTCATTTTATTAATGGATGCTGAAAAGCATTAGTAATTTTTTTTTACAGTACCTAGTTTGATTGTCAAAAAATATATTTTACCTTTAATAAAAAAACACTTTTCATGACAGAAATTAGGTTTTTTGAGAGGGCTTTCATTCTATTTTATCTTTATTTTCATTTAAAAAGAAAGAATAAATTTAGTAATATTTTTTTTCTGTAGTAAAAGGATAGATCCTACAAGTGGGAATTTTGGGGTCTAACTTGGAATTCTTATCTAGAGAAATAAATGGTTGGAGCCTATTCTAAAAATTTCCATTAAATAAGGAGGATTCCTAATTGTAAGATCAGCAGTAACCAGTTTTTGCCACTTGCTGGGCACAGAAAAGTAGCATTTTCTGGAGTAATAGAAGAGCAACATGAATATATTTTCTGTAAAAAGAACACATGTACCTCTTCTCACTTAATGAGAGGCAGCACCACACTGTGACATTTTGCTCTACTTACGTATTGCCCTGTGTGGTAGATGTGCATCTCTCCCCCATTCTCTTGTTGATTCTTGTCTTATGAAAGGGGTTCCTTGAACCCTTTATATTTGGCCAGTCTTTCAGCACCCCTAGGGAAGATGAGACCCTTGCACCCAACCAGCCTGTCAGTGTCCTGTCCCCACAGAACAGTCCCCTGTACCAGAGGTGGTTCAGCTGTCCTGTCCAGGGGCACATGACACCAATATCCCCACTCTTAGTCGGTGTATCATCAGTTTTTCCAAGTGTGTTATTCACTGATGACTACTGCTGGTGCCCTTGAAGGACTCACTCTAAACAATTTACAGAATAACTTGCATCATTTACAAATACAGTGATAATTAAAGACTGTGACAGGGTAAGGTTCAGAGATTGCTGTTCACATTAACTGACTGCAAGGAAGAATTGGAAACCATATGGAGACAAGGTCTAATCACCAATGAAAGCTAGCTTGAGATAATCATTTAGCATAGAGTATGGTTCTTATCCAGTAGGCACCTCTATGGAGGAGAAGGCATGCTCAGCCCATCAACTGATCCCAGAAGTTTCAACAGTCTCTTCCCTGGCCTCCCTCCTCACTTTGAGGGAGAGGAAAAGGTAAAGTTACAGGTGGTTTCATTTCATGTTTAGGTGGAGTTTGAGTGACTTTACTCTTTAACATACATAAGAGCTTGAAAAGTAATGCGTATTTTCAAGTTAGTCAAGCACAGTTCAGGTTTCATTTACTGTCTGGATCATTCCTTTGTTTCATGTCTCCCTTAGTGGATACACCAAGCTCCCTCAGCGTTCCTGCCCCTAAGATGTGTAGACAGCTTGTCCCTGGAGAACTACATCTAGTGCATGCACTCTTTGTATAGCCAAAGTTGTTCTTCCAGTATTTTGCATTTATTTTTTATCGTGCCAGATATTCTGCTACTATATTTATCAAGTGCTCAGATTTCAGCTGCTGAGAGAGATGTGCTAAAGGTTACAAAGCAATTGAAAAGCTGAAATTTGATTAGGACATCTTGTAAAATCAACTATTTTGCTGTTTGCTGTGCTATACTGATATCAATCAGCATTTTATATAGTTAGACTAGGATATCGTTAGATAAGAAAGTCTTCAACTACTTTGTTGATACTCAAGATTTCACATCTGCTACAGAATATTGCACCATCAATAGAAAACATTCTTGCAACTATTAGCAGTAAAAAACACTACCGTGTTCCTTATGTGGCAGCTCTTATCTGTGCCATGTCAAAGAAACATGACTTGTAATTCACCTTTATTGTGTGGCTCAGCAGTGGTTTACTGGAATCTCCTATGTTCTTCTGCAGAGCTTGAATGGCATTTTAAATGTCAAGCACAGTGACAATAAATATACATGTACAGATAATGTGTAAAAGTACTGCAAGTGACTATTAACTATGGCATATTAATTTGTAGCTGTCAATGTTTTTCTGTGTGAATTCCTTAGTCTTGATGGATCAAGAGAAAGAAAATACTTTTTAGCTGTAAAATCTGTACTCTGTCAGTGACTCCATGTAGGATGCTTTTATGTGTAATGCGTTGACAGAAAGCAATCTGCTGGAAAACACAGCTGTGCTCATTAGTGATAATGTTTTTAAAACAATGTTCCATATAACAAAATTGCTCAACAGATCTAAGAGAGAGTTACAATTTACTAGAAACTCTACATTTAGCTTTAGTGTCCTTTCTTTCCTAGATCATTATTTTCTGCAGAGATTGTGGGGTCCATTCTCAAAATAAGCTCTTGACTCCATGTTTAATTACCTCAGTCTGTAGTTTGATATTTAAGGCAATAGGCTTCAGCAACTTTTCTAGGAATAAAGTATAGATATAGATAGATATAGATATAGATAGATATAGATATAGATATAAAACCTGAGGAGTAGGTTTTTTGGTTCCTAGGTTATTGTTATTGTTTCCACCTTCATCTGCAGCAAGAATCTGTTTCAAATAGGTTAGTACACTACTCTTAAGGCCTGATATCTATCCGTATTTTAAATGACTAAACATATATATCAAAAGAGCCAGATTGGCTACTAGTACATTCCTAGTAAATCCAAAAGATGAATGGGGAAGGGTGGCAAAAATGGGAAGAAAATGTGAATAAAGTTACTCTGAACACCTTCCTTTTGCTTGGACTCAAAACCTTTCTCTAAATGATAGTAGTGTTATTCAGTTTCCCTCTAGAAGGACAGAAGAGAGAACAGCAAACATAATAAAAATTGTAAGCCTGGTCAAATAGTACTAGTAAACCCCATATTAACAGACACAAGCTAGTGTGTCTAGTATTCCATAATGCTGGAATGACCAAGATGGGAAAGATCATGAAGAGATTGTTAAAATAGGTCATGATTCAAAAGATAAAAATTAATTTTAACAATACATTAATTCTCTTTGGAATAAATATTTCTTTTCTCTGTTTGTGTTTAAGCTGTAGAACAGAAACAGGAGTTATTGCAGAAGAACAATTTAGAAGCTCAGACTTGTATATATTCCATTTAATATTGAATTCTAGACTTTCAATGATATTTATACCTCAAAGATAGTATCTCTTCCTATTTCACCCTCTGGTCCTATCAAAAGTAATAAAAATGTAAATAAGTGCACAGTGCTATCATAATTTTCAGTTAGGTGCTTTATAAGTCAAGAAAATCAACATTAGATTGAATAACTAGTTCAAATCTTTGAATCTTTCTGTCTCAACCCCAAGAAAAGAACCCCAAAATGTCAAGGTAGTTCCCACTTGGTTTTTTGTGCTCATGACTTTTTCCTTTTTAATATTGAATGAGTATGTAAAAAAGATGCATTCCTCAACTCAACATTTATTTGCTATATAAAGCTTCAGCAATAATATGTTTTCCTCTTTCGTTCTACTTGAGTTGATTGAAAAGTTTTTTACATATTTACTGAGCTCACACTTTGCCTGAGTTAATGAATTATGCAATTAACCATGAATGCAATTTCCTGCATTTTACAGTAATAGCTTTAATTGTGAAGCACGGTGCTATATAGAGAGAGCTCATTCATAAACTATAGAACATGTTAGAACAATTTCTTACATGGGTGGGTGTTCTTGGGCAAACAGCTCAGATGAATATGGTAATTTGTCTAATAAAATATTTCTGGGCAATTTTTATGCAAGGGTAGCATTCCTTAGCTATCATATTTTCAGAAGCATTTTCATCAGGTTAAGCATGAGGAGGAAACCAATGCTATCTTTGTACATACATTGGAAATATTCTAGTAAATTCATTTTTTCTTCCTTATGGTAGGTTTACACATGAACACGAAGAAAGTGGCAGGGTGTGATACCAGTAGGTGTTTAGCTCTTGTAGTTCTACTGTGAACCATTGTGTTGTTATCCTCAACGATGCTCAGATTATTACACTGACAGTACTAAATTCTTTGTGTTTTGAGCTAGGAACTTATTGAGAAGGAGGTCACAAAATTGTTTATTTTGTTACTGAACAATTCTAATGCAGTAATACAATCACAAATCTTTAGTATTTTGCTTCACATCACATTTAGTTTGAAACAAATCTGCGATCCCTAAAAAATTAATTGTTCTGAGCACACTGTTTACACCAAGTAAACAATAAGACTCATGCAGAATTCAAGAGAGCAGCGAGCTGGGCCATCATGCACCACTATGGAAAATCTTACATTTCATGTCTCTTTTTTTCATTTGCAACCTTTAAAACAAAATGTTCCCGTGTTACTTTTGGCCAGCCAACTTTCTTATCTTTACCTGGCTTCCATTTACTCAGAGTCAGGGTATAATTTATAGTTTAGACTTCAATGCTTTACCTAATTTGCAAAGTTGCACTTGAGATTATTACCTACAGCAGGCTTCTCTTCGTACCAAAGTGCTCGTGCTCTCATTTCTTAGATTGTATTTTGACTGATCTAATAGGTCTTTGTATATTTTCTGTGATTAAGAATATTTGAAGTGGTTATAATAAATTTAGAAATATCGACACACTTGTGTTGTACTTAGAATGGTCAAACAGCCATTTCAGAAGTACTCCTGAGACTGGCTGTAATGTTGGGAACAGTCATCTCAAAACATCTAGTTTTGTCACCTGGTGACCTGGTTTTCTATCACCTGGTGTCTGTACAGTCCAGCCTGCTGTTCAGCTGCCTGGCTCTCTGATTCGCTCTGGGAACCTCTTGCCTCACTGAGGAACTGGGGATCGGACACCCTTGGCACAGTTCAGAGGCCTAAACAGACACATTTCGTGTCATTTAGGATGTTCAGGACAGCCGAGAAATCTGCACAGTAGTCAGTCAGATGGGTAGTGGAGACCTGCATATTTCCAGGTGTCTCAGATGACCTTGCTTACTTATCAGGGGGTAGCTGAGTCCATACATCATCTCTTTGTGAAATACCCAGTGGGAATTTGTGACACAGTGAATTAAAGGGCAGCTAAAAGGACAAACTACAAAGGGACTCTGCAAGATGGTACATTTCTAAAACCTAGCAAATGTGGATGTCCATTTGCAGGCTGCCTGCTGTCTACTTCATTGATATTGGAATCCCTGGTTTATTTAGAAAGCGTGTTCCAACTGCTGTTTCTCTTCCCCAGGCTTCAAACCTCGTTTTAATATTGCCCATTATGTTTTAAGTTATTTTGCCTTTGTAGCACATGAATTGAGTGGCAAGCACAAAATTTGCATTGGAAAGAAATCAGCTTTTGTTTTTTTTATGTAAGTAATTTCTGAAAATTGCACCTTTTTTGTTCATTTTTTTTGTTGTTTGTTTGCTTGCTTGCTTTTATCTTGCTTTAATAATGAAGCAACAGTTCCCAGTGAATTTTCTGGTAATTTTTGGTTTATTATTTAATGGCCTGAAGCAAGACTGAAAGTAGCAGACATTCTTCTAAAGCAGGGAGGAGCTGCAGCAATGATAAATCTCTGGCATTATTGCTGTTATGAGCCATTTTCAAAAGTTTATGATGCAGATGTGCAAGCATGAAAGCACTCAGATTCACATTAAACAACTCAGATATTTAAAAAAATATATGTGTATGTACACATATATAACAGCCTTTTGTAAAGCCTTAATGCTTTCCAGCCTACATCTGAAAACAATTGCCCAACTATTTAATATTTTTTCAAACCTTAGAACCTGCTTCTCTTTCTTGACCGTTAGGTATTTCTCAGGCACCAGATGACTGTAACAGAAGTCATTTTATTACTTTACCCTTTTGCTTGAGGATGAATGCGTGGTAAATATCCATCTTTGTTTTTCTGTAACCCTTACCATTGCTCCCTCCTTCTTCTTAAGTCTGTGTGAAATTGCCTAAAAATTTTCTTTATCATGGCAGCTGCATTAAATTTAGATTAAAGGTTTTTTTGTGGATATAGGAAAAGAGACTGTTGAAACAAAAGAAAAATTCTCTGCAGCCTATCTGGTCTTCAATCTCTGAATAAACTGGGTCACATGGTTCCAGTGTGAATAATTTGTAAGAAGAAAAGTTCTGTTCAGTTTTGGGGCTTTTCCTCCTGTCTTTTAGACAGATGCATATCCACTTGCTCATTTGTGTGAAGTGTTTCATGTGCTCCGCCGGTCCAGCTCTACAGTCTTCATTTTCAAAGCTGCAGGCTGTACCACACAAAATTCCTTTAGAGAAGAACACCTTTTTAATGTATTCTTTTAGTCTCAGAACTGTTCCTTGCTGAAAAGAGCATGTCAGTTGCTAGACTAGAATTACAATCAGAACATATTTAACCTTCATTACTCACAATGGGAAGTCAATGTTTAGCATGTGTAAAAAGATGTGAATCTTAAGGTGAGAAGTAACACGCAGTCTTACTGAAACCAGATCATATTTTCTAGGTGGTAAGACTGATTTGTTCTGGTCTTGTGTTGAGGCCCTCAGCCTAAGAAATTCTAAATCCATATTTTTAAATATGTATCCTTTCTTGTGTTCTTAAGTGAAGCCTATTTGTTATACCGGGCATATTACTGGTTCTTCTTCCTACTTCCTTTTTGTTAATTACAAGTATATTGCCCGTGCAGCAATTCTGTGTAAAGCTGTGTTCCTGCCTTCTGATTTCAAGATATCAACCTTAATGATGCTGCTAGATCATTCCGAACCCAGCTTTCTTCAGAATTCTCCTCCCTTTTTGCCCACAGCAAATATAAACTCTTTTGGATTAAAGTGCCTTCTCATCCTTTAAATCTCTGGGAAGTCTTTTAGCAACAGGAATGCATTGACTGTAGTCAGTAACTAAGAAATAATTCTGAGCTGAGAAATTCAGTAACACAGCTATGTTTGACTGTGAAATTGTGTTTTCATTTAATTGTTTGTATCCTTGTGTCTAATTCCAATGTCCAGATGGTTTATTTTAGTTTTTAACTTTTATGCATGCCTGAATGACTAAAAGTTGATTTCTAAAATGTTTGGACTTCCAAAATCTAAAAATACTACCCTGCAGTGTGAAGATCACTCTTAGACATGACCTTTTTTCTTGCTTGTCTTTTCAAATTCTCCCCTCTGTGCTTATCTAGTGTGGTTTTTAGAAATGTATCAGAAGTTATTAGAGAAAAAGCCAGCACAGGTGAAACTGAAATTAAATACTGAAGACTTTAATGCTTCTAACATAGCTGATACCAGTGTAAGCTGTATTCATTCCTTATTGGATTGTGATGGGGCACAATCTCCTAATACTAGAAGGTTTGAGCTTTATGAGTAGTCAGTCAACCTGGGCTATGCCTAATTTAGATTTAGATGATAGATCGAGGAAAACAGCCTGCTGCTGGAAGTGATTTCAACACAGTGAGCAGGGCTTGGTTGGTTACCTGTCCCTTCATGTTACATTCAGACTGCTGGTAGTCTAAAGTTTCCCAGTAATTAATTATTAGACTCCCAATAAACTTCCAACAAAATACTGCAGGGAATAAGCCACCATGTGATGATATACCTTAATGAAACTGACTTTTATGATCATATATGACAGCTGAGTTACTGTTCCCACCATAGAAAGAGTTTTTAAAGTAATTAAAGTTGATTAACAGGATGTTAGTGTTCAATACTCTCAGGGCGGAAAAAAATGTACTGAATTAGTTTTACATGAGTTACGATTTTTGTAACAGTCATATTTACTACAAGTTGCAATACATTAAAGATTAATTTTTCCAGAAATATTGTAAAGGATGCATTTTAACAAACCCTTCACATCTGCTGCCATGCAATGTTGATACCAGCTATCAAGAGTGGTAAAATAAAACACTTGTTAAAGGGCAAATGTGATCAAAGGAGGCAGTCGAAACAGTCAAACTTTTAACACAGTGAGGAAAGTGAGTTATTGTAGAGCAAAGACACGTTGGGGAAATAGTGGCATACTTAAACAGATTCTGCTATTCATCTATGTTTCAGCTTGTGACACATCTCTCTAAGCAGGATTCAATGAGGCAGGTGACAGCTCAGAGCAGAAGATATGCAAAGATCAATGAGAAGAATGAACATGCCTGAGAACTGGATGCTCAAGAGTGGTGAGAGTTTTAAAACTTTGATAGCTGAGAAATTTAATCTCTTATAAGGAAACATCAACAGTTATTCTTGCATGCTCTGGGCAAAAAAAATATTCAGTATGTTCAAACAAAGCAACCCAATATAAAAATGGCTAGCAGAACCAGTGCTAGAAAGATCAATGGAGAAACCTTACCAGAGTCCTATGTTCTCAGAATCAAGAGACAGAAGTGAGCTGAAATAGGAGAAATAAGAAATTAAGGATTTTTAAATGCAGGTGATGGAAAAGCAGAGCTACCCCTGTACTGTAGTCTGACCCACACTCCAATTAATGCGTGGGGGAGATCACAGCGCTGAATGCTAGAAGCTTATCAAAGTGTTAGTGAAGGACCTTATAACAGGTAATGATGACATTAACATCAGCTATGAGATAACTTGGTAGCTAAAAAAATGCAAATTGTTCTCATCAAATAATAGGGAATTACATATGAATGCCATAAAACTGGGAATCTAATTGGCAAAGGGGCCTAGCAAAAGTATGTGGAATGCTTGCATGTTATTAAAAAACCCAGCCAAACAGGTGAGAATGTTTCTATCTGAATTTTCACTTTAATGATTATTACTGGTATTAATTGCTGTTATGGATATTAATGGTTAATGAAGTTTTTGGTAGGGAATAGTAAGTGTATGCAAGATTTGATAGCATGAAAAATGGCTTGGCATTTGTAAAACAGATGGAAATCCAAGTCCTTGTTCTTTCCTCTGTATAATGGATAGCAGTCCTGGGGGTGTAAGATGGAGAAGAGATTTGACCTTGAGATTGCACTGTCATGAAGAAGGCTACTCAATCCTGCATTTCAGCTTGTTTTAATAGAAGAAATGAATTTTTGTTTTGATTTTATTGCAATTATTCTATAAGATTTGTTCCAAACAAAAATGAAAAAAAAATAATTTTCAGAAGTTGTCAGGATATAGAAAAGTAATTTTGATTCTTGTTGTTACTGCAGTCTTACACTCAAGGACTCAAAGCACCAGTGCTTGCAGTTTGGGTCTAGAAGGAATCTGTGTGACTTACCTCTGTATAGCTTCCTCTGCCTTGGAGTGTTTTGGATCAAAACTGCTGAAACAGTTTGGTTTCCTTCTAAAGCTACAGTCACTGCACCCTGGGGACAGCCTGCTCTCAGAAAGCAGAATATTAATTGTGCAGAAAACATGTGTTCAAGCAGCTGTAGAAGTAAAAAGAAAAGCCGACTGTAGGAGGCGGACTGAGTTACACAGCTAGTTTTACAGTCAGGATGATAAAAATCCTGAAATACTTCAAAAGCATATAGAAACAAGTACTGTAGACTCTGTACAAGTGGTCTGTGGAGCAGACTGGTGCTAGGTCCTTTAGCACTGCAACAGCCAACACTGAAGAGAGCACTAATGAACGAAAATCCAACCTCATGAACTTCTAGGAACTGTAGAGTAGTAAGATGAAGGCAATAGTGCACAGTAACATCATAATCTCTACACAGGCCTTTTATTGAAAGGGTCAGCAAAGTGTGAGTAGAATAGCACACTGAAATGGTGACACTTGAGCCATGACTCCTCCATTAGAGTAATTCTTAGAAACAGGCCATGCATCAAATGGTACCATTTCCTTAAGCTTATAATTTCAATATTTATGAGCCAATTTGAATCCCAAATCAAAAAAGAAGTGCAGTTGTGCAGCTGTAGAAAACAACTTATCTGATGCATAACTAATTACCTGAAAGGTTCAGCTGATTTCCTTGCCTCTCCTTCCCCTTCCACTTCATTCCCTATGCATATAAGTTGGTAGCAAAGTTTCTAAAATATAAGCAAGCCTCATAAATTCTGCTAAATGCTCACAAATCAGTTTCACTTTGAAGAAACACTGAGATACGGAAAAGCACAAAATCAGTGTGGGATAACAGCTTTAAAGTTCTTTTCTTGTTCCAAGAACCATGACTTTAGTTTACATCCTGCAGCAGATCATCTCAGGTCTTGTTCTTTGCTGCATGTTTTTGGCCTTCGCAGTTGAGGAGGGACAATGCTTGTGGTCGGCTCTGTTTCTTTTTTTTTGCTGTTTTTGCTTTTGTTTTTCCCTGTTATGTAGCTTTAGATGGTCTGTCTGTCTTTAAAATATTGCAATGTTTCTTGTTGTGTATTTTTCATCTCCTAGGTACATCTTTGAACACCCATGTTTATATCCCTGTGCAAAACATGGATTCTGTTGTTGCTTGGTAAAGGGAAACAGTTCTGCTGGAGATGATGAAGAGGGAAAAATGGCAACTCTAAATCCCTCAAGATTTTTTTTTATGTCAAAGAGTAGGATTTTAAATTCAGGTAGGTTGAGTATCAAGTCACATATAGCATGATTTCACTAGTATTGGTGCAAGTGAAGCTTCAAAGAAAAAAGTGACTTCAGTGGTCTTCCCTCAACCAGAAATAATTGTGTTCCACCATAGGGTGGAAGACAAGAAAAGGTTTTATGGCAATATTGGCAGTGATTTGTGCCAACTTTCTCACCTTTCTTTATTTAAGATGATTAAATGGCTGGATGACTAGTATTTTACTGTATGAAATTTCTGTAAATAAAATTCCTGAGATATTTGGGGGGGGGGGTTGGGGGTATTTTTGGGGGGGGTTTTTTGTTTGTTTTGGGGTTTTTTAATTTAATTTAAGGATTCAAATGTACTTATGTCAGTTCCAAACATCTCTAGAAAGGTAGGACTAGAGAAGGAATATGGGAAAAGGAAATTTTTTAGTACATCACACTTTCTACCTCTTAGAGACTTCGAATTTTGGAGGGGAAAAGTGTTGCTGACCTTGAGGGAGCAGACACCAAAACGGTCATGTCACCATGTGAGGAGAGCTAACCTGTCAAAATGGCAAAGAAGTGCCACCAAAGCAGACGCACTTGATGGAAGTGTTAAAGAGTTACTAAGGGATATTCAAAATTTTGTGTAGGGTGGATCTGATTGTGGACAAAAAATATCATGATTGCCCAAGAAGTTCACATCCCTGAACTTTGGTGTCTCTGGGACTCTGTGTTCCTTTGCAGAGGAAGGTATTTCCCACTTTCTACTGGAGCAGTTTCAATCCATGCCTACAGGTACATGCTAGATGAAAGACTTTTGCTGTTTTTGTTTAACTCCTTAGCACTCTGTACACAGACCCAGTTTGTTCTGCAGCGACAGACTTTTCAGACATTAAAGGAGCTGCCATGATACCCATCCAACCAGCCTATTACACCACCCTGAAAACTCTGCAGTAATTTTGCTATGAAAGTTAATTTTTTTAGAGCTTGATAAACTTATTCCTAAAATCCTGCTGACTACGTGAGAGATTCAGCACTTTGATTTGTGCCTTGACATTTCAGTCAAAGCATACATCTTTAAACACAAAATCAATTCTTTTTGATTCACTCATTTAGGGTTTTTTTTTCTCATACTTTCTTTGTTCCTTGGCAGCTTTTAAAATAATAACATTACTTAAACACTTAATAGTTATTTAACTCTGGAGGGAAATCTCCAATATACTAGAGTTTCTGATAGCATAATTGTTTCCATGACATCAGTGTTGTAATTCTTAAGTTTTGCCTAGTGCTAGTGAGCTGGGTAGCCTGGGAGTTAATTTGTATTTGAACATTAGTTAGAAACTGTTCTTATGACAGAAGAACCTCATGTCCACATGCATTGTGAACATGAAAAAATCTGGCTTTAAACTGCTATTTTTTATTAAAACCTTGTCTGTAGCTAGTACACAAATCCAAAGCAGTCACCTAGCAGGTTTTAGTTTTGATAGCCTTCTTTTTAAAGTTTTTGCAGGCATTTTCTTGGAAGAAAATAGATCTATACTACCATGGATGTCTGGATTTCTGATGAGTGCTTGTCAATACTATATGTAAATATTATTGGCCAGAACAGCCAAAAATTAAATTCATTCTCTGATATATGATCAAGCACTTACTTTTGGTTGTTTTTCAGATTATCTTCAGAAAAACTACATTCCAAGGCATACGTGTTTCAAAATCAGATTTACTCCAGTTTTGTGGTAAATATTTTTTGTTTGTTTTTGTTTTAATAGTGGGATTATATTCCTATCTATTGATCTAAGAAAGGAGAAATCCTTTCTTAAATGTCCATCATTCCAATAATCACCCATGGCTTTGTGTAATTGTTCATAAATGACCAAAAAAAGAAATTCCTAGTCTCTGCAAGTATGGAGGGCTGGGGTTTTTATTGGAAAAGCCATAAAAATGCTACAATACAGGCCTCTATTTGTAACAGTACTGCCTTTCAGGTTAGATTCCTCTTGTTTTGGGGATTTTTTAGGTACTATTCTGAGCCGATAGGAACATGAGGGCATATAAGTGGTCTAGGTTTTTCTATTGTTGTAAGTTTTCTTTATGTGATGTAGTGGAATTCTTTGGAATGCTGTATTTCCAACAATTAGATTAACCAAGATCACACTTATTGTCATGCAGAAGTGATATGTCTCAGGTCAGTGGATTTGTGAACTAAAGCCATTTCCTTTATTCTGAAATTTCAGAAAATTGCACCTTGTTTTTTCCCCATTAATATTTAAATAGAAATATTAAATATCAAACTTGCATTTCTGCTGGCTTGGCAGCAAGTAGGCAAAGGACTTTAGGAAGGCTTAGTGCGCTACAGAGTCTACAAACGTTTCACGGCTTCTTTTTTCCAAAAACATATTTCTAACCTTTATTTTGACCTTATGCTCCTCATAGATCTCTTGTATCTGCATGTAAAAATCCTTTTGTTTTAAGACCTTTGCCTCTCTTTAACTTGAAGGGCTCATTATTTCTGTCTTTCGAAATTGCTTTCTGAGTTTAAGAGGCATTGGAATCTATATATCACTAGACTACCTCATCCAGAAACAGGTAAATATAAATGTTTTTATTACAGTTCTAGGAACAAACATTGTTTATTTAAATGACTTTATTCTTCTCTGAATATAAAACAGCCCTTTAATGTTATCTCTTTTGCATTTCTCTTGTGCAAATCTGACTTAATTTATGCTAAACATAATGGGACACCTGTGTGTGCTGGATAAAAACAGGAGTATATAATATTAGATGGAGAAATGTCACGTTCTAAGCATAAAAAACAAGCAGCAAAGCTCTGGAGTGTCTTTTAACCTTTTTGTTGTAATTTTGGAATTAAGAAATCTCTGAAAACAAAAATATGTGTGACAGGTTTAGCAGGTAATGAGTGACCAATAAAGAAAAAGAGTATGAAGAAAATAATTTCTATGCTGTTTTGCCAAAGCATGAGATAAATTTTTAACCAGTATCTCATGGGTACTGAAGTCCAACCCACGCAATGAAACATAATAGACAGACTGAAATATTAAGAATAAAGTAATCGACTTCTGATTACTTTGTCAGTCCCAAAAATAGTAAATTGGAAATGTCATAAACTGTTACACTGACTGTGTATCAAAGAAAGATTATATTAGAACCATCTGACAGTTTTTGATTTTTCAATGAGAAAGTGATCTGAGGCTTTTTTAAGAGTACAATATTTGATTTTTTGAAATTTCTTAATTTAGATGCAAGAAGAAGGGATAAGTGTTAGATCTACACGTATGGAACTAGCTATAGGTTGTGCTAATAATGCAGTTCTTTGAAGAAAAGCCTCAGTTTCAACTTCCATTTTTGGGATTTTTTTTAAGCCTCCTTTTTTTGGCTTTTTTTTTTTAATTCTAATTTTGGGTCCATTATACTGTTGAAATTATATTCCTGTATTATCTATACAGGGATACCAGAATACACCTTAGGAGAATTACGTGCAAAAGAATGGTGATGGGATAGAATGTAAGATAAAGTATGACAATTTATTTAAGAGGGCATACCAACAATAACGAAAAAAACCTGACTTTCCTAATGCATCTGTGAGTCAACAATTTGATCTAGGTTGTGAAAAATTAAATATGACCCTAAGACATATCACATGTGAAGTATCTCCACTGAAGATCATGGAATACAGCCTCTATTAAATATGGAATTAATAATTTCCCTGTACTATTATTTCTTAGGAAGAAAAGAAAGCATAAAATAATCAGCCTGTCTTATAGGGTGAAATTAAAGCAACAGAAAACTGAGTTTGCAGAAGTACAAGGGAGGTATCGTTGCTTCTGTAACTACTGCAAATGGATACACATCATGAAGTGAAAATAGCTATATAAGGTAAGGAACAAGGACTGCACCAAAGCAAGTAAGCATAATTATGTGTGGGCTGAAAACTGCAGAAGGCTTCTACCCATCAGAGAGAGAGGTTACAGCTCCAAATAAGTGAAGTAAAAGCCAAGAAGGTTATTTGTTGTTAAGAGGGAGTTGAAGAAATCTACAAAAGGCAGTATGAGATGTGGTCACCTGTGAAGGAAGTTGTCTGAGCCCAATTTAAGGGAGCTGCCTTCTGATCCTGTAGTGGTGGGTCAGTGGAATCCTCTAAGGCTGCTGTGTACTTCTCAAAAAGAGGGACATGGTAATAGCATTCATGCAGTTACAGAGGCTTAACTGCGCCAGAAGAACAAATTTAAGGTGTTTCAAAGTGAAAACATTTCTTGTGGCTCATCCCCAGCAGTGGAGAAAGGCTCTATGAGGAAAAGATGGAGCTTTTCCATGTATATACTATTAGCTGTCTCCACTTTTTCTTATTACTGCTGCTCTTTGGAGTCCTCTTGGTGGAGCTGGCTGTTGATGAAATTTGTATCTGTTGTAATGGTGAGTACACAGAACACTGTATGGGGGAAAAATTGAATTTCACATAGGAAAAGGCTGTAATTGCATCTTTCCCTACGCTCTCATCCAGAGCAAAGTTTTATTATCAACTTCAATGAGAAACAGGTGGATACCAAGCTCATTAGAAGTGGGGCTGCAAACAGCTGCTTTGGAAAGGAAATAGAGACCATAAAAAAGAATAGTGTTGTAGACAACAAACTGAAATATTGTTTGAGTGGGATCAATACATGAGGCTGCTGGATCCAGCAGTGCTAAGGAGAAACACAGATTTCTGTTCATAAAGTTTATTATTTCTCCATTCCTTTTTGCTTCGAAGTAGTAGTAATGGATTGATCAGTTTCACTCGGAAAGATGGACAGAAATGAGCTGGCTTGCCCCAGCTACAGCTGTGGGTGGTTGCGGCAATAAGAATAGGAACCAACTCCTGTAACAGTCTGGTCTCGCACCATCTGGCCTTTTGGCTCTGGAATGTGCTGACACTGCAGCATCTTTGTGAACCAGCTGGCAAACATTGCTTTGGCTTCCACCTTCCTCCCAGGAACAGAGTCTGTCAGTTACCAACAGTGACAGGAAAACACAGAGCTTTGCTCTAAAGCCATTAAGATGTGCTAGGACAACTCAGTTCCTAACATACTTTCCAGAGCTCTTGAGATGGGATGTACTCACTTCTACAGGTCAGCATGTATTTTCAGTGGATATATTAAAAGAGCGCTACAATGCAAAGCTGAGGAATAAAGAAAAGGTACGTTTTCATGTTAAAACACAAAGATAAGGATGAACCTGGGTATGCAGAGTTTTTTGGGTGGGTGGGTAGGTTTTTTTTATTTCTGCCAGTAACTCACTGATTGTCTCAGAGAGATGCTATGGCCAAAATCAGCATAGCAACTTCAGGCATCAAAAGACATGATCTTGTTTTCAAAGTTCAGAGCATCTACAGTACCAGTTAACATTAAGATGAGCAGCACACTTTCAATTCCTCAGTAATAAATAAGAAATAACTCATGGGATTATTATAAAGCTTAATTAGTTAAGAGTCAAATTTCCTTCAATGTTTCCCCTTACTTCTTCAACATAGTTTTACAATCTGTCAAGAGATTCATAGTTAGGAAATACATATTAATGATAAAATTTTACCAACTGAACCAAGAAGCCAGATGGCCTAGCTCAGAGTAAATACTTGCGCCATCCTGCCTATGAGCAGGATCATTAGACAGCACTCGTGTTGTTTCTCACATGGAACTAAGTCTTTGAGATCCAGATAGGCTTGCTTATAACACACACAGCATCATACTCAAGTACTTCAAGCTCCGTGAGGACTCTGCAATATTCAAATACTGTTGTTCTCCTTTTACAACTGAGAAAAAAATTAACTGCAAATTAGGCAAGCATTTTTATATCAGACGAAAAGACAGTTTTTTTCAGCCTCATCTATGGTCTATATCCAAATCTTCCTAATCAAGGGTAGTTCTGGTTTTAAAGGGTTTCTCAGGCCAAAATCAGTGTTAAAGTTTCATAAAGTTTCTTCTGATGGTTCTTCATTGTCAGTTTAGCTGACTAATGTCATTCACTCCATATTCTTTGAATATATCGTTTCTCATTAGAAAAAGTGTTTTCCCGTTTCATGTTAACTAGGTACACAATGTAAACAAAAACCTTTAAACAAAATTAATCTGAAGTCTTGGAACATGTTAAATTGGTTGCTCAAAAGCAGTGATCGCTTTAAGAGGCTGGCATCATTCAATGTATTTTAACTCATTAGCATGAGTTAAACTGAACAATATTAGAACAGATTGAAACTTCTTTATACCAAAATCATAAGGATGATCCAAGGGCTGGACCACAGGCTGAGGCTTGGAGGCTGAGGCTTGGGGTTGTTCAGCTTGGAGAAGAGAAGGCTCTAGGGAGACCTTACCACAGCTTTCCAGTACCTAAAAGAGCTGCAAGAGAGCTGGAGAGGGACTTTTCACACGAGCATGGAGTGATAGGATGAGGTGGGGATAGCCTAAAATGAAGGAGGCTAGGTTTAGTTTAGATATTAGGAAGCAAATCTTTACTGTGAGGGTGGGGAGGTGATGGATGCCCCATCCCTGGAAGCGTTCAAGGCCAGGTTGGATGGGGCTTTGAGCAATCTGGTCTGGTGGAAGCTGTCCCTGCCCGTGGGGAGTTGGAACGAGATTATCTTTTTGTCCCTTCCAACCCAAACCATTCTATGATTGTATGAAAATACCAGTGTCTGTAATTCCCACATATTCCCAACAGATTTCTGTTGACTTCAGTGAATAAACGCTCTCTCTAGTCTTAGTTGTTTGTGATAATGAGGAATCTTATAGGCCCCACATCATACATGCTCTAGTGGCTGACACACATTCAATATTTTGTGCTGTTACACTGGGGAAATACCTTTCGAAATAAAACCGCACTCTGATGTTCTGAAGAATGACTCAAAGGAGAAATGCAATGTGCTATGCTGGCCTTAGAAAAAAGTGGTGTCTTAATTGATGTGTGTTATGTGAGGAGGATGTTAAGAAAAGAGTCCAGACTGTACCGGTTTTCCATAATTTAGGTAGTACCGTAAGCATAGCAGGAATATGCATACATTTCATGGGAGATTGATGTGACTTTCTGCAAAACTGTTTAAACAGGATGTGGCATATTTATCAGAGGCCAATTCACACTACTAAATATGATTAAATTAGAACAAATTAAATTCATTTAAAAGAGGAGAAGAGAGCTTTTTCTGTGACTTTTGAATAGATAATCTAATTGTTATGTTGCAATGATTAAATACTGTGACATCAAAAAATATGCAATCTGCCAAATTTTATCTGCATCTGGGCATGGATAACTACAAAAGAAATCTCTAGAAGCATTGGAGAAAGCAATGAAGAAACACACGGGGAAAAATACTTGTCATTCAAAATGTCTGCTCTCACTAATGACTAAGTAAATATGTTATTATAGGTGAAAGTATTGAAAAGTAAATAAGATGGAGTCAATAATCCACAGTCACAGCAGGATGCATTGAGTCATTTATTGTTGACCAAACTAGCCACAAGAAAAGTAATTATTTAATAATTTTTTCTTTTAATTGATGAAGGCTATTCTCTTCAAGTCTACTATCCTTTAGTGTTTTTTTCCACAGAGTGGCAGCTCTGAACTCTTGTGGAACGTTGTTACCATAAAGTCATAAAAAAATTTTATCAACATTTTGCATAAATCAATTATTGTAATGTATTCAGTTCACTTTTTCCTTCTGGTTTCTCCAGTTATTCAGAGATAAGTGTTTCATGACAGCTTCTATTTCTTGAGTTCTGCTTTCTGTCTTTATAAGATAATTGAGGCAGTTATGATGCTATTTCTGTAGAAGACTCATTTGGGGGTCTCTACCTCTCTCCGTATAGTTTATGCATTTATGCTTATCCTTGTTACTGCTGAGTGTCTTGAATTAGGCTAATCTGTATCTAGTGGAATTGAATAGTTTATATGAGGAAATACAGGCGTTTTCAGATATGTATCTACACTTGACATAACTTTTTTGCAGCTTGTTTTGGCATTGTACTCCCCAAACCCAAAAGATTCTCTTGATTTGCTTGAATATGAAACTGCTTTGAAGTCCTAAAAAATAAGAAAATTTTTACGGATCTATGCCTAGAATTTTGTTCAGTATGCCTAGTGAGACCGTTACCTGGAGCTGATTTTTTCTACTAAGATCAAAACAGAAAAACAACAAAAAAAGAGTAGTCCACAGTGTTTCTCCAAAGTATTCATAAAAGGAAATGAATGGCAACACATCTTGGCAGAATCAAATCAATATCTCAGATTCCCCTCTTTCTGGAGCATCTATGAGGAATGTACATAGCTTGAGGGTATCATGATGAGGAGAGATGGACAGAGTACAGAAAGAACAGCAGATATTATGTTGAGAAACTGGTTTTGTTCACAATGTCAAGAGGCTGGGAGTGGGGTGTTGTCTTGTGCTTTTTTGGAGGGAATTATTTTGAAAAGTCATGAGCTTTCAATAAATTTCCTGTGATGCGCAACCCTCCTCACCTTTTCATCAGATGCAACTATCAGATAGAAGTATGAAAAGGTGTGCAGTGTTGTGTGTTACAGGAAATGTACACAGAAGGTGTAGCTGCCTAGAGAGTGGAGAGGAGTTTAGGAGAAATAGGACAAGCATATGCTGACAAACCACTTTAGAAGTGAAAGGATAGGAAGGAGGTGTAATTGGCACTTGGTCTCCAGCGTGCTCTGCATCCTGCATGGGACATGCTGAGAATTGTAACTGGAGGGAGCCAAAAGAGGGATAGTTGCGTAGACTGAGTCCTTGCATTAAGATACCAGCCTCTCTAGGGTGCCTATATGGGGAGAGAGAGAGGAACAGGAACAGCAAGAAAGTGAAAGAAGCAATTCTCCTCCAAAGCATGATTTACAGCAGGAGGATAATATTTTCCCTGCTGTACTGTAACTTGGGGCATAAACTAATCACAGTGTGTCTATTTTGATGTGGCATTGTGAAATTATGCAAAAGTTTTTAAGTGAGTGGAAACTAAAGATTTTCTTCTCAAAAAGTGATTCCTTCCCTTCACCTATATATTTAATCACATATGTATAACATGATATATGTAATTTGATGGTTTGTAAGTTTACCCTAATGTTTAGTCAATTTTAATACAAATAGATACAATTACAGCTAGTAAATTTTTGTATACTGACAAAGGAATTTTGTAAGAGTAAGCATAGTTATTAGTGTATGCCTTCTTTAAAGGCAAAATGAAAACTAAGTACCATAAAACCAGTAACAAAACGTGTAGAAAAGAGAATTTGTCATAAACCAGCACACTCTGGGATAATGAGTTCTAATGCTTCATTTCATAATAGAGTATTTTCATCACATTCTAAATATTTGTGTTTAAATAGTAGCAGATCACCTTTCATTTTTCCTTTGTGATTGAATAGCAGCTGACCGTGCTCATTCATCAGGATGAACTGATTAATATTGATTACAGTAGTAACTAACCTCATTGGAGACTGAATGTAAACTTTTAAGGTCTCAAGAAAGGGAAGCAACTTCTGTGTTTACTTAAAAGCTTCTTAGAATGTCTTTTAAGTTACACCTTTGTAAGTCTAAAATGTTTGATCCTACTAGGGAAAGTAAGGGCAAGCCCAACTTTCAGACCTCCTAATGGATAAAACGTTAAATGAGTGTCCCTTATAATTTCTCAGATATATTCTGAAAGTCATTCCAGTTCTAAAAACTTTCAAAACCAGGCAACAGAAGTGTTCAAGTAATTCTTTACATGAGATCACAAATTTGTCAAGCCAGCAAAATGCAAAAAAACCCCAAACCTGAAGATACCAATTGCAAAGTTCTTTCTTTTAGCTTTTTAGAGAAACAAAAGAGATGAATAGCCTTTTTATTTTTGGTAGGATGTTCTGTTATATATTGACACAAAAATTAATAGGTGTGCTGACATGAGGAAGATAAGAAACTACAGAAGTAATGTACGATATTGCACCTTTTATTGTTTTTAGCACATGCTGTATCTGTAATTTGTACCTGCTAAGATTTTACTATTGTCTTGTAGATTGTCAGTCTCTCTGCTTGCTTGGTACACATCTTTCTTGTAATTGGAAATTTATCTAAAGCTTTCTAGAACTGCCTGAAGTTATAGTCCTAGAAACAAAATGTGCAACAATCTACCACTATCAAATTATCAAAATAAATGCTGTAGCACTTTTTCACATACTGAGTTCTCCCTCCAGATGGGTAGAAGAAATTAAAGCAGAATCATACCACATTTGTTCTGAAATATCATTTTACTCAAGTGAAACCGTGCGTTGGTTCTTCATGTGGGTATTCTTGAACAGTAGAAAAATTCATGACCAAACCTTGACAAAGGCCACTGAAAGTGTTTGTTGTGAGCAGCATGCAGACACCCTTCTGGTCCTAGAAGGGATGCTGCAGTCTTCTGCTTTCTGTTGACCTGTTAGAGTGGTATCCCACTATTCTGAGGAAAAGGCTTATGTGAGAAGTGTTACATGATTCAATGTTCTTAATTGCAGATAAAATTCACCTTGAAATAATGGACAGGTTCCTAAGCCCTAGGCATAGTTCTGGCTCTCACCATTGTGCAGCTGCCCAGCACTGCTGCTCAATGGCAGTATGGTAACCGTCCTTAACTTTGACATGGCCCGGGAAAAGGCACTCTGCAGAAAAGAGACAAGAGAGAAAGGACATCTGAAAACAATCCTGTAGAGTTCTTGGGAAGGACCAATTTGATTATCTGGCCCAAATACTGGTAATGTTTGTTCAAAACAGTGAAATATTTTATATCTCTTTTGCTAGTCTTGCATCATAATTTCCTATGGCTTCCGCAGTGAAGCAGCTGTAACAGGTGGTAAGAAATTGTTAGCATGATGTCTGATCTCTTTCCAGGTCATCCTGTAGTGATTTTCAGCAGGACCGAGCTCATCTCTCAGATGAAGTTCAGAGACTGAAGGGAAATTAGAAGCATCTGAAAATGGATTCTCATGCTCTTCCACACAGTAAGTTACCATTCATGAAGTCTGACAAATTACATGTATTTTATATTGTTAGAACAGTGAGTTAAACATGATTTTCAAATTGATTTCAGTATGTTTCCACTCTAAACATAAAAGAAAATGGGCTTATATTCTTGTAAGCTTCTGGGAGAGATAAGCTCATATGCTTAGTGTACCTGAAGAAGCCATGCTGCCACAGCTATTAAAAGAAAAATAGGAAGAGGATGTCATGTGCACATTTCACTTGTACAGTTACTGTCAAAACTTATTTCTCTGTTTTTATTTGTCTCATTTAGCTCATTTAGAATGTAGTATACCCTTCTGTTCAAAACTATTGCTTCCTCTTTGTAAAGCAATACTAAGACTGCAATCCTAAGTACTGACTGGAAAACCCAATAAAAGAAATATTTTGGCAACTATGCACCATATTTTTTTTTTAATTGCCATTTACTAAGTAACATCATGACAAGTTGTTAACAGAATGAATTAAAGACATATGGTAGCCTTGTCATATTTAACACATTCATCTGTCATCACATTCTGCTATCATTTAATCCATTATATCATGTTTGTGAAGTCAATACAAATTTTATATATATATATATATATTTGTAGTTAGTTATTTCTCTACTAATTATAATTTCAAGGCTCTTTACCAGCCAGAGTACATTGGCGTTATAATACTTTTTTTGGTTTATAAGCGTTGCATGCTCTGTTACTGATGAAGAAGTCAGCATCTAATTTTTGGAAATTCGTGGCGTACTTCTTTTTTTGACCAGTACTAGCAAAGCCTTAGAAGTACAAATATTTGTTATACTTGTATAATGTGAAAAAAGCAGTAACACTGAATTCATTAATTGATAAAATTAGTCACGTTAGCCTCTTAAAATAAGCCACAGGTAGCCATGCTTCTGAACACACAGTCCTTTCTCCCTCCAGTGTAAAAACAAGTCTAAGAATGCTATTTACATGAACATATTTACATGTAATTCCCAGTTATGGACATACTAACTAAAAAAATAGAATTGAAGCAAATGAAATGACTGTCAAGCATAAAGTCTGAAAAACCGATTTATTAAATTTTCCACTTCTCACTCCTCTTCAGTCTGGACTCGGTCATATAGATGATATTATTTACAAGAAAACAAAACAGATATGCTGTAATTCTACCACTTTTCTTTGATTTTTGCCTTTGAATTGCACAGATTGGAAATACAGTTTTGGGCTTCTCATTGCAAGAAGGATACTGAGGTGCTGCAGTGTGTCCAGAGAAGGGCAACAGAGCTGGTGAAGGGTCTGGAGCACAAATCTGATGAGGAGCAGCTGAGGGAGCTGGGGTTGTTCAGTCTGGAGGAGAGGAGTCTCGGAGGAGATCTTATCGCTCTCTGCAGCTGCCTGAAAGGAGGCTGTAGACAGATGTATGCCAGTTTCTTCTCCCAGGTAGCAAGTTATAAGATAAGGGAAATGGCCTCAAATCAGGCCAGGGAAGATTTAGATTGGATATTAGGAAAAATTTCTTCACAGAAAGAAGAACTGGAACAGGCTACCCAGGGAAGCTGTTGAGTCACTACCCCTGGAGGTTTTTAAAAGATGTGTACATACGTCACGTAGAGCCGTGGTTTAGTGGTGGTCTTGGCAGTGGCTTTTAACAGTTGACGTGATGATTTTAGAAGTCTTTTCCAACATAAATGACTCCATGATTCTATACAGTGTATTTGATTCAGCACTGAAGTCAGGAATGGCAATGAAATTACTTTTGTGTTTCTCAATACAAAGGAGGTGGAAGTAATATTAGTCTTATCGCAGTACAAATTCATTGTAAAAAACCCTTTTAAGTCTTCAGATATAAAAGACTTTGAACTTTAGGGTAACAACTGTTCAGGCCTCTTGCTCTGCAATTGTGTTTATCAAGTGGTATGACTTACATATGAATGCTTGCCAACTTGTACATTTATGCCAACAGAACAAAGAAAAGAATTAGATAGAGCACTCTGTATCTCATCAGACATGGCCATGCTCTCCCAGTCCATAGGATTCAGGCTGTTAGTGTCAGGCTGAGTCAAACGTTGACCCAGTGCCAAACTCGGTTTGAAGCACCACTGACACCAGAAAAAAAATAGCTACCATCTGTAGGTAAACAAAATATGAAGAACTACATTTCATTTCTTGTTCTGTACTCACCGCACAAGATGTTTTAATGCTGAATGCTCATGTATTTTTGTTATACATAGTTTAAGAAACATAAGGGTAATGCAACTTATTCCACTAGGTTTATTACTATTATTCAGATTTGCTCTGGGAATATTATACTGGAATACTGCCCTAAAATCCTACCATTCATTGCATCTTATTCTAAGCAACTGCCCAGATGATTGTACATATTTAATATAGGCATATATGTACACACACCTATATATCTCTATACACTCTATATAGCTGTATCTAGAACTAATTTTGGAAACAAATGCATGGCTCATTTCTGGTTTTCTGCCTTTAATTCTTCTTTATCTATTTTGCCATCAGGAAGCTGTTCTGTTTCGTCACTGCACTTAGAGACAAATCTACAGATATTTAATATGAAAAAGCAGAGTTACAGATCTCTTCTCTCAGTTCTGTCCCCTGGGCTATTTCTGCCAGAAAACTACACAGCAGCACAGATATATCTGAGACATCAGTGAAGAAAGAGTTTCTGTACAGTGATGGGCAGCCACATGAGGGAGTCTGACCTGTATCATTTTATCTACTTCAGCATAAATCAGGCATTCTTTATTCAACAGCATTTAAATAATGTAGTATACATTCTCTCTTCTTGTACTTGCCAGGAAAACCTCTATTTAGCATCTCTTGTTTAAAATGTAAGTAATAATCTGAACAGAAGTCAGGATGCCACATGAATATCTTTTTAGGGTTTTTCCCCCAAATTTTTTGGAAAACGGAGCAGGGAATGGAAGCATCATCACTATCTTTCCCAATCCCTCCTTTCTCCTTCAAGGCAGTGAAGAAAAAGCACCTATCATCTGTTTTGCAGACTGACTTCATATCTTCAATATCACACCTTGTATATTTTTCTTTCCCCAATATAGTAAAGTGAATTGATGTTCATTATAAACATGATAATGGATGTGCATGTAAATGGTCTGAGTCCTGCAAACACTCTGATCTGCACTATTTCCAACCTCAGGCTTTTACTCAGCTTGGGAACTAAAGTGTCTCGGTATCGTAGATAAGTGTGTAGAAAAGTAATTTTAACAATTTTCTGTAGTAATCGAGATCTCCTCAATTCCCACAGTAACTGGGATCTTCGGGCTGGTAATGCATTTACAGATAGAAAATAAGTAGGGCATAACTGGAAAAGGCTGTGAAAATTAATACAGTGCAGTAAAATGAAAACTTGTGGGTACATCTCCTCCTCTCAACTCTGCTTGCTTTGAAGTTGTCAAAAGAATTTATGACTCCTTCCTCTGATCTTGTCATTCCTTCCCTTTGAATTCCCTTTACAATACCATGTACCATCTTTTCTCCTTGCTGTTTAATCTCAGTCCTCCTGATATTCACTAAGTTTCTAGCTAACAACATTGTTTTTACATGCTTGATAGATACTTTTATTCTTTCTCCCATGCTGTCTTTTTGTAGCTGGGGGACTATCCTGATTATAAAATATGAAGTCCCTTGCTTTGTTCCTGCAAAACTGTTTCAAAATTCCTCTTATTTGCATTGTACCCAATAAGCAAATAATAAGTAGCCAGATGGTGAACAAAAGAATTTTCTTTTATATGTTTAATAAAACAATGAGGAAATATATTTAAGGCAAAATATAAACGATGTAGTTAAAAAGCTCCATGCACTCCTGTGTGAAAATTTTCTTATATTTTGTTACTTCACTTCCTTCATGTTGATAGAATGTAATCAAGATTCCTTTTTTTATTGAGCCCTTCAAAGAGAAGCCCTGCAGTAAATCCTCAGCTTTAATTTGTCACGCATGCTTTTTCAGAAAGTAGCATTTGCTTACATGCCTCGTGTGCACCTACCTCTGCCTGACCCTGACCACCACGGGCTGTGTGATGACACATCGTCCTTCCGTTCCTGGTAATGCAAATGCAGTCAGTGGAGTCACTGCTGGGAATCCCTGGCTGCTTGATGACTACCTATGTTATACAACAGACTTTCTCCTGACCTGCTGGTGAAATCAAACAGGCTGCTTTCTGGCCAGGGGACAAGAAAGGGCATCCTTCCTTTCCTGATATACCTATTTGCTTTTTTGCTTACTTTCTACCACAAGCAGACCACTTGTTTTTTTTTTTGAAAAAGCCCACTAGTGAGAGACACAGAAAAAATATGCAAAGTGAATATCAATGGGCAAACATCAGTTCCCATATTTTTAACCACACAAGTTAATGTTTGATCCACTGTGATGGTGAGGTCTGTCTGTTCTCTGGAAGGTTATTGTCTTCTACCATTAAAATTTACAGGCACATACTAAAGCCCAAAAAAGACAAACACTTCAGGCAAAGTCATATGTAAAGCCTATTATTTCTAAGTCTATATTTTAATATTTCTAAGTTTTTACTTCTAAGCCCAGATTTTTTAAAAGGAAAGAAATTTTTGAGAAGACTGTCTTTAATAAGAATTCATTATTCTTAACAAGAATAGATAAATAACTTATTGATATTCAAGAAGAACAAGAAAGCAAAAAAAAAAAAAATCTAGAGATTAATCCAATCTTTCCAAGAAATGTTTGTGAATGATAAATACAATCCGCAGCTCACAAGTAAATGGAACAGCAAACAATTTGATGTTACTGCTAAAAAATATTTTTCACTGTTAAATTATAACATTTTTATTTAAAATAATAACATCTGTCTTGCAAAGGGAAGACTGAAGTGTATACCTAGAAAAGATAATGTAGAATTGCAAAAAAAGAGTTGGAATTGGATGTTAAAAGGCTGGAAAAATATGGTGCCTCTTATTTTTTTCCCCATGAATTCCAGGATAATAGTTTAAGATAGAATTCTTTTTCCACAAATATCAATATAAGTTTTGTTATTGATTTTAAACAGAAGAAAACCACATTCTGTTGTAAAATTAATGATTCAATGGCATTTTTTCTTCTTCTCTGTTAGATCAGGTATACCATGGGTTTAATGAAGACATCCCAAATAGAAGGAGGCTGGTAGGAACCACATAGAGGGCTGTCAGTAATGAAGATCCGTGTTGAAAAAGGGCATAGGGTCTTAGTTATTGCTGAGTGTCATCCTGGTGGGTTCTTGGGCAGATCAGGGTATTTGATAACTATTCCTCATTAGCAATGTCAGGCCAGCATCTTACTGGGAACTGACATGCTGCGTCTTCTCATATCATGGCTCCTTAGGAGGAATCTTAAATAGGATCTACCTGTTCTACACAGTCTCCTTGAAGGAAGAAGCTATTTCTATGTTAAAAGTGGACATCTGAATAATAAGAAGGATTTCTTGAAATTTATGTAGTCATCTTCTACTTGCAGAGGAAATGAATTGCACTTTGTGTTAGCTGCCTAGGGAAACTGGTGGGAAGTCAGCAAGAATGAGATGTAGACGGCAGCCCATGGGTGCAGTAATCTAATCCCAAGGACTTGTTCCCTTGCCATTCCACAGCAATTTCTGTGATGCCACAGGATGCATCCAAAAGCTGTGGCAAAATACGGCCAGGGAATTTGGGCCCAGTGATGCTGAAGGAAGGGGACCCTGGTGCTGTGGACTGGACCCTGGGTAGGAGACCTCTGTGTCCTGGTCCCTTTCCTGTTGAGGTGACTTTCACAGGCACTTCAGGCAAGTTCTTCATGGAGTTACTTGGCACTTCGATAAGGGTGGCAGAACTTTCTGTGAAACAACAACTGTGAGCAAACAGTTTGCACTTTTGTAGGCAAAAGTGCTGCTTCTTTCTATAGGCCATGGTAAAATACAGATTTTTTTTTTCTGTTTACATAATATTTTCATGCATATATTAATCACAGCCATTATAAAGCACTCATGGAGTTTATCCTAGGAAGTGAGAGCAAGTTTTTATAATATTCCTCACTTATATGCAGGAAATAGTCAAAATCACATCTCTGCAATAATTTTTTGATAGTAAAATCATCTTTTTACTGAATCTTTTTTGTTCACCCTATAGGATAATTTCAGTCTAAAAAAAGCCTCATTTTTGGCTACAGTAGTCAAACTGCAGTCATATTCTGGATTTTCCCATAGTAGAATATTTTCTCATACAGGAACAGAGCTAAACTGATCAATGCTTTCTAAAACAGTGAGAACCTCAGCCGAGCTTACAGGTGAAGGCCCATTCCCACAGGCTGACATGAGCAGACTTTGCAGGTCAGTTGGCTCTAGGATTGCAGAAGGAACCCTCAGATGTGCTGAAGAATGCACACGGAGTGAAGTCGTCTGATTTTGGGGTAGCTGCTGATGAATGAATAACTTCATCTCTGTGGACATTTTCAAGCCTGGCTAGCAGGGAAGCAAGGAACCTGAACAATCATCTCACAACAGCCTCACCGGAACTAAAGACTGTTGTTAGTCCATCTTTTTGCCAAAAAGAAAAGAATAGCATGCTTATCTCAGAAATAATTTGAGTCAATATGCTTCAGCTCAGTATCCCTGAGACAAAATTTTCTGAAGATATGTTTGTTTTGCTATTGTGCATTCCTCTGTCAGAGAAAAAAGTGTTTCAGAAACGAGCAGCTATTTCCTGTCTATCCCTCCCTACACAAAACTGTTACTTTGTTTAGCTCTCTACTTTTAAAGAGTTCTACAAGAGTTAATTATAAATATCTTGAAGTACATATATTGTCATTTGAAAATGCAATCTTTTTTTGGCACTCATTCCACTATCAAGGTATAAAATATTAACAGTATGAGCAGTTTCCAATTGTTTTCTTGGCTTTAAGAACGTGTTTTAATTTCTGAGTAAGTGGAAGAAAACAAGTGCAAGGGAAGTTGAAGGCTTTTTCCTAAAAAAAAAAAGAAAAAAAAGGTCAAGTAAGCCATAGGAGTATCCTAATATGATTATTCTGACATTTTCTGGCTCATAATCTACTGGGTGTTCATTCACCTCTTGCAACTCGAAAGTGTCCTTGAGATCTGTAACTTCATCTACATGCCAGTCTGCCAATTCTATGCTCTTTAAAGGGGAATTTTCATTTATGCCAAGAGCTGAGCTGCATGGGGAGTAAAAGTCAGGAAATATCAGAACTTTAAAGGATATGAAAGAACAGAATTGCCTTTGATTTGACGTTAAAAATTAGGACTTGAGCTCTGTATGATCTGGCATCCGCGGTGGGGGTTTAGGCCAAGGGGTTCCAAACAGAAAAATAGAAGTAAGGTTTTTATTCCAGAGAAAATTATGTAACAAAAAAGGACTACTTGTTGGGATTGTTTTCAGCTTTCTGAGGAGTTCCAATCTGATTGAGAAGCAGTGGGAACTAAAGGGTTTAGAGTCACAAACCAGCAACAAGTATGGCTGTGGGTTCCTGCTGACCTTCTGTAGCCTGGGTGTGAGGAGGGCATTCTACAAAACCGAAAAACGATGGTGAAGGTTCTATTTGTTCTTGTCCACTCCCTGTCAGCTTGCCTTTTGATACAGCTGCTTTCCTCACGTAGCCTGACTTAGCTGAAAAATTGAATGTGAATGGCCCCACATATAGCTCTGATTGCTTACAGGCAAATTATAAACTTATCAACCCAAACACAGCCTGATTAATAAAATTATATTGCTGCTACAGATCCTGTTTCCAGAACCTGAGCTGCATTAAAATTCAGAGGATGTGACTTGGGACTGCTATCAATGGAATAAACTGCAATACTTCTATGGAGGCTGTCTGCAGCCTGAAATTTACAATATTGTTCCATTTTTCTTATCTTCAGAATGAATTCCAAGTTATTGATTACACACTGAAATTCAACTTATGACTCTCCCCTATTAAAAGCTTATCTTAGTCTTTACAAGGGTGTCTTTAGGTTGCTTTCATTCCCACAAGTTTGTTGCAAAATCCTACTTACTGTCACTGACATATACAGAAAGGTCAGTCAATGTTAGTAATGAAGATGTGCATTTATCAAAGCAGATTACTTGCACCTCGTTTGCAGTAGGAAGGTAAATGCAGGTTTCAGAAGTACAAACATCACCACCCCCAGCCCCCCATCACCAAACCATCAAAAGCCTAGATTGTAAAATATTTCTCTCTTCTACAGTTGTCATCTATCGATTATAAAGGAAACCGACGGGCATCCACTTTTATTGAAGCAATATCTGGAACAGAAGGCAACTCTCTCAAACATTACTGATCTTAAGGGAGCCTTGCATGGAGGTAAATAAATGAAAGGCCTCAAATATTTTAGTATGCTAAATTTCATTTCAATAACCGTCTGAAACGGCTGTCTTTACCATATCTAAACTGCTAAACACTTCTCTTATGCAGCAGCAATAAATGAAAAGTTTAATGTAAATTTTAACACATTCTGCATGCACACAGTGATCAAGTGTCTGAGAAATCATTTGTTCCTACCATTTAGTACAGAGGGGTATTTAGTTGAAACGCAGCGTTACTTTTTACAAATAAGTGGAAGAATTAATTACAAATATCAGTAAGGACAATTTTAAAATAGCCTATATTGAGGAGTGGATTATGTGCACATCTGTAGTGGTATTTAAAAGATACCACTTTTAAAAAAAGATGGATGTGATACTTAGGGCCATGATTTAGTGGTGGATTTGGCAGTGTTATGCTAATGGTTGGACGCAACGATCTTAGAGGTCTTTTCCAACTTACATTTTAAAATATTTTATATACATGATCATATGAAAATATATGTATGAGTCACTGTCTTGTACATGACATGCAGTGTTAACATTCTATGAAGCTCTGCCTGAACATGGGACTGCCTGCTCTCACTCAGGTTTGGCCTCCTTCTTTTTGGTGTACCCTCTGATCCATCACTGCTTTACTTCTAACATTACACTGCTCAAATGAGCCTCACGAAAACATGGTTGAAGAGTAAAATTACACAAGTACATAGAAAATATGAGAGTTTTCCTTTGTTCATTTTCCACATGCAGTTTTTTCACATCTGGTGTATGTGGAAAGAAATATATGGTCTGTAACCTCAGTGTCTAGAAAGCTAAGAATAAATAGAATTTGATTTTAGACCAGGGCATAATCTTTCTCTTGCCTTCTATTGGAAAAAAAATGTCATGAAATAATTTAGAAGATTTCAGGCTCACTGGAACATTTTACCATTTACAACATATAGCTGAACAACTGTGATGAAACCAAACAGCATCTAGCAGGCTCAAAATGTGTAGTTCATTTCCTTAATTCGAGAATTTTCTTCATTTTAATTTTACTTCAGTTCTAAAAATTTAACAGATGAAAACAAACCTCATAACTGGTATGAAACATTTGATTTTGGATTGCTTGAAACTGCATAGGCTTGTTTCTACTTTTCTCTCGGTCTTTGTCAGATTTTTTTGACCTTAGTTTGTTTAACTTCTAATTACATAGATGATAAAAACCATTCCCTTGAGAAAAATGCCTGAGTTGAATGAGCATGGTATTATCTATGAAAATCTGCAGACTGTAAATGATGGGGGACAAAAGGAGACAGTATTAGAATAAATGTAACTTTTTGTTGTGCTGTGTCACATGGACTCTACCAAATCAGCATTCTAGAGAAGAAAAGCAGAGGAGACAGCAGTGCCATAACGCCTGTCAACTGGATGAAGAGACTAAGGTGAATTCTTTTGCCATGTTCATATGGAAATGCTGAAAGAGAGGGCTGGCTTGTACACCTGGGCGAGCACATTGCACATACACAAGTTACGAGGTGTGAGGGTGGCCAGATTCCTTATTCCTGTTTTTCTGCATACCCCAAAGTTTTTTGAAATCAGGGAACACGCAAATAAACTTGACTGGTGCTGTCACACCTCAGTGACCTAGATCTTTTCTCTTGTCTTTGATACTTGCATCCTGCTGAGTTGTTTTACCCTCCCAGATCTTCGCTACCTGCAAATTGATATGACAGACCTGTCTTGATCTGGATGGAGCTTCATCATTTACATCAACTGAGGATCTGATAGCTTCGAGTTGGACAATGTCATACTTCTCCTGTAAGTGCTGTTAAGACAAAAGGACTATTAGCATAAATAAAGGATGCAGGATATGCATCTCCTATTACAAATTCCAGGGTAGATGTAACCTCTATGTTTTTGTTGAAATTATTTTGTATTAAAAGTATTATACATGTGTTGCTGAGAGGGTTTTTTACGGTATGTCAGACTATAGTATAAATATTTAAGTAATGATACAACCTCAGTCTCTTATCTCCTATGAGTGTTTTCAAAGGTCACTATTAAAACTTGATGAACAGGAGACTCAAACACTCACTGCAGAGGGGTTGGTCTCTACTCCTTGAGGTCTGGCTGCTGAAGAAGCACAGTCAGTATTGTAGCTCCACCACCAAAGCAGCCAGGGAGAAGAGAAGGTCTGTACTGGTCCATCTTGGCAAAGGCCATCTGATATTCCCAGGCTGTTTTAAGGCCAGGGAAATAGAAGATAAAGGCCAGAGAGGGTGTCGGTTTAAGGAGGCAAATATCACAGAGATCTCAGGGAATGCCATTTCATTTGCTTTTTCCATCACTTTGCTAAAACAAATGATGTTGAGAGAAACAGAGTAGAAAAGTAGATTTTGCATGACCACTTATTAGTAACCTTAACCTTGTCCTTACTCACATACTATTTCTTTGATAATATTTTTAGTTTCGTTCCTTTTCTTGAATTAGTTTTAATCTGGTTTTTTAATCTTTATATCAGTGCTATACCAAAGGCTGACTTCAATGCAAGAAAGGAGTGAATATTCACAGAACAATTCAATAGACATGTCAAGAGCCATAATAACAAAAATTTGAACAATGTCATAAGGTGATGCCTTGAAAAGAACATCCATGTGCAAAAGGATAGGCTGGAAGCACCTCCAATATTTGGTGACACTATAAGCAGGAGGCAGAGGTGTGAGCACATTCTCAGTGGGAGTGACAAGGATGCTTCACATTTGTATTACTTGTCTAGATGATTGTCCATTGACACAGTCTTACTTTTATTTCTTGGATAATCTTTAAAATCAAGCTTCTCAGAAACATAATTGTTGTATGGCAATGAAACGTGATTAAAAATGAATGCCAGTTACTGAGGATATTTTGTTATTTAGATTGAAAGAGAAAAAATGATCATTCAATCTGAATGACAATTAGAGATGGGCTGAAAAATCCCATCTATTAACAGCAGCTGACCTATGGTTGTCAGGAGCAATTATTGTTGGCTTGTTTTCTTTTTTCTTTTGTCTTTGACTTTCTTACCCGTTCTGTCCTCTAAATGCTATGAAACAGAAGGTATAATTTTCTTGTAACTCCACATCGCCCTTCAGTTCAAAACCTAACATAAAATCTTAACTTTCCATGTCCAATTTCAAACAATTCCACTACCATAATTAGTGTACTTGTGAAGAAGTTAAGAAAAACTGATGAAAACAAACAAAACGTAGTCTTTCCAAGAGGATGGACTGGTATTGATTGGTTTGTGCTACGTATTTATGTTTGGTGTGGTCTTGTTTCTCTGTTCATTTTTCTTCCCCATTCAAAAGTTTTGCCTCTACGATAAAACTAGTACATTTGGAGCATAATGAGAGACAAAGTGAGAACTGAGAGAGTAAGAAGGAAGAGGTCTTCAAAAGGCCCTGATTTAGCGTATCCACACCTTAAGTTAAGATTTGAAAATCCACACTAAACTTGTTTAGACTTCTTCCACAAATCTTTAAGAGAACTTGAAATTTTTAAATGCATATATAATGCTTAGCCTATTTTTATACATCAAAAGCAAAGGAAAAAAAACCCATTTAATACTGTTTGCAGGTCAACATTTGGGAAAATAAACATTCTTTTTTATGCTTCTTTGTATTCATCCCATAGTTTCATCTGAGTTTTTTTTTTATGGTGCTAATGACTTTAATCATGAATTTAATATATGGGTTCAATGGACAGAATAACCATATTAGCATAATTAAAGTATGTGTATAATGTAAGAGCTATAATGATTGTGCAGTACCAGCCTGAGGCTAAATCTTTTTTTGTTATACATGGTGTTCAAAAGACAGCACTACTTACTTCAGAGTAAGCAATCTTCTGCAGCTATTACTGCATTTCATGGACAAACTCATTGACTGTTCACAAGAGCAATTCTGTTGAAAATAATTTATATGGCAGATTGTGATATTTCTACATTATTTAAATAACTAAATTTATCCAAGTGTTTCTGGAATTATAAGTTGGGTATATTTTCTTATTTTTTAATGTGGAAATAGTTATATAACATAGTTCCCATTCCAATGGTAACTAATTGTTACTAGTGAAATCACCATGCTATCTTGCTTCAAGTACAGAGAACATACAATAACACACATCCAGCGGGAAACAATAGTTGTCAAAATGTTAGCAGCAAAAAATATTGCTTTCTCTCAGGTTCTTCATGATCAGTATTTTCTGTTCACCATTGCTTAAAATAGAAAAGGGATGTAGTGAGAGCAGTGGAAAACAACTTAAGTTATAAAAATTTATGTACTGATTAATATTAATATAGTGCATAAAATTACGTAAAATTAAGAAGTTTCTTATGACAAAGCTGTTTTGCAGTGCATGAGAAAAGCCAAGAAGGCAATGACTCGTTGGGAAACTGACCTGTTCTGTAACACAAGAAGTAGTTCCACCAACAAATGTTGCACTGAATAGTCCTTTCCTCAGGAAATTTTTTTCACTGAAAAAGTGGTTAGGCACTGTAATAAATTGCCCAGAGAGGTAGAGGAGTCACTATCTCTGGAAGTGTTCAAGAGGCATCTAGATGTGGAACTTGGGAATATGGTTTAAGGTTGATTATGGTGGTGTTAGGCTGAAGGCTGGATTAGGTGATCTTGAATTAGGTGATCTTGAAGGTCTGTTCAAACCCTGATGATTCTGTGATTGAGGCTGTTTTACATATTTGTGAACTCCCTACTTCAGTGTCTTTATTTCCCTGTTCAGAGAGTGGGTGCTTCAGTTATGTGTAGTAAGTATCTCCATGCCTGGACATAGTTTCTTGTCCACTAAATATATTTGATATAAGAAACAAATATTTGGTAATAAAAAGGGAAATCATAGGAAAAAAAGAAGTGCTTCTCTAGGACCTAGTAATGGATTAAGAAATCACTTTGCCATAGCTCAAGTGTAATAGTCTACAGTACTTGTATGTCAAAAGAGAGTCAGGTGTCAATTTTTTTGTAGATTTTTCTTATCCTATACTTTGTTTAACAGTGGATTTCAGTCTTGTATTATCTTTATTATGACAGAAAAATACTGAATCTGATAAACTTGCTTAGAAAAGTGAATGTTAATATCCGATCAGGTTCAATTAAGCCCTGCAGAAAAACACTCCCTTTTAGAGAGAAGATTTTTTTTTTTCATTACAGAGTAACAAAGAAACACTGAGATTTCTTTTGGAAATCCCCCCTTTTCAAAAGAAAAGCAAGTAAACTACAGACACTGTCTATGGGCAGAAATATCTTCTAAATATCCATGAAAGTCAGGTCAAATTGGATTTGTCTGAAATGCCTGTGGTAATTGTGATTAAACAGAATACTTAAAAATAAAAAGAAAGCTTGATTTTTGGTAGAAAAACATTAAAAACACTGCACCAACACTGCTATGAATGTCTTAATCCCTAGTCAGAATTTTTTTAACTTATCTTCATTTTAGTGCTTTTTTTCTGGCCATGACTTAGCTGCTGGGGATACTAATGGGGTGAAAAAGACTTTAGCTGGCTTTGAAAGATACATCTGGACAAATCTTATCCTCTCCAAAATCAATTACTACATTCTCTATTGTCTACTGAATAATACATAAGTGCCCCAAATGTAATTCCATTGATGTCTGGTGATTTCCTCATTCCTGCAAAGGAGATTTTATTTTTCACTTTAACAGCTCATGATTTATATTAGTGAATAGATTGTTTCTTAGTCCCCAAAGAGTCTTTATAAACAACTCTGGCCTCTCTGACCACACACTTCTATCCTTATCTATTGCTACAGCAGCGCATTAGCATGCTCAAACAATGGTTCAGAGACACCAGTATTGCAGCAGAAGTGCTTTTATGTGGTTTGGTTGAAAGCTTTTCTCTGAGGGATAATTATATTCCTAGCCATTAAGAAGAAAGAAAACGAAATTAAGTTCATTGCAGCTGCATTGAGATACAAATGAAAAAAATTGGAAAGAGGGACTGTTCAATAGTAGTTTGTCTCCAATAAAAAGTAAACTCTGCTTCACTAAACCCCACATTTTCCATAAATTACTGACCCATCATATGTCAGAACTAGGTTCTTCAGGTTTTTCAGTTTCTGGTTAACTCATTTGGTGTCATGGGAATTTCTAAGGATATTGAGTCTCTTTTTCAGGAAGAGATGCTCCGAATAATCACAGCCTACATACCCAACACTGAACAAAAGGTTAATGCTTAGTCAGTTTTCAGACTAATCAGTAAACTGGAATCAGGTGTCACAATGTTGGTGACACGGTATTTGAAGGATATCCCAGGAGCTTTAACAATATCCTAGTTAGATACAACTCACTAACTGTGCAGTAACACCAAAGGACATCAAAATAATGCTGAAAACAACATAGCAGTCAAAGAGGTAATCTTGCTGAAGAAATTCAGTGGAGATGTGGGAATGCCTTAAATCCCATCTTGCCCCAGAATTTCAGCATCTGCCTCGAGTCTGTGGGAAATCTGTATTCACTTTCCTGATGTGATGATTTCACAAAATAATTATTACCTCTCCTACAGGCAGTACTTGTTTAAACAGCTGGAAGAGTGGGAAGACATTCTCTGTTTCTGTATGTATTACCAACATAATCATGGCTGCAGCAAGGCCCGTGGGGCTTTTCTCTCTTCGCATAATTTTTCTGTATTAAGACTTATGATACTTATCAGATGTATTGAAATGATAACAATTAAGAGCTTGTTAATAGCTCACTAGAGTGATGTTCTGTAAGAATTTGGCAGAATTATTATTTATTAAAGTGATGCAAAATCCTTGATAATGCAATTTATAAAATAGTCAAATCATTGTCTTTGAGTGGTGGGTGAAAAACAGTGCCAATAATTAAATTCGAAAGATGGCTATCGGAAAACTTAACAAGTAGGATAATTTGCAGCTCCTTGTTAAGTGAAACCCTTAATTAACATTTCCCAGTTAGCTGCCAAGAACATTTATAAGGTTTATTAGAAGAGGCCATTCAGAGTAAGAAAGCACTGACAAGCAAACTGGAGAGAGTAGCATAGAAATTTTTCCAATATTTATTTACATCAAAAACAGATGCTAGCAACAATGTAGTACATTTCTGAAAAATTACAGCAGGTATGGAATAGTTCCTCCCATCAATACATATGAGTGAACACACAAAGAGGAGATTATCTAGTGTCTTTGTTGCTGTAAAATATGCAAGCTTCAATAATGGTTCACTGGAAAAAGATTATACCAGTGCTCTTATGGCCCCAGAAACATAAGAATATAATTAGTCTCTCTTCTTGTGATTAGGTTTAGGCAGCTGATGTCCAACCTGATAATGTAATTTATGTGTTATGTCCAGAATTTATCTGTCAATGGATACATGTGTCAATGTAACTGGTCTGGTTTCCAAATAAACATTCATAAAAAGCTAAGGGGAAATGTCCATTACTTCACCTTTCCCATTACTGCTTAATGTTACTAATTTCCCCTCTAACCAGATTTGCATTGATTTCATGATGAAAACCAATATTATATCCTTCCTCTACATTTAGTTAAAAGAAAAGGATACAACTTTTCTTTTCTTGTGTTCAAATTGCAGAAAGAAACTCTGAATTACTTTCCTGTAGATGAACTGAAGCACTTTTCTGAACGTCCTCTGTCAATTGTACTTTGCCTCATTCACCTGTGCCAAACATTTAACTTTATTGAAACTGTCTTCAATCATTACAACAAAAATGTTGTTTTAGTGGTTTTCTTTGAACTAAAAGTCGTAACCTTTTTGCACTGTAGGTGAATGTGCAGTCAATAGAATGAATTGCTTATATGATAAGAAGATGTTTTTAGTCTAGAGCCTGTCCAAAATGAGACACAAGAAAACAAGTTTTTATTCCAAAGCAAACCTAATGAAAAGCAACAAAGGGAGGACCTACTTTGCTATAGTTCCTTTTTTTTTAATGCACAGAATTAATTACTATAGAAAATATTATTAGCATAAAATATCCATTTGAGAGCTGTTTTATCATTCATTACTCTGCCTATTCAAGGAGTTGAACACAAACACAAGTTTGTTCACCACATTGGAGTGCTTTATCTGTGGATTTTCTGAATGAGTGCAGTGGTTTGGTCTCATGAGATACCTGCTGAGGCTGAGCCTAACTGATCAGAATGACACTGTCGCTGTGACAAATGTTATTTAACTGGCCCAAGTGAAAGAGAGAGCTAGATAGGAGGCCTGCACATTTTTTTGTGATCTTTTCTAGGTAAACTGCACAAATCAAAAGCAAACCTTCGCTTGAGTTAAACGGTTAAGCAAAAATTAAGGAAGTTAGTAAGTGATTGCGTAATGGTAAGAGAAAATTATTTCTTTGTCTGAAAGCACATAACTGTTTGCAGCCTACGACAACGTTTTGACACACCACACATGTGCAAGGGAAACGAGGCAGATTTAGGTTGAATTCAAGCCTCACAAAATGGCTGATGAGTATCAGAAATTTGTACTGTGACCAAACACGTGCTTCATATGCTCCACTAAAATGTGTGTCTGACCATGCAAAGTTTTTGATATATTGTAGGGCCAGTACCAAACTGAATAGCTGAGCCGACTGCTGAAGCAAGTATGTCTGTCTGGCTTCAAAGGGACTTCCAGACAGAGGTGGTTCAAGAAGCTGCTGCTCCCTCAGCTGCTTGTTATGAACTCTCGTCTGGTTGACCAGAGTAGCTGGGATTAGCACATGCTGATAGTCCGGTGTGGATTCATGTTATGGAAAAAGCTGTGGGCTACAGCAAACTCTCCCCGCACCCTAGACAAGTTTTCAGGTTCTGCTAAGAAAGCCAACACAAGACAAACACTCTCCTCCCCAGTAATAACTGCTACAGAGGCATGGCTTTCACAACAGTTGTACACAAAAACATCAGATGAGGAAATGGAAAAAAATCTAAGTTATAAAATACAGATATAAAAATCAGCATTTGAGGGCATGAGAGTGACATATCATGTGAAAAATTTGGGTTTGATAAGGACAGGAGAAGTGAAAGCAATATCTCCAAGGGCATAATTAAGAGGTTGTGAACACGACTGAAAGTCTTGTAAAACACAGCCGGAGATACAATTTGTGGACAATTGTCATCTCTGTGGAGAACATATGAGCAGCACAATTTACTTCATAACAGAGTTTTTGCAAGGGTTGTTTGGAGCAGAAACTTCTCCCAACCCAATTGGAACAAGGGAAAAACACACCTTTCTATACTCAAAGCCATAAACTACCAGTAAACAGCTCTACAATTATTTAGAAAAGAGTTGAATCTTGACTGAAGACCCTGCACACCTTGGGGGAGATGAAGAAAATATTTGCAGGTATGGACCTTTAAATCTTTCACACTCCTAAAGCTGATGGTTTGTGACAAAGTCTGAAAGAGACACTGGCTTGAAGCTGATAAAGTGCAGTGATAAAGGATTCACTTCCTATGTATCTAGGAGCCAAACCTGAAAAACAATTATTTCACAGGCTTGAAAGTACCTGGTGTATAATACTGTCCAATGAAATATGATGAAATTCAAAGAGTAAAAAAATTATTTTTTCATTTCACTGTAAGGGAGGAATCACTGACATATCAAAAACGACAAAATGCAACAAATATATTTAGGAACTGACTGAAATCTGGGAACACTATTATGAGAAAACCAAAAATGTGAAATAATTCAAACAATCTATCTGGATGCTGGTAAAAAGTTGACCCGTTGACTTAGCGATTAAATACTGCTTTTGCATATTTCATTTTTGGGCCTGAAATTACATTTTTAAGTATAGAACTAAAAACATATAAATGTATAAATAATTGTATAAAAGAACATAGGTTTCAAGAATAATTTTTATCAAAGTATTATTTTATTCAGCTAATATTTGATTTTAAATTAAAACTAAATTCCAATATAAGAATAAGATTCCCTAAGGAATTAATATTTTATTTAAAGCAGCTTCACTAAAAACTAAAATGTTCCATACAGTATGTATTATCCAGATGTAATAATTGTGCAATGCATTGTGGTTAGCTAAATATGCTGAATCATATCCTAATATCAAATTGTCTTGAATGTATTCAGATAGTTTGATTCCACTGCTGAGATTTTATGACCTTTCTAAGTTTGGTGGAGTTTTTCTAATGTGAAAACATGCAGGCAATTTCATTTAGTTTCACGTTTTTTATTCATTGGAAATCAGTTTGAAAAAATTACTTATAGAATAATGTATCTTTTCCTGAGGCTTAAAAAAAAATGTATTTCAGAACTAATCTGGGTTGTATTTTCTCCTGTATATCTGCATTTCCTCTGCATAGCCTTGGGGTTCTTTTAAAGCTTTTGGGAATCAACTTTGATAGACTATTGCACCTCCTATAACCTTCTTGTAGTTTTTGTCAATACAGAATGAAAGACTGGAACTTGTATTAACTTACACAATTGTAAAATTAGTATTTCAAAGTTAAAAATGCCAAGGCAGTTGATACTATAAAATACAATCTACTTTACCCTTTCAATTAATAGCAGCTATTTTTGAACTGGTTCATATAGCTTTCAGGGTATGGAGTAAATAGATCATTCTCTCTTTATAAACTTTTATGTTCAATCAGTTTCACCTTTAGATGTGAACATGAAGATATGAATAATGTTCAGTGAGACTACTAGCAGGGTGAAGAATGGCTTAGTGCTAGTGAGGATAGCACAATTAAGCCATAGAAATAAACTGAAAATCTTTATTCATGGTCAGAACCACTTTTATTCATAAAGTAATCCAACTGTGCTTGATACAAACTTGCTAACTAGTAGAAATAACTAGTAGAAACTCCTCATTAAAGAGTTGCTTATTTGCGTCAGTTGTACTGAAGATGTTTTAAGGGGTTTTCTGTTATGTGAGTCAAACTTGAAACACGGCATGAAGGTATAAGCATCTATGTAAAAGACAGTCATATAGTATTTATTGTGAACTGATATTAACTGTGAAATCAAGCTGAGTTCATGAGAGTAAATGAAAATCTTTATGCCTTATTACTCTAGGTAATGAAGGGTGTGATTTTCACTATGTACTAGGAGATACCCAAAAGTACTGAGATACTATAGCAGGCGTCAACGGGAATGTAGTCTGAGTGGTGTTTGAGCTTCAGTAACCTGCTGTAAAGAAGTATCTAAATTTGAGCTTCACCATCCAGAAAACAGAACTAAATGCCAGTCTTCCCCATGCCATATGAGACCTGTGACAGATGGAGAAAATACAGGCAGGCAGCATTCCTCTGAGGCTTCTGACTTTTGTACATAAACTAGGTACCTTGCTGCTCAGCACTTGAGACCAGTGTCTCAATATGGGAAAATCTGAAGGTGCAAAAACTACTTTACCATGGGGAGGTTAATGCCTGAAAGTTTTGAGATTCAGTTTTGAGTCTGAGTAGTCAAGATCCAGGTTAAGTGGTCTTTAAAATCATTTAAGAAGAAAGAAAGTGGGAAATACCTCCAAATGGTGCAGAATTAAAGATTCTGGAAGTGCTAGTATGCATGAGTAACCGTATTTGCCATCTTTAGAGACTAATAGAATTATGCTTCTGTACTGCTGCTTTATGCCTATGACTTGTATTCTTATGGTTTTAAGTAATCTTTAGATGAAGGCTCAACTTGGAAAAAGGAAAAATAACACATGTTTTCACCCAAGAGCTAACACATTCTTGGCTCAAAATGTTGTGGCAGATCAGATTCCACATTTCAGATCATTCACATGGGATAGGTGCTTTTATCACAAAATCTGGTTTTTCCCTTAAAATGTTTTAGTCTATCACCTTACAGACTATAAAAGCTGTAAGATTTACTGTGGCACATCCTTCTACTTTCTTTGTTCGCTTACGTAATCATTGCTTTTTGGCACTCAAGAAGAAAAGGATTTGCATTTGTTATATAATACTTGTTGTTTTGTCCCCATACAATAAAATCACTAATTGCTCTGAGTTTAGGAGTTCAGTAGTGATACAGCTATCACTGTAACAATGTTGTAACACCATCCACGATAAACCTTCACAGTTAAGAAACCTGTGTCTCGTTGGCTTTGGTTTAGAATATTCTTGTATGTCTTTCCTGACAGGTTACTGGTAGTTGAGCTTCTCAAATTTCCATCTTTCTGGCCAATTTCATTTTTATTCCAAGTCCACCATAGTGTTTGTGTTTTAACAAAATCTGATAAAACCCATTCTTTATTACATGTGTTTGTAATTAATCTGTTTGTCAGATTAGGCATCTTTATATGTATATCTTACTTTTCAAGAAGGTATTTTCACCTTGAATTAACTCACCGGTTTAAACATCAAGTCTGTATATATTTCAAATTTCAATTTCGTGTGTGATGATGTTTAGCATCCAGAATGCTGTCTTCTAAATGGACTGTGCATGTTGGCATACTTTGAATTACAGATAGCAGAAATGCAATTTCTTCATCTTTTCTGGCAGGGAAGTTTTTGCATGCTTTTTTTTTTTTTCCACTCTCTAGTATGCCTCTCTCTGGTCAGATGTTCTGTGGGAAGGTAGTTTTGGTTGTTAAGCCAGATGTGATGTCAGTAAAATATGAAATTTCAGCAAATTTACACATGAAGAGGAAGGACACAGCGTGTCTTCATCCTGAAAATTTTCTCCTGCAAGAAAAAGGTACATATGTAATCTTGAAGTTGTACCCAGCTGATGCAGAAAAATTTTGTGGGAAGGGAGAAAGCTATGGTTCTTTAAAACAGCAAAAACATAGCTTCTCAAACCTTTGTGCTTGAAAAAGTATTTTATGACCTTGTAACATAACAGAAATTATCCTGCTCTTAAGAAGTACCCATTTTTTTCTGACAGGAAAAAATAAATTAATTGTGAATTAAAACATCCTTCAGCACAGGTAGATTATAGTTTGCTTTTATCTATATCCATGTCAGCTTTTCCATTAAGAATCTCTAAATTTCGCATCTGCCTTTTCTTAATGTAAATCCTTATCTTGAGTTTATCACATTCACAGTGGTTGATATTTTGCAAAAGCATCCCCTGGAGCAAAACACATCTCTGAAAATAATGAAACCTTTACCAGATTTTTTTCCCAGCCACTTCTGAAGGAAAAAAACCCCACAAAATAAAGGCTTTCTACATAATCTAGCTAATTTTAAAATAGGAATGTGATTCTTTTCTTAAACTCATATGAACTTAAAAGGCCATGTGTATTATGGATGCTGATTGTTGAATGAAAACACATGTTCCAATGTCAAACAAAGATCCTGTAATAAGTCATATTCAGACTTCCTGAAATTCAATTATGTTTTCATTTGATTTTAATTGTAACCACTTTTTACTGTCTCTTCATATGTACAGTTTTTATTTTTGTTCAAACTACTTTCCATTATGTTCACTTCCACTCTTATTGCTATGCTTATGAAGTGATTGCAATTTTAATCAAATAACTGTAATTTTAATAACTAAAAGATTGTGCATTAATTTCCCTGTCTTATGCAGTAAAATAGAAAGCTTAGCTTGAATCACATAAACTCTGACTTTAACTAACTTAGGGCATCACCACTGTCCCACTGTGACCCCTGTCCTCTTGTTGGGTGCTTCTTGGGTCATCATTGTATGAGAAAGAAAGAGAGAGAGACAGTGCTACTGAATCCAGAAACACTATTCCTGATGCATCCCAGAACATTTACTCCAAACGAGCTGTGAAAACAGGTTGAATGCTACAGGTAGTGGTCACCTGCACAGATTTTGCAACACTGAGCTTTTCTAACTCTGCAACCACAACATTGATTATGCCAGAGCAGGCCAAAGAATAAAAGCTTATTAGGGTGAGCGTACCTTCATATTTGCAGGAGGGATATGGTCATCTGACTCTCAGCATTAACAGAATTGTATGTGACTGCAAGATTATACTAAAGAAAATCAGCATTATTTCTAGGTAAAGAAAGCCACAGTGATGGCCACTAAATTGTGCTGTTGTCTTTGGGCTTTATGCAAAATATGTTTTCTGTGTTGGAAAGCTTGTACTTCATTCACATGTGGAGTAATGACTTTACAAAGCCAGCCAGCTGGATGAATATCAAAGAAAATGTGTGTGTGTGTTTAAGGGCTTATGTCTGTATGTTCTGTCTCCATATTTGTGCGTACACCTCGATGGTGCCTTCTGCCAGGCAGGACTAGAGATGGCCAGCAGCCAGACTGGCTGACTGCAACTGAAGAACAGAACAGAGTGACTTTCTGCCCTCCTTCACATCGGCACAAATATTCTTGCAAAATTGCTAAAAGGACAGCCGCCTGTATTTATGACCCACCCCAATGACCGTCCATTCATGGATTTTTAAGCTGGTAGGCAGCCAACATCCATCCTTCTTATTTCTGGACTGGGAGCCTATCTAAATCAGCTAGCTGTGAATCAAATCTCTGGTCTCAACCTCTAAATGTACTTGTCTTACCAGAAGAGATCCAGCTGCTGATTCTTTCTCTGTACAAATCCAGTCTGTTACATAGATGTCTTTAAAGATGCAAGACTTTTAGTATGGGAGACACAACAGTTTCATTTCTTAAAGTGTGATTGAAATATCAAAAGGCACAAAGCCTCAGGAAAAAGCTTTAACAGCTGGATGGATATCAGGGAGGGCATCTGTGAAAAGATGTAAAACTTGTAATATTTGCTTGCAATGTGTACTGATGATGGGACACTTCCAAGAAAAGAAGTGACATTATCTGTCTTCATACTCAGCATCTTGGGGCTTTTCAAATCTGCACCACTTAGAGAAAACCTGAACTGAAATGAAAGTGCTCTTTGCAGACACAGATTTTGGAGGATAGTTTGTCACATGCTGATTTGCAAGATATACTAAATATTTCAAGAAGATAATTCCTAAGATTAAGTAACACCATTCTCATAAAAGAAGAAATAGTCATATTTTATATTCCTTTTGTTGGGTTTTTTTCCACTTTAAATACCTGGGAGTGTGTTCGTGGAAGTGGAGTGTAGTTGTAATGACCACATGAGATTCTTAAATAGTACAGCTGAACATTAACATCTAATAAGCAACAAAAGCCATTTATTGTTCCTCATAGTCTTGTGATAAAGCCTTAAAGATTACTGTTAAATATTAGTTCTACAAGATTCATATAGTAACATTGATTATTCTCTTGCTATTCATGCAAATCAGAGTTAAATAGCGAAAAAATCTGTGTCTAGTGAAAGCCCAGGAAGTTATTTTACTGGGTGGGCTTTTTTCCCTTTTACTTTGTACCTCTCATCTCTGTGGTTTTAAGATAGTAATTAGATGCTATCTGAGCAGGGTAGCCTTGTATTGAAAATCTGATAAATATTCTCATTTAAGAAATGCAACATTAATGAAGTTAGTATCTTGCTATTGCTTTTAAGAAAGACAGGAACCTGTGAAAATTTGTAGTAGTAGCTGCTATTGCTGTCTGCTTTTCATGCTTCTGCCACTCACCTGCTATTAGAAGCAGATTATTCTATATTTTCTACATGTAGTTATAATGAAATCACTAATAATTTAGGCCTTTAAGTAATAATATTCTGTCTTAACACAGTACTAGCTTTTTCATAAATAAATTAAACTTTCTTCTCCACGAAGTTACCTCTGGTTTTAGTCTGGAGTCTGCATGTGCGAAAGAAGAGTTACTCCTGGTACCTCCACTCTCCCCAGTATGATATTTGAGTAGATGGAGGCCTTTAGGACTTCCTTTCTCTGTCAGAGATTTTATCCCCTTTCTGTTAGCTTTAATTTTAACTCTATGGTCTTATGGCTATTCCTCAGTAAAACTCCAGTCCTTCTATCCTTCTAGTTTATTGGCAAGCACATTCCCTTATCTTTCTCTTTGTCAACCCAGCTCCCTGCATCTTCTCCATTATGCTCTCCCATTAGATTCAGCTAAATCCCTTTGATGACACCAAGCACTTTTTCCTTTGCCATTGTATTTCTTCCTTGAAAGTCTGTTGATGAAATTGATTATTTCTCTATCTGACACCTTTGGAAAGCTGTAATCACACACTCTGAGAAATGCTTTGTGATGTCTATGGTGTAGCTGCTTTTTTTTCTGTTAGTTGTCCCCAAAATCCTGAGAGGACTTTGCCCTCAGAACACATTCATGATTTTATGCATTTTCCCTGGAGAAAGTAACCTTAACTCAGTGCACCTGAGACAGCAAGCTTACAATGTACTCTGTCACTCCATGTCAAAATGTAGAACCATGAGGGATGGCACAGCTGTGTGTGTATGGGCTAATAGGACTACCCTGGGAAAGCGCCTTTGGAAATGTTTCTGGCATAAGGTAAGACATAAATGGCACTGAATAATGTCATATAAAACATTAGTGCAGTAGATGTTGATATTTGTGACCACTTTTCTATCTGACCAAAGGAACAAAATTTTTCCCTCCAGTATAAACCTGTTTCTGCTGAAATTATTAATTAAACTCATGGAGTTTAATGAGGAAACAATTCATGCTTTTTTTCCCCCTTTTTCTTTTTTTTCCCCCAATCATCATTGCTTTTCATACAGTATTGTTTATTACTTCAGCTGAATTCAAAGACTAGAGGCCACATAAGTTCTTCAGACCAATATTAGTTTTAACAGACTGCACTCGACTGGAGGTTTGTAGACCAAATAATGGCTTGTATAACAGTGTGTTAAGAGCAATAAAAGCATTGCCTTCATTTTGCTTCTTCTGTGTTTTCACTAAAGCTTGTAATGGCATGTGCTATCAAGAAAGATGCATATTAAAATTTTAGGAAGTAGTTTTTTGCCTTTCTAGATATAGAGCTAAATATGGGTAGGTAGAAAGATAGATGAAATTTGAAACTTTAATTTCATAATTTGAAAGATGTAGTTTTTGTGATTTCATTTTGTTTCTCTTCTGTTCAAAGAGATACATAAGAATCCCAGCCACAGAGCATTTACTCCCTGGACTTTGAGACTGAAAACTGCCACATGCACTGACAAGCATTCAGTTTATAAACACGGGAAATGAAAGAATCAGCTACACCTTCAGCCCAACAGCTGACATCTCAAGTGGCCAGTGAGTGGACCATCCTGCAGTGGATGCACCCTCAGCTGGAGCACCTGCACAGACTGAGGTGAGTTGCAGGTGAGGTGTATCCCCCAGCTGTATCCACGCACAACATGCATGCTGAAATCAAAGGTGAAGCAGTCTAATGGTAAGAGTGGGCTGGTTTATACAATTCAATCAAAGCCTTGTATGGTTTTTTATTGCTGTTGTTCCCTAGTGCTATGCTAGATTTTATTGTTCACAGTGTGTAATACTTCCCACTGCAGAGCCTGTCAGATTTTGACAAAGTCTCTGTCAAGCTCAGTGTAGTCCATGTGACAGTAAACAGAATTCCTAGCTTTGATCACAGACTTAGTGGGATATGATAGTCAACAGCTTAAATAAAGGGAAAATCCTGCCTTGAGGGGAAAAGCCCCAACACCTCACCTAAAAAAAAAAAAAAAAA